>JAVBJF010000116.1:0-191197 GCA_033439095.1 Pseudococcus viburni | reverse complement strand
TTTCGAACTTTCGACCGAGGGGAAAAGCTTCGTCTCGTATGCCGTCATTTCTGACGAATACGAGTCAACTTTCTCCTATCTCCATCGACTTCAACCAATGACAGACCTACCAAAGTTCATCCCTTCCTGTCTTGCAACCGGTGCTTACGGAGTACGAGGCTCTCGAGCTTCGTAAGCTCGGTCTAGTATTCTTCGGAACTTTTACTAGCCTATACGTATATCGCGAGCGAAAGCTTATCGTATCGCTATTATTACTCACGTGTACGAGTTTATTCGTTTGCACTTTGTGCTTTTTTCGTGTGCTCTTTGAGCTTTTATATTTGTGCTATTCGTGTGTGTAATTAAAACTTGAATTACACGTATCTGATCGCGAATTGGTGTTCTTATTTCGACGAGAAAAGTCCAAGCAAAGTGTCAGGTACACGGACATGCGTTGAGTGAACTCAGACTTCGAGGTATTGAGTCGGAGACCCGTCCACCTATCTTCGACGAAATCATCGAAGCAACCCAAAGACGGTTCAAAGATTTTCACCCAACTCAGCAGACTTGAAAAATAGCCAGGATGTAAGGATGTAACTAAAAGCCATGAAGACGGTATTTTCTCAGTTTACATTTTTTTAAAGTCGAGTACTAAATTTTTTATGAACTTGAAAAATTGTTGATAAGTTGGCATATTGCTAAAAAGCACCCTAATCGAAAGAATAGTAGGGGCATTGAAAAAGTTTTGAAAAATCAAAAAATTTTGTAAAGGTTGAAAAAACTTTGCAGATTATGAAAAAAAAAATTGTAAAAATTAAGAAAAGTAGGTACCTACATTGTTAAAATTGAGAAAATTTTGCTAGAATTGAAAGAATTTTGTAAAAATTGACGAAATCTTGTAAAAATTAATGAAAGCTCGAAAAAGTTGACCGAAGTTTATAAAAATTGTCAGAATTTTGAAAATTTACATATTTCGAAAAAAATCATGTTTTAAACAGGTTTTCGCAAATTTGGCAGATTCTGAAAACACAAAGAAATTTCTGAGAAATTGATAAAGGGTATGGCAGGATAAGTGTGGTGTTTTGGCCCTGGAAAGGGATTTTGATGAAACCTACCCCAAAAGTTGAGTCATAATGAGAAAAAATTCTGACAAAAATTTTGGACCCCTCAGAGTAAGTATTTTTTGGGGGAGGGGCCAAAATGTGTTTTTTAAACTTTATTTTTTCGTGTTTTGCCAAATGTAGATAGAAATTTCGTGTTTTTTTAATTGAATCTAGAGGGTTAGAGGAACCCTAAATTTTTTTTCAAAATTTTTGACCCATTTTTCGTCGAGTTATGATGTGTTAAAAACTGTGAGCGGCCATTTTGGAAAGAATTTTCAGAGGTACAGTCCCCATTTTTTTTTTAGAAAATGTGTTATTTAGTGTTGATTATACCACATAAGTTTCAAGGTGCAACATGGTCAAAAAATAAATAAAAACTGAACACCCGTCATGTGGAGCCCTTGAAAAATGAAAGAGCTGGACCTCCTCTGGATCTTCCTCCCTCCCCCAAAGAGATTTAGCGATGACTCTCCAGGCTCAAAAAAACGTTTATGGTGTCCTTTGACATGCCAAATTTGATACCTTCTATCATCATTTGAGTTCATATTTGAAAAAATGTAATCCGCTTCTGGATTAGAATGGCATTTGTCAAACATAGCACGCGCGAGCACTGTACTTTCCACCAGAGCGCCGTGGGAAATTAACATGAACGTTCGGGCTCCACATGACGGGTGGTCAGTTTTTTTTTTTGACAATGTTGCACCAACTCAAACTCATTGAAACTTATATGGTATAATTAAATTAACACTAAATAACACATTTTCTAAAAAAAAAAAATGGCGACTATACCTCTGAAACTTCTTTCCAAAATGACCTCTCAAAGTTTTTAAAACACCATAACTCGACGAAAAGCGGGTCAAAAATTTTGAAAAAAAAAATTAGGGTTCCTCTGATCCTCTGGATTCAATTTAAAAAACACGAAATTTCTACCTACATTTGGCAAAAAACGAAAAAATAAATTTGAAAAACACATTTTGGCCCCTCCCTCCGAAAATACTCGCTCTGGGGGTCCAAAATTTTTGTCAGAATTTTTTCTCATCATGACTCAACTTTTGGGGTAGGTTTTATCAAAATCCCTTTCCAGGGCCAAAACACCATATTTATTCTGCTATACCCTTTTTGAAAAATGAACAGATATGTACTTGGAACATTGACTGAAGGTGGTTTCCAAAATGATAGATTTTTATAAAATTGACAAATTTCTTTGAATTTGAAAGCATTTTTTTAAAAAGTAGGCAAGTAAGGTTTTTTAAAATGAATAAATACCTACCTATTTTAAAAATTAGGACAGAATTTTGAAAAATTGCTAGGTTATTTTTGTAAAAAAATAGTAGATTTTTTTTCTATAAAATTGGCAAATTTCTGCAACAGTCATTTTGATTTTTTTAAAATTGGCAAATCCTTTAAAAAATTGGTATAATTCTAAAAATTTTAAAAATTTCAAAAAATTGGTAACATTTTAAAAAATGATGAAATTTTAAAAATTCGCAGATTATGGCATACATTTGTAAAATTAGTACACTTTTCAAAAGCTGCTGAAATATTTAATATAAATTTTGGAAAATATCCTCTCCTTAATCAGTCTTCCACTTCCAGGCGTTATGAAACTATCGCGAAAGAGTCCTCAGCCAAACAGGATATGCAAGTTTCTTCAGAAATAATTTTTTTTTAAGATATAGACAACTTTCAAGAAATTGGCCATTTTTGACAAAACCTATGAATTTTTAAATATGTTATAAAAAAAATTTCCATCTCTTCTGTCAAATGGTAAGAAATTTATTGTTCCTTTTTTAAAAAAAAATAAGTAGGTCGAATGCTTATTCCTGATGCAGAAAAATATGATCTCCGAGTAGATCGAAACATCAAAGTTTTGTTCTATTTCGTTTATTAAGTACCCGATGAAAAAAATTTAGATCTATTCATATCTTATGATATCTAATTTTATCTAATCATATCTCAAAATTGGTAAGTAGATAAATTTAGTCGGATATGATCAGATATGATCAGATATGATCAGATATGATTTTATCTGAACAGATATATTCAAATGTAATTATATGTGAATGACGATATTTCCCTGGAATAGAGATTGGCGATGCTTAAATTAGAATGGATGTAATCAGATCTAATTAGATGTGATCAGATATGATTAGATAAAATTTTATGTATTCATATGCATGTGAATGTAAATTGTAAAATGCTACGAAAAGAAGACCTGATGTCACCAGATGTAATCAGATATGATCACATATGATTAGATATGATTTTATGTATTCATATGTATTCATATGTATGTGAATGCAGATTGTAAAATGCTATGGAAAGAAGAGCTAATGTCACCAGATTTAATCAGATGTCATCAGATATGATTAGATATAATGTTATGTATTCATGTGTTTATGGATGTGGATTGTAAAATGTATAAAAAAGAAAGACTGATGTCATCAAATTTAATCAGATTTGATCAGATTAAAACAAAATCTGATTTGTCATCGAGAAATTTTACTGTGCAATGAGATCAAAAATGCAAATATATCAAAATATTGAGAGATGGGGTAGGATTGGTGGTAAAACTCGGAAAATTTCAATTTTGCAATTTTTCCAAGTGATATATCGAAATCTATATTTTTGAAGGCGTAGAATACAAATTTGGAAATATTTTTCTATTAAGAATGAAGGGTTGTGTAGGGATGGGGTAAAAGGGTGATGAAGAGACTTCAAAAATTTATATTTAGCAATTTTTCCGAGCAATATATTGAAATCTACATTTTCAAGGGCGAAGAATATGAATTACCTACTTACCACCACTCAACTTGACCCGTCATTCGTAAAAGAAAAATATATCCTAATTCATATCCTACGCCTTCGATCAAAAACATAGATTTCGATATATCACTCGAAAAATTGCAAAATTCAAATTTTTCAAGTCCTACATCCCACCCTTCATCACAACCTTTCATTTCCAAGAGAAAAATATGGTCAAATTTGTATTTTAGGCATTCGGAAATGTTGATTTTGATATACATATAACTCGAGAAAATTACAAAAATCAAATTTTGTTAGGTCTTACCCCCTCTCTACTCCAACTCTTCATTCCTATGAGAAAAATATTGTCAAATTAGTATTCTGCACCTCCGAAAATATAGATTTCGACATATCACTCGAAAAATTGAAATTTTGCAAGTCTCACTACCATTTTTTACCCCTCCCCCACCAAATTCTTGAATTCCTAATGGAAAAATGTAGTTAAATTCGTGTTCTACACCCTCGAAAACATAGATGTCGATATATCACTCGAAAAATTTAAAAAACAAAAATGTTCAAGTTTCACCTCCACCCCTACACCTCTCCTACCCAACCCTTGAATTCCTAACGGAAAAATATTGCCAAATTCGTATTCTACACCCTCAAAAACATAGATTTCGATATGTCACTCGAAAAATTGAAATTTTCCACGTCTCATCACCTTCCCCTCCCCCTCCACCACCCAATTCATGAATTCCTAACGGAAATTTTTTGTCAAATTCGTATTCTACTCCCCCGAAAACATAGATTGCGATATATCACTCAAAAAGTCGAGATTTTCCAATTCTCGTCACCACCACCCCTCCCCAATCCAATTCTTCAATTCCAAACGGAACATTTTTGTCAAATTCTTATTCTATGTCCCCAAAAACATAGATTTCAATATATCACTCGAAAAATTGAAATTTTCCAAGTTTCACCCACTCCCCACTCCTCCCACACGCAACTCTTGAATTCCTAACGAAAAAATATTATCAAATTCGTATTCTGCGTCCTCGAAAACCTAGATTTCGATATATCACTCGAAAAATAAAAATTTTCCAAGTTCACCCCCCCCCCCCCATCACTCACCGGCCCAACCCTTCATTCCTAATGGAAAAATATGGACGAATTCGTATTCTACGCCCTCGAAAACATGGATTTCGATATATCACTCAAAAAATTCCTAAATTTTCGATTTTTCCATGTTTTACTAGCTTTTTTTCTTAAATTTTGAATTTTTAGGCTCCAGCCCCCCAAGGTATGGGGAAAAAATTCGCGAAATGTGTCCAAAAATTTTATAAAATTGTAACAAACAAGAAAATCAAAAATTTTTGTCAATTTAATTAAAATTGAGAAAAAAAAATTTTTCTTACTTCATGCTTAAATATAACTTTTTATACTAAATTTTCAACCCGACATGGTGGCGTCCTCCTCTAAACCAAGATCAAGGGACAGAAGGTAAGAAACAACCCGATGAAAAAATTTTAGATCTATTCATATCTGATGATATCTAATTTTATCTAATCATATCTCAAAATTGGTAAGTAGATAAATTTAGTCGGATATGATCAGATGTGATCAGATATGATTGTATCTGAACAGATATATTCAAATGTAATTATATGTGAATGAAGATATTTCCCTGGAATAGAGATTGGTGGTGCTTAAATTAGAATAGATGTAATCAGATCTAATTAGATGTGATCAGATATGATTAGATATAATTTTATGTATTCATATGCATGTGAATGCAGATTGTAAAATGTTACGAAAGGAAGAGCTGATGTCACCAGATTTAATCATATGTGATCACATATGATTAGATATAATTTTATGTATTCATATGTATGTGAATGCAGATTATAAAATTCTACGAAAAGAAGAGCTGATGTCACCAGATTTAATCAGATGTGATCAGATATGATTAGATATAATGTTATGTATTCATATCTGATGTCATCAGATTTTATCAGATTAAAACAAATCTGATTCTTCATCGAGTAATTTTACTGTGCAATGACATCAAAAATGAAATGCATCAACATATTGGGAGACGGGGTAGGGGTGGTGGTAACACTCGAAAAATTGCAAGTTTGCAATTTTTCCAAGTGATATATCGAAATCTATATTTTCGAAGGCGTAGAATACGAATTTAGAAATATTTTTCTACTAAAAATGAAGGGTTGTGTAGGGATGGAGTAAAAATGGTGGTCCTACTCAGAAATATTGTAAATTGAAAATTTTCTAGACTCGTCCTTTTTCCCACCTCCATCCTTCATCACCAAGACAAAAAAATTGGAAAATTAGTATTCTACGTAATAAAAAAATACAGATTTCGACAGATCACTCGAAAAATTGCAAAATTCAAAATTTTAAACTGCTTGCTACCTATCGTCACTCAACTTAACCCTTCATTCGTAAAATAAAGATACATCCAAATTCATATCCTACGCCCTCGATCGAAAACATTGACTCGAAAAAATTCAAAATTCAAATTTCCCAAGTCCTACATTCCACCCTTCACCACAACCTTTCATTTCGAAGAGAAAAATATGGTCAAATTTGTATTCTAGGCATTCGAAAATGTTGATTTCGATATACATATCAACTCGAGAAAATTACAAAAATTAAACTTTGCTAGGTCTTACCCCCTTTCTGCTCCAACTATTCATTCCTATGAGAAAAATATTGATTCGAAAAATTGAAAATTTTCTAGTCTCACCACCATTTTTTACCCTCCCCCACCAAATTCTTGAATTCCAAACTGAAAATTTTTGTCAAATTCGTGTTCTACGCCCTCGAAAATATAGATGTCGATATATCACTCGAAAAATTGAAAAAAAAACATTTTCCAAGTCTCACCTCCATCACTACACCTCTCCCACCAAACCATTGAATTCCTAACGGAAAAATATTGTCAAATTCGTATTCTACGCCCTCAAAAACATAGATTTCGATATGTCACTCGAAAAATTTAAATTTTCCAAGTCTCACCACCTTCCTCTCCCCCTCCCCCGCCCAATTCATAAATTCCTAACGGAAAAATGTTGTCAAATTCGTATTCTACGCCACCAAAAACATAGATTGCGATATATTACTCAAAAAATTGAGATTTTCCAATTTTCTTCACCACCACCCCTCCCCCATCCAATTCTTGAATTCCAAACGGAAATTTTTTGTCAAATTCTTATTCTACGTCCCCGAAAACATAGATTTCGATATATGACTCGAAAAATTGGATTTTCCCAGTCTCACCCCCTCCCCACTCCTCCCACATCCAACTCTTGAATTCCTAACGGAAAAATATTATCAAATTCGTATTCTGCGTCCTCGAAAACCTAGATTTCGATATATCACACGAAAAATTGAAATTTTCCAAGTGTCACCCCCCCCCCCACCCTATCCTTCCCCCACCCAACCCATCATTACTAATGGAAAATATGAACGAATTCGTATTCTACACCCTCAAAACATAGATTTCGATATTACGTCACTCGAAAAATTGCTCATTTCAATTTTTCCATGTTTTACAAGCCTTTTTTCTTCAATTTTGAATTTTTAGGCTCCAGCCCCTCAAGGGGTGAAAAAAAATTCGCGAAATGTGCCCAAAAATTTTGTAAAATTGTAATAAACAAGAAAATCAAAAAATTTTGTCAATTTAATTAAAATTGAGAAAAAAAATTTTTTCCTACTTCATGCTTAAATATAACTTTTTGTACTTAATACTCAACCCGACATGGTGGCGTGCTCCTCTAAACCAAGATCAATCAGCAAAAGGTAAGAAACAATGGAAATTAAGCAGGATAATACATGTCAATATTTCTTCAGATCAAATCATATCTAATTAGATCTAATTAGATATGAAATAAAAAAACACTGATTGTGACTACAGTTTTTTAAATTTTATCAATTGCATTAAAAGTCACATCTAATCATATCTAATTAGATCTAAACAGATATGATTAGATTGGGACATTTCTGAGATCTAATCATATCTAAACCATTAGATATGATTAGATCTAAAATTTTTTCATCGGGAATGGAAAGTAAGCAAGAAAATTCATGTTAATACATCTTCAGATAAAATCATATCTAATCAGATATAAAATAAAAGTAATCATTGGTAGACTACAATATTTTAAATTTTATAAAATTGCATTAAAAGTCACATCTAATTAGATCTAATTAGATCTAAACAGATATGATTAGATTGGGACATTTCTGAGATCTAATCATATCTAAAGCATTAGATATGATTAGATCTAAAAAAATTTCATCGGGTAGGCACAAATTGCACTTGAAATTATAATTTTTTCTCCAGACTGCTTCAAAAATTCGGCTTAAAACCCTCAAAAAAAATTCCAAGGTTCAGACACAACAAGAAAAATAACTGTCGACATAAATTTCAAACACCTCCGTAAAATTCTCTCAAAATTCAGCCATACTTTACGAGATTTTAAAAACGTTTATAGCACAACGCCTTCAGAACATTTTCGCCTCGAAAAACCTCGAACGAAAAAATTTTTTCAAAAGATACCCAGTATAACTTACAAAGAGGCACGACCTTTTGAAAAATTTCCACCCGCCTAATTTAATTCATTTTTTTAATTAAATTAAATAGCAAAAAGCACGACGAAATCGTCTCGTACAAAAAAAAATTCCAAACTAAAATTTAAGACAAAAAGTTACTTCGGATCTTTTCTTTTATCTAACTCGGAGAGAGAACTTGGAAAAAAATCTTTCACCCTGCCATCTCTAAACTCAAGGTTACATTACATCGTCTCACACATGCGATCCAAAAGAATTTACAACCGAGAGAATCCCATTGTAGGTGGAACCTTTCTCGAAATCGTGGTACGAAACATAATCTTCATTAAAAAGAAACTACGACTAAGACACGAGAAAACCAATTTTGAAAATTTTCAAAGATGGTCTTATTTTTTCACTCTCGTTGTAGCCATAAATCTCGCATAAACGAGGAAATAAATTTATATGAAGTAGCCGCAACAACGGCGGCGGCTGAATAGAAACCACCAAGAATGTAGAAAAAAAGAACCCCGGAATAAAAAGTTATTTAACATAATAAAATTATAGAAAAAATTTAATTCAGCGAAGGCTCGCAGGCGTGAAATTAAAATTTTTCCAAGCGAATTAAAACAACGTTTGTACGAAATATGGTTTTACGTCTTTTTCTTCGTCTTTTTTAATACCTACCCCTTGTACCGCCTTCGCCCGAATCTCACGTTTCTTGCTACAACTTACACCGTAACATATTTAACCATCAGCACGTATAATATATTCGTCGGTATAATACGTATAATTCATCAGGCCTCCTCGCACACGACTCGCAGAATTACCGTACTCGCGTTATACGAAATTTCACACCGCATCACAAAATCGAGTCATATTTTCTTTTCAATTTTCAATTGCCTACATTCATCGTGCTCGGGTAATATACGATTCTCGACGCTGCGGCATTTGGAAATATTTCTTTTTATTTTTCTCATCAATAGTCTCAGATCTCTGGTACAGATTATACCTTTTTTACTCTTTGATAGAACGAGCCGAGGCAAGGGGGAAAAAACCAGGCCACTATGAAAAATTCTTTTCGTTCTGTGTGCTGCTTTCATGTCGAACTCTTCTATCCGCTCATCCCCAGCCGACCTTGTCTTCGAGATAAAACATCTCTAATGAAACTAAAGCAAACGGTAAAAAGCGAAGGAGAAAAAAAACCGAACAGGGCAAAAAAAAAGCAACCCAAATACGAAGCTGCGTGGCTTCGAAAAAAACCTTCGAGCTTTCTTTAAAAACTTGTTATAACGTATTATATAAGGCAGGGATTAATACAGCGGGGGGTTCGAGGCCTTTTTACGTCTCTTCCATCCGCAGCCTGAACGCTTTTAATCCTCGAGCATAAAGTTGAATCTTATCCACTCGGATATGTTTACCGCTTAACTAGTTAATTCCGTCCTATTTCCTTAATACAAGCTCGATATCTCTCCTCGATATAAGGGCTTGTTTACATAAAATGAATTCCCATCCGGAACTGATGGGTTTCCATATTTTTTTATAAATTCTCGCCATCTTAAACAAAGGCCATCAGTTCGACTATGGGCATGTTGGCAGCGAATTGACACTCGTGTCCTGAACAGTAGGTCGTCAACGTATGGTTCGATAAACCTACATGTATCCTTATTTATTTAGTAAGTCGAAGAGTTGAAATGAGTGGTGTATGGGGAGCCAGGGAGCAAGGGAGTTGCGAGTTTTGCGGGCAGTACAATCTTGTATAAACATCAATCGAGTATATACTTAGTTTGCTGCGAAGGTGTGACGGTATAGTACGATTGCCGGCATAGAAATGTGTATTCGTACTTCGTCTTGCGTCGTTGAACTTTGCAAAGAATCAATTTAGCTTTAAAATACGATTTGCTTTTCAAAACAGAGGCGTGTAGGTTTATGTAGGTCTTTCTCTCTATCCTTCGCACAAACACACTTTCGACCGTATAATTCTCTGTATACTAAATTGCGTAATTTAACGTTTATTATCCGGCTATATTCCCCCGTATATAGTTTAGACGTCTATATACCGAGTTGTAGTCCAATATACACGTACGTGCAATAGTATTATAAAAGCTACATAGTGTAACAAGCCTGTGTGTCCGAAATTACCTCGATTTCTCGATATAATATAGGTTCAGGTATGGCATCGATTTTCATACGAGTTTTTCACACTTGTAATGCCACCCTTGTACAGGGTGTTTCGTAAATTGAACGTTTCCTTCAATTCAGTAAGTAGGCAATTCAGTATGACAAGGAAGCTACCCCGAGTGGTACACGCCGATCGAAAAAATTTTTACAGACGTGTAGAGCATCGAAAAAAGACTTCCAGAGAAAAAATTTCATTCCCTAAAGTTGACAGGGGTGGAGTTGAGGAGGATTAAATATTGAAAAATTGCCTAATTCACTAAAAAAAAAATTACTAAAATCGAAAATTTTCGACACCCTGTTTGGTTTACGACGTGATTTTTTTTTTTACCACGAACTACCTTCCATATAATTATGACGTTTAAAATGGGTTAAAATTTCACGAGCAGTACAAAGATATTAGTGAAAATGTAATCTGAGCATTTTAGAGCAATTTTGAGCATTTTTGAGCCCCAAAATCCGATCAATTTTTGAGTATTTTCAAATAATTGACGTGTGTCCTATGAAAATGGGGTAAAATTTCGCCAAAAATTCAAATATGTGAACCAAAATTTGCTTTTATCAATTTTTGAGAATTTTGAGATTTTGATTGAGAATAATTTGGACAGTTTCAAAAAATCATTACGCAACCTATCAAAATGAGACGAAATTTTATGAGGAAATTACAAGTCTTGATCAAAAAAATGTTGAGTGAAACGAAAGCAGCAACTGGGCTCAAGATTCTCCAAAATTGATTAAAGCAAATTTTGATTCATATATTTGAATTTTTGGCGAAATTTTACCCCATTTTCATAGGTCAGACGTCAATTATTTAAAAATACGCAAAAATTGACCTGTGCTCAAAATTGCTCAACAATTGCTCAAAAAAAATTTTGGTCAACATTTACAATTTTTTGGTGAAATTTTACCCTTTTCAATGGTCAAACGTCAATTATTTCAAAATACTCAAAAATTAACCTGTGCTCAAAATTCTCAAAAATTGCTCAAAAAAAATTTTGCTCAACCTTTCCCAATTTTTTGGTGAAATTATACCCTATTTTCATAAGTCACACGTCAGTTTTTGGAAAATACTCAAAAATTGAGCTGATTTTGAGGCTCAAAAATGCTCAGATTACATTTTCACTAATATCTTTGTGCTGCTCGTGAAATTTTACCCCATTTTCATAGGTCACACGTCAGTTTTTAGAAAATACTTGAAAATTAACCTGATTTTGGGACTCAAAAATGCTCAAAAATGCTCAGAGAACATTTTCACTAATATCTTTGTTCTGGTCGTGAAATTTTAACCCATTTTGATAGGTCACAATCCGTGTTACCGATTTTTTTTGGATAGGTTAGTCAGGGGCAGCGCGTTGGGGGGATGGGTGGAGTAATCCCCCCGTCGGTTTTCAGTCGGCAAAATACCGGAAAGTTCAGGTAATTCGGCAAAATTTTGAAAATTTCGGCAAATTCAAAAAAAATTTGGAAATTTTATAGTATAAATAATGAAAAATAACTCAATTTTATTTTTTGATAAAAATGAAAAAAAATATGAATTTATTACGAACGAAACGGAAATTGCGGTCTTTCGGTAATTTTTAATGGATTTACTTATTCCTCAAATCAAAATTTTTCAAAAACTTCGGCCTCGCCGTGCTCGGGAATATTGAATTTTTCCTTCCATAATTTTAAAATAAACCAATTCCTACAAAAGTGATTTTTTTCGTATTTTTCCTCAAAATTGTTTCAACTAATTTTATTAAATTTTTTCTCCTTAAAACTTATTTTCAAGGTTTAGAAATCAAATTTTTTAAAAGCTTTGGCCTCGCTACGCTCGGCCCGATCATATTTATCCCTTAATATTTTTAAAGTAAAAGTTGACCGATTTTTTATTCAAGTTTATTAGGTAATTTAAAACATTGTTTTATTGCACCTTGAATTTGGTCTTCTAAAATTTTCGCCCTCGCTTCGCTCGGGCCAAATTCAGTTCTCTCATATTCACATTGAAACTATTATTTTTTAATCAAGTAGGTACATCGTAATTTTTATTGACATTTTCCTTCCTCGCTTCGCTCGGAACTTGAACTAATAAACAATATTCATAGGTTTTTTCAACTATACATGTACCAATGTACATTGTACAATGAAATTACAGAAACAAAATTTTTCAGGCATGAGCAGGATTGATATTTTTAAATTTTTAGTCGACAATTTTGAATTTTTTGGTCGGCATTTTTGAACCTTATTCCCCCCCAAAAAAATTGTGTTCGAACCGCCTCTAAAGTTAGTTCTGGTAAAAGGGGGCGAAAATGATGCGTTTTTTCAACTTTGAAAATTCACCACAACCATTTGTGAAAACCGTTTTCCATAAACTTCGGCTTAATGGATGTGGAATGAATCTATGTATGTTTTGAGGTGGATTTTTTTTGGCCCGCAGACCATATGACGCCTACGAAGCCATTATTGAGCCAAAAATGGAAGAATTTCACGAAAAATCGCACATTAGGGGCACTGACATCCCATTGTGCAAGTAGCCCAAGGAAGTTGACATATATTTGGAATGAGGGGAGTGTCCGCTACCACACTGTGAAAAATGTTTTTGGCCCGGATCAAATTTAAGAAATGGGGAAAAACGGGTGCTTTAAGGGTCCAGCCTCCCTCCCCCCATTGTGCATGTGAAAAAATCCAAAATACACTTTTTCGGAACTGTGAGACCAATGCACATAAAAAGCTAACTGATTTTTTTAGCCCGCAAAAAAGCACGCTCAATGAGCACTTTTTGCCACTTGGACTGTAGACTATTGGGCGATTTTTTTTGATATTTAACCTTCCACATTTCCACAACTCCATCCCTATTAACTGCTGAAAATTTCGCTCTGAGAGTTATGTATTTGGCCCTCTCAGATTCCTGAAACTTGAGCTGTGAACCTCCAAAAGCTAAAAGCAGATCATTTTTGAAAAAAAAAAGTTATTTCGTTTGATTTTTTTTTTAAACATTTAGCCTCCTCCTCTGAAATATTTGATTTTTCCTATTACATAATTTGGATTATTGTTCAGATCGTGCATTTCAAAGATGTTCCATTGAAGATCTCGAATATTTTGCCTGGTAACACAACCACCAAAATTAAACCCAGCCACAAAGATTTGCCTATCATCAGAACTGAAGGAATAAAAATTCGAAAAATCCAAGAATGTCTCTTTTTTCGATTTATAATGAATTATAACTCTCAAAATTATTATGCTTGTATACCTCAGCATAATTCAATCAATCTACAATGTAGAAAACAAATCCTACAAATTTTTTCAAAAGCTATAAAAAATTTTAAGTTTTTGAGGAATTTTCTTAGAAAGTCGGCGAATTTAGTTGTAAATTTCCCATTTTCAACCCGGTATTTAACAATCTATAACACAATTTTCTACATTTCTGAGAAAATTGGCCAATTCACGACAAAATTTGCATACTTTTTTGAAAAAAATTACCGATTTACAACGAAATTTGTCCACACAGATAAAGAGTTTCCAGTGGTGGTAAAACCGTGGATAAAATTTATCCACATCATTCACCACATACAAAATGTGTTTCCAGTGTCGGTAAAACCGTGGATAAAATTTATCCACAAATTTCACCAGATGGAAAGAACGTTTCCAGTTGTGGTAAAACCATGGATAAAATTTATCCACATATTTCACCACAAGGAAAAAGTGTTTCCAGTGGTGGTAAAGACGTGGGTAAAATTTATCCGCATATTTCACCACAAGGAAAAAGTGTTTGCAGTGGTGATAAAATCGTTGGAAAAATTTATCCACATATTTCACCACAAGGAATAAGTGTTTCCAGTTGTGGTAAAAACGTGGATAAGAATTATCCACATATTTCACCACAGAGAAAAACTCATTTCAGAGAAGGGTGAAACCATGGATAAAATTTATCCACATATTTCACCACAAGGAAAAAGTGTTTCCAGTGGTGGTAAAGACGTGGGTAAAATTTATCCGCATATCTCACCACAAGAGAATGAGTTTCTAGTAGTGGTAAAACCATGGATAAAATTTATCCACATATTTCACCACAAGGAAAAAGTGTTTCCAGTGGTGGTAAAGACGTGAGTAAAATTTATCCGCATATTTCACCACAAGAAAAAGGTGTTTCCAGTGGTGGTAAAAACGTGGATAAGAATTATCCACATATTTCACCACAGAAATAAAATCATTTCAGAGAAGGGTGAAAACGTGGATAAAATTTACCCACATATTTCACCACACGGAAAAAGTGTTTCCAGTGGTGGTAAAACCGTGGATAAAATTTATCCACATCATTCACCACATACAAAATGTGTTTCCAGTTGTGGTAAAACGGTCGATAAAATTTATCCACATATCTCACCACAACGAAAAAGTGTTTCCAGTGTCGGTAAAACCGTGGATAAAATTTATCCACATATTTCACCACACGGAAAAAGTGTTTCCAGTGGTGGTAAAACCGTGGGTAAATGTTATCCACAAATTTCACCACATGGAAAGAACGTTTCCAGTTGTGGTAAAATCATGGATAAAATTTATCCACATATTTCACCACAAGGAAAAAGTGTTTCCAGTGGTGGTAAAGACGTGGGTAAAATTTATCCGCATATTTCACCACAAGGGAATGAGTTTCTAGTTGTGGCAAAACCATGGTTAAATTTATCCACACATTTCACCACATAGAAAATGTGTTACCAGTTGTGGTAAAACGGTGGATAAAATTTATCCACATATTTCACCACAAGAAAAAAGTGTTTCCAGTGGTGGTAAAAACGTGGTTAAATGTTATCCACAAATTTCACCACATGGAAAGAATGTTTCCAGTGGTGGTAAAAACGTGGATAAGAATTATCCACATATTTCACAACAAAAATAAAATCATTTCAGAGAAGGGTGAAAACGTGGATAAAATTTACCCACATATTTCACCACACGGAAAAAGTGTTTCCAGTGGTGGTAAAAACGTGGATAAAATTTATCCACATCTTTCACCACTTAGAAAATGTGTTTCCAGTTGTGGTAAAACGGTGGATAAAATTTATCCACATATTTCACCACAAGGAAAAAGTGTTTCCAGTGTCGGTAAAACCGTGGATAAAATTTATCCGCATCTTTCACCACAAAAAAAAAGTGTTACCAGTGGTGGTAAAAACGTGGGTAAATGTTATCCACAAATTTCACCACATGGAAAAAACGTTTCCAGTTATGGTAAAACCATGGATAAAATTTATCCACAAATTTCATCACAAGAAAAAAGTGTTTCCAGTTGTGGTAAAACCGTGGATAGAATTTATCCACAAATTTTACCACAAGGAAAAAGTGTTTCCAGTGGTGGTAAAAACATGGATAAGAATTATTATCCACTTATTTCACCACATAGAAAATATCATTTCAGAGAAGGATGAAAACGTGGATAAAATTTATCCACATATTTCACCACAACGAAAAAGTGTTTCCAGTGACGTTAAAAACGTGGATAAAATTTATCCACATATTTCACCACAAGGGAAAAGAGTTTCTAGTTGTGGCAAAACCATGGTTAAATTTATCCACACATTTCATCACATAGAAAATGTGTTACCAGTTGTGGTAAAACGGTGGATAAAATTTATCCACATATTTCACCACAAGGAAAAAGTGTTTCCAGCGGTGGTCAAGACGTGGGTAAAATTTATCCACATATTTCAGCACAACGAAAAAGTGTTTCCAATGGAGGTAAAAGCGCTGATAAAATTTATCCACATCTTTCACCACATAAAATATGTGTTCCCAGTTGTGGTAAAACGGTGGATAAAATTTATCCACATATTTCACCAGAATGAAAAAGTGTTTCCAGTGGTGGTAAAACCGTGGGTAAATGTTATCCACAAATTTCACCACATGGAAAGAACGTTTCCAGTTGTGGTTAAATGGTGGGAAAAATTTATCCACATAATTATTTCACCACAAGGGAAAAGAGTTTCTGGTTGTGGCAAAACCATTGTTAAATTTATCCACACATTTCACCACAAGGAAAACGTGTTTCCAGTTGTGGTAAAACGGTGGATAAAATTTATCCCCATATTTCACCACAAGGAAAAAGTGTTTCCAGTGGTGGTGAAAACGTGGATAAGAATTATCCACATCTTTTACCACATTGAAAAAATCATTTCAGAGAAGGGTGATAACGTGGATAAAATTTATCCACATATTTCACCACAAGAAAAAAGTGTTTCCCGTTGTGGTAAAACCGTGGATAAAATTTATCCACAAATTTCACCACAAGGAAAAAGTGTTTCCAGTGGTGGTAAAAACGTGGATAAGAATTATTATCCACTTATTTCACCACATAGAAAATATCATTTCAGAGAAGGATGAAAACGTGGATAAAATTTATCCACATATTTCACCACAACGAAAAAGTGTTTCCAGTGACGTTAAAAACGTGGATAAAATTTATCCACATATTTCACCACAACGAAAAAGTGTTTCCAGTGACGTTAAAAACGTGGATAAAATTTATCCACATATTTCACCACAAGGAAAAAGTGTTTCCAGTGGTGGTCAAGACGTGGGTAAAATTTATCCACATATTTCAGCACAACGAAAAAGTGTTTCCAAAGGAGGTAAAAGCGCTGATAAAATTTATCCACATCTTTCACCACATGAAATATGTGTTCCCAGTTGTGGTAAAACGGTGGATAAAATTTATCCACATATTTCACCAGAATGAAAAAGTGTTTCCAGTGGTGGTAAAACCGTGGGTAAATGTTATCCACAAATTTCACCACATGGAAAGAACGTTTCCAGTTGTGGTTAAATGGTGGGAAAAATTTATCCACATAATTATTTCACCACAAGGGAGAAGAGTTTCTAGTTGTGGCAAAACCATGGTTAAATTTATCCACACATTTCACCACAAGGAAAACGTGTTTCCAGTTGTGGTAAAATGATGGATAAAATTTATCCGCATCTTTCACCACAAAAAAAAAGTGTTACCAGTGGTGGTAAAAACGTGGGTAAATGTTATCCACAAATTTCACCACATGGAAAAAACGTTTCCAGTTATGGTAAAACCATGGATAAAATTTATCCACATATTTCACCACAAGGAATAAGTGTTTCCAGTTGTGGTAAAAACGTGGATAAGAATTATCCACATATTTCACCACAGAGAAAAAATCATTTCAGAGAAGGGTGAAACCATAGATAAAATTTATCCACATATTTCACCACAAGGAAAAAGTGTTTCCAGTGGTGGTAAAGACGTGGGTAAAATTTATCTGCATATTTCACCACAAGGGAATGAGTTTCTAGTGGTGGCAAAACCATGGTTAAATTTATCCACACATTTCACCACATAGAAAATGTGTTACCAGTTGTGGTAAAACGGTGGATAAAATTTATCCACATATTTCACCACAAGAAAAAAGGGTTTCCAGTGGTGGTAAAAACGTGGGTAAATGTTATACACAAATTTCACCACATGGAAAGAACGTTTCCAGTTGTGGTAAAACCATGGATAAAATTTATCCACATATTTCACCACAAGGAAAAAGTGCTTCCAGTGGTGGTAAAGACGCGGGTAAAATTTATCCGCATATTTCACCACAAGAAAAAAGTGTTTCAGTGGTGGTAAAAACGTTGGTAAAATTTATCCACATATTTCACCACAAGGAAAAAGTGTTTCCAGTGGTGGTAAAAACGTGGATAAGAATTATCCACATATTTCACCACAGAGATAAAATCATTTCAGAGAAGGGTGAAAACGTGGATAAAATTTATCCACATATTTCACCACATAGAAAATGTTTTTCCAGTTGCGGTTAAACGGTGGATAAAATTTATCCACATCATTCACCACATACAAAATGTGTTTCCAGTTGTGGTAAAACGGTGGATAAAATTTATCCACATCTTTCACCACAACGAAAAAGTGTTTCCGGTGTCGGTAAAACCGTGGATAAAATTTATCCACAAATGTCACCACACGGAAAAAGTGTTTCCAGTGGTGGTAAAACCGTGGGTAAATGTTATCCACAAATTTCACCACATGGAAAGAACGTTTCCAGTTGTGGTAAAATCATGGATAAAATTTATCCACATATTTCACCACAAGGAAAAAGTGTTTCCAGTGGTGGTAAAGACGTGGTTAAAATTTATCCGCATATTTCACCACAAGGGAATGAGTTTCTAGTTGTGGCAAAACCATGGTTAAATTTATCCACATATTTCACCACATAGAAAATGTGTTACCAGTTGTGGTAAAACGGTGGATAAAATTTATCCACATATTTCACCACAAGGAAAAAGTGTTTACAGTGGTGGTAAAGACGTGGGTAAAATTTATCCGCATATTTCACGACAAGAAAAAAGTGTTTCCAGTGGTGGTAAAAACGTTGGTAAAATTTATCCACATATTTCACCACAAGGAAAAAGTGTTTCCAGTGGTGGTAAAAACGTGGATAAGAATTATCCACATATTTCACCACAGAGATAAAATCATTTCAGAGAAGGATGAAAACGTGAATAAAATTTATCCACATATTTCACCACACGGAAAAAGTGTTTCCAGTGGTGGTAAAACCGTGGATAAAATTTATCCACATCATTCACCACATACAAAATGTGTTTCCAGTTGTGATAAAATGTTGGAAAAAATTTACCCACATATTTCACCACAAGGGAAAAGAGTTTCTAGTTGTGGCAAAACCATGGTTAAATTTATCCACACATTTTACCACATAGAAAATGTGTTTCCAGTTGTGGTAAAACCGTGGATAAAATTTATCCACATATTTCATCACAAGAAAAAATGTTTCCAGTGGTGGTAAAACCGTGGATAAAATTTATCCACATCTTTCACCACATAGAAAATGTGTTTCCAGTTGTGGTAAAACCGTGGATAGAATTTATCCACAATTTTTACCACAAGAAAAAAGTGTTTCCAGTTGTGGTAAAACCGTGGATAAAATTTATCCACAAATTTTACCACAAGGAAAAAGTGTTTTGGAGTGGTGGTAAAAACGTGGATAAAATTTATCCACATCTTTCACCACATTGAAAAAGTGTTTCCAGTGTCGGTAAAAACGTGGGTAAAATGTATCCACATCTTTCACCACATAGAAAATGTGTCTCCAGTTGTGGTAAAATGGTGGATTTGAGAAAAAATGAAAACCCTTTCCCTCCCATAGTTTCGTTTTTTTGGAGGAGTTTTGATAAAAAATTAGATTTGAGGATTAAAAAACTTGAAAAATATGTTTTTTTTTCTTCTTTTAAAAATGACATTACTTTGAAAATTTAAATTCTCCGCTTCCAAGGATCCGAGGGAACTAAAAATTTAATTGGAAAGATTCCTTGGTGATATACCTATATAGCTTCTAATTCTATAATGAAACGTCCTGTTGATGGCATATGTATATTTTTCATATACTTTGTAATACAATTTCTTGATATTAAGTCAATTATGCATTTAATTATTTTGACTCCTATTCATTTATTTACGTCCAATTTACATGCGCTTAAAATAAAACAGCAAACCCCTCATAGTACGTACCTACATCTAGTATGTGGGTATCTAATAAAACAAGGTCGATACAAACAGAGACGTATATAAATGTATAAGATATAAATATAGCAATACAATGGCCCATAATGACGGGCCAGCCAATTCGCCCTCCGCTCCAACCTCCATACCACCCTCTCAGCAATTGGCAAAAAACCACCCATCTTTGCGTATACACGTATAGAGCAGCACACGATTCCACCACACAAAATTATAGATATTAACTTAGAAATTGTGTAAAATAACGAGCTCGCAATACAATACCAACATTTGACTGGACCGGAGACGCGGCGCGGTAATCAGTATATTACCGATGTACGAGGCCGGGGGCGAGGGGAAGGGGGGCAACGTGGACGGGACGAATTATTGTGTATGCCAACAGCTCGCATGTTAATGTAACATTATAAACGTCGTAAATATCGCTTAAATATTGTAACTCGTAGTTTAGCGAGATTGTTTTAAAATATTTTTGTGAAATTTATATTTACAAAAACGGAAACCGAAATTTGAATTTCCTTTTCACTCTGTTGTTTTGTCTCACTCTATACGATATTTATTTGTTATTGGAGAATGGCACGCCAGAATAGAGTTGTAAAATTACACCCCTGTACCGTACCCGTGCTCTGTACCGGTATCCCTGCAGACTCCTCCGGTCTGCAATCTGCTTATCGGCGGCACCGACGACGGACCTATTTGTCCGGGTCGCGTCTTGACTAATTTTCATTTGTACTTTTCGTTTCGTTCGGGTTCGCCCTCGGATATGCGATGCGATGCACGGTATGTCCTTAAATCATGAACCGAGAGTGTGGTTTGCAAGTGAAGGTGATTGGGGTAGGATAGCAGAAGTCTTATTTTCTTATTTTTTTCACCCTGTTTATGTCGAAGTAATTGTAAGATGGAGAGAAAAGAGGGAGGATTTTTGTAGGGGATCGAATGACTCGAAAAGGAGTGTCAGTTAATTTTCACACGAAGAAAGAATTTGTCTTCTGATGTGATTTTATCAAATTAAATACATTGAATCCAAAAAATTCTACATTCAAGGTCATTTTTCAACTTAATTATCGACTTACAGTATAAAATTCAGAAAAATATAATATTGTCATGTTCACCGATGCAGAGACGTATCCAAGTAGGGCAAAGGGCACAATATCCTCAATGAGATCGCAGATGTAACGTTGAAAGCTCAATTAATAGCAATTTTTTGTATTTCGAACATGATTTTTCGTAAAAATGTTGTCCTCGATTTGCTCAGGAAATAATTGTACTTTCTTCTTGGTAAAATATAATACCTTTTTAAAACTTTTATGAAGAATTTTCTTCATTTGAATCTCATTTTTTGATTTTATGAGGTAACTGCTGTAGTCACCTACTTGTGTTGGTTCCTTTATGAGAAAATCCTGGGTACTAGGGTGGGTCAAAAAATCAAAATTGTTAATTTTTGAAAAATTATCCCGCGCAAAAGTTATTGACTGCGGAAATTGAAAAAAAATAAACATTTATTTCAAAATCGATTCATATCTTCCGATCGCGCGAAAGCCTTCAATTTTTCGAGAATTATTGTCAAAAATTCAAAATTTTCAAAATTTTTAGAAAATTGTAAAAAAAATCAAAATTTATTAAAATCAATTTTTAGTGACTATCGAAACCAACAGCCACAATTTTTTGAAAAAAATTCATGTTTTGTAGCTTTTTTAAATTTCTCCTATTTCTCCACTTATGTAGAAAAATTTGAAAAGTTATAAAACACTGATTTTTTCAAAAAGAATATGTTTTTTGGCAGGGAATAGGAATCGACTCTAGAGTCGGAGTGAGACTGACTCCAATTTGACTCCGGAGTTGAGCTGGAGTTGAGAATTAAGGTCACAGATTGACTCCGGAGTCAAGCAGGAGTCAGGAGTCAACTTTCTCCCTTGACTCCAGGAGTCTGATGGATTCAGGGGTCACTTTTCAAATTTTAAATTTCCCCAATCCCCTTTTCCTCCCCTATTTGTAATATTGTGGGAGGTTGCACTCGGATAAATTATTAATTAATGGCTGATTTCCAGGGACTAGGAGTCAGCCAAAAAGTTGACTCCTGACTCCTCCTTGACTCCGGAGTCGAACTCACACTTTGACTCCTGACTCCACTTTGATTCCGGAGTCAATCTATGACCTTGATTCTCAACTCCGCTTGACTCTGGAGTCAATCTATGACCTTGACTCCTTGACTCCCTGACTCCGGCTTGACTCCGGAATCAAGTCGGAGTCAATTTGGAGTCAGCTTGACTCCGTCTCTGGACCAGGGAATAGAAATCAGCCGAAAAGTTGACTTCTAACTCCACCTAACTCCCAGAGTCAAGGGGGAAAGTTGACTCCTGACTCCACCTTGACTCCGGAGTCTTTTTCAGACTTCACCTCCTGACTTTACCTTGACTCCGGAGTCACTTTCGGCCCTCGACTCCTGACTCCATCTTAACTCCGGAGTCACACTCTCACTCTGACTCCTGACTCCATCTTGACTCCGGAGTCAATTTTAGATCTTGACTCCGGAGTCAACCTGTTACCTTGACTTCTGACTCCGGCTTGACTCCGGAGTTAATCTTTGACCTTGACTCCCAGACTCCGGCTCGACTTCGGAGTCAATTTGGAGTCAGTTTGACTCCGACTCCGGAGTCGACTCCTATTCCCTGCAGTTTTCTATTCCCTGCTATGGAGTCAGAGTCAAACTGACTCCAAATTGACTCCGGAGTCGAGCTGGAGTCAGTGGTCGAGGTCTGAAATTGACTCCGGAGTCAAGGTGAAGCCAAAAGTGGGGGGGGGGTTGAGTTTGACTCCGGAGTCAAGGTCTGAAATTTTTGACCCACCCTACTGGGGTTTTCTGTCTGACATACCGAGAAAATTCACATAAAAATAAAAAAATTTCCAATTTTTTTATATCTGACACTGCACTTTTTTTGTGTTCTTTTTTCTTTACACTCCATTTCTTTTAGCTTGAACTTTTTCAACAGACTCTTAGCTCTAAAACACATCAGTGTAAAAAAAGAATTTTCAAGATTCGGGTTAGTTTCATTGATTGGAAAATATTTCTGAAAATTTACGAGGTCCCCCTCCCCCTCATCATAAGAAAATATGAAATTGGCTTAAATTTGCAAAAAATTAAGAAGTGATTAGAATTTAAAAACCCTGAAATAAAATTTTTTGGTTTCGGACTTTTTTTTCAATTAGATATGGTACCTTACACTTTTTGGTCGACTAATACATTGGGAAGGGAAAACAACAAATTTTCATCATCACTTCGCATCAAGAGGGAATATTATTGAGAACTTGGAATAAGAATTCCGAATTTTGGCAATTTTTTTTTTACTTTCAAGTATTTTTTGGATCATTGGTCAGAAAAATGAAAAATGGGTTTCTCGCAGATTTGGGTACCTACTCACAACTCTTAAAATTCGTGGAAAACCGCGTGAAATCCTCAAATGTAACATTCAAGTATAAAAAATTGATTTTGTAAGATGAGAAAACGATCAACCTGTAAATTAATTCACATTACGAATTGTTCACATGCGTTTTAAAATTTTATTCCTCATAAACTCCTCAAACAATTGAACTGAAATTATCAGGGTGGTAAAAATTTCAGTACAATTTGCCGGGCTATATGGGCTTCCAGGCTCGCTCAAAATTTATAATTAGGATTTTTTAATTCATTATTTAAACTTTGACCTTGTATAGCTTGAAAACTAAGCTTTCTCGTGAAAAACTAATGCATGGTATCTACTGAATTTGAAAAATGAAAAGACTCGCTATTTTCTGAATTTTTCTAGTCATTTTCGTGCCATTTTTCTTACTTCAAATTTACCCAAAAAAGAACTCTCTTTTTATTCTCCGATTAAAAAATTCCAGGAAAAAAGAAAACGTTGAAAATGCTTTTGCTTTTTGCAGTAAAATCATTAAAATTCTTGGTATCTTCTGTTTTTTTGTTTGTTTTTCTTGCCATTTTAAAACGACGTTTTCTTTGCCCAAAAAAATCGACTTTTATTCGAGAAAGTTGCACTTCAGATAGGGATCCAATGTTCGAATTTTCAAATAAAATTCCATTTTGTAGCAAAGGAAGTGTAATTTTTTTATCCTGGATGGACCAAATAATTCAAAAAAAAAGTTTACAAGGTCCATTTCAGTGGCCCTGCCCATAAAAGGGATTTCAATGAAACACATATAGGAGGATTGTGCTACGTTTGTGCTGGTTTGTGCTGCTATTTTCGTCGTTTGTGCTGCTCCCCTTCCCCCGTCATCGCCCTTTTTTTAAAAAAAACTTTGGGCAGGGCTGGTGAAACGGCAGCCCTGCCCATAAAACCGGGGGGGGGGGTGAAACACATATGAGAGGATTGTGCTACGTTTGTGCTGGTTTGTGCTGCTATTCCCGACGTTTGTGCTGCTCCCCTTCCCCCGTCATCGACCTTTTTAAAAAAAAAACATGGGCAGGGCTGGTGAAACGGCAGCCCTGCCCATAAAACCGAGGGGGGGTGAAACACATATGAGAGGATTGTGCTACGTTTGTGCTGGTTTGTGCTGCTATTTTCGACGTTTGTGCTGCTCCCCTTCCCCCCTTTTTTTAAAAAAACGTTGGGCAGTACATGGAAACCACAGCCTCATCATGCCGCTAACACAGGATGTCCGAAGAGTGATCTGCCATACTTCATTTTTGGATACAATCGGGTACCACTAAAAAAAACATTAGATGAACAAATTGCATATCTTGAAAATTGAAGGGGCAATTTTTTTTTTAAATCACGTAAATTTTTTTTTCAACCATGGGAATGGATAGTACTTTGAAAAATGAATAAATTTTCATTATATGACTTTTTGCATAATTTGAAAATTGAAGGGGCTAAAAAAAATTTCGTTCAAAAAAGTTCTAAAAAATTAAACTGATCAAGGGAATGGATAGTATGTTGAAAAATGAACAAATTTTGTTCTACAGACTTCTTGCCTAACATCAAAAATGAAGGAGCTACGGGTCATTCAAAATAAGTGGGCTTCGAATTTTTTTTAAATTTTCTCAATTTTAGATGACCCGTAGCCTCTTCATTTTTGATGTTGGGCAAGAAGTCTGCAGAACAAAATTTGTTCGTTTTTCAACATACTATCCATTCCCTTGATCAGTTCAATTTTTTAGAACTTTTTTGAACGAAATTTTTTTAGCCCCTTCAATTTTCAAATTATGCAAAAAGTCATATAATGAAAATTTATTCATTTTTCAAAGTACTATCCATTCCCATGGTTGAAAAAAAATTTACGTGATTTAAAAAAAAAATTGCCCCTTCAATTTTCAAGATATGCAATTTGTTCATCTAATGTTTTTTTTAGTGGTACCCGATTGGCGATTGTATCCAAAAATTAAGTATGGCAGATCACTCTTCGGACATCCTGTGTTAGCGGCATGATGAGGCTGTGGTTTCCATGTACTGCCCAACGTTTTTTTTAAAAAAAGGGGGAAGGGGAGCAGCACAAACGTCGAAAATAGCAGCACAAACCAGCACAAACGTAGCACAATCCTCTCATATGTGTTTCACCCCCCTCGGTTGTATGGGCAGGGCTGCCGTTTCACCAGCCCTGCCCATATTTTTTTTTTTAAAAGGTCGATGACGGGGGAAGGGGAGCAGCACAAACGTCGGGAATAGCAGCACAAACCAGCACAAACGTAGCACAATCCTCTCATATGTGTTTCACCCCCCCTCGGTTTTATGGGCAGGGCTGCCGTTTCACCAGCCCTGCCCAAAGTTTTTTTTTAAAAAAGGGCGATGACGGGGGAAGGGGAGCAGCACAAACGACGAAAATAGCAGCAGGCGCGCCCACAGCGGGTAGCGGAGGTAGCGGTCGCTACCTCATAAACTTTTCGATTTTTTTTTTTATTTTAGGGATGTATGTTAGGATAGTTAATATTCAGGATTAATTCCTCGAAATTCAGTTTTATAGTCATGAAAAATCAGTGAGAAAAGTGAATTTCGACATTTAGAGTAAAATGATCGCGAAAAGTGTGTTTATCGGGGTATTTTGACCTGCTTAACACGATACGACGCTAGTTTTTTCATTTGGTCATTTCTTTCTGTATAAAATGCTCAAATTTTGAAAAATCTGCCAAAACAGCAACATTTCTTTGCGATTTTTCGCGATTTTCGGCTCTTGCTCCAACAAAATCGCCAAAACTGAATACGTGACGTGAATCTACGTTGGAAAACACGTTTTTAGGATATTTTCAAAAATTAGTTAAACTTCGCTGTTAAGGTCTTTTTTACAGTTGAAAATTTCAAATGGCCAAAACCTCATGAAGGAGTACACCAAAATTGATGAAAAAATTATCGCAAATACACCTTTACGAGATGTACCTTTGTGCCAAAAAACAAAAAATTTCATTCACTTCCCTTGGAATTAAAAATTCTTGAAAATTATGCAATAAAATGGTTATAGCTCCGAAAAGGTGGGGGGGATTCAAAATTTTTTACAGCATTTTTTTACATCAAGGGGCATCATCTGGGGAACTTCCTCTTGCTACCTCATCGGAAAATCCTGCGGGCGCGCCTGAATAGCAGCACAAACCAGCACAAACGTAGCACAATCCTCCTATATGTGTTTCATTGAAATACCTTTTATGGGCAGGGCCACTGAAATGGACCTAAGTTTACATTATTCCAACACATCCTTGAGACGAGTAAGATTTATAAATAATAATCACACCCCTATAATGACCTTAAATTGCTCTTTCCTTCTTGTTATCATTGCATTTCAAAATTATTTCATCAATCGCCAACATTATAACCAAGCATGAATTTCATACTTGTACTTTAATCTGATACATCTCTTTTCCCATTCCTTCTTCTCCGCAATAAAAAATGAAAAAATAACTCCGGCTATAATTCGTCTTCTGCATATTTTTTCAATATTCGTAACTCGTACGTGCCAAGGGTAATTTCCTTTCTTGTTATAATACATCATAGCTGCATATGTGCGCTGGTATTCGTATATTCTGGTAATATTCGTACACCAGCGAAGGCAACGTCGACGTTTCCCAACAAATGAATAATTTAACGAAGAAATAAAAAATTTCCTCCTCTTTGCGCCTCGCAACGTGTGCTGTTGTTCCTCGTCACAACGTACGTCTTTCCTTTCCGCAATATCGTCTCGTCGTGTTGATTTTTTCACCCCTTTTGCCTCAGTAGCGTTGTTTTCGTTTCAACGCCTTACGAACGGTAGATATGCACTATATTAACGCGTACACTACATTTTATAGCAGTACACTGTTCCCTGTCACCCCTTTCCCAAGTTCACTATTTGCTGTATCAAATTTCACGCTTTTAAACATACCGTGTGTGTAACTACCTACTTCCCTGCATGCTGTGATGTGCTGTGGCGTCACCTTTTGTATAGGCAATAGGCATACTTTGTATGTATATGTATAGCAGGTACATCGGATGCTCACCTACATTTATACATATACACGTATAATGTATTATGTATCTTATTCGGCGAGAATTCGGTTTAATGGAAGCGTCTATTAATATTTCGGTACATATTGTCGAAAATAAACTGAAACAGCCGTATACTATTCGATTTATTCCGTTTACGAAGGTACCTTCCTATATTTCCAAAGATGTGCTCGACTCGACTGTAAACTTGGGCGAGTGTAGGAGTAATATAATTTACACGTAGAATTTTTTCCTCCTTTATATTGTTTCGAAGAAAACAAAATATGAAAGTAAGGACTAAAAATAGCACATATTCGAACAATTTAATTTACGAGCTGTTCTCGTTTCTCTTTTTTTCTGCGTCAAATTTGAAACGCAGGATGTTTTTCAAGTTGATAAATTTTTCAAAAAACAAAGGAAACGATGATAATGGCCTTAGCTCGGAAAATATGGAGACAACTTTTTTTTTGAAAAACGTAAAAAGGCGCAACAAAGCGTACCTAATTGAGATTAGAAATTAGATGAAGTTGGTTTAGCCCTTTCACGCCGACTTTTGATTTATGGAGTTTTTTTAAATTTTTTTGGCTTACATGCATCCTTGGGACCATCCCAAGTTATGTGATTTTCTTTGGATTTTTTCCTCAACCCCTTCCTCAAGAAATTGAGGTGGGACACCGTATGTCCCATCCGTGTTGGCAGTGCAAATTTCCTGGGACACATGTGTTCCCAGTCGTGTGGGCAGAGTCATGGGACAGTGGGACAGTTCCACATTTTGGCATGAAAACTCACTTATTTATAGGTATAAAATAAAAACTAAAAGTAACATGGTATTCCGATTTAATTTTGGTGATATAATATGAACAATTTCCTGACATTTTGTTCTAATACACGACTGGGACATATGCTGTCCCACCTCAAAATTTCTGAGTTGGAGTTGAGGAATCAAAATGGAAAACGTTGAATAATCTTTCATAATAGTCTATACCCTCCTTCTATTGAAAATTTTTAGTCTTGTGCTAAGAAACAGCGATTTTTTCCAAATAGAGCTAACAAATTCATACTTTTCCAGTGACAAAATTTACTTATCTTTTCGTTCACTCACAGTAATCTCAGTTTTTGAGTAAAGTATGAAAACTAAGTGTTAAAATGATCCTTGAAGTGTCTACTTTTTGGAATAAAAAACCTTTCGAACCTAGCTGTCGCAATATTTGCGTAAAAAAATTATTATCACGATCACCTCACCAACGATTAATTTAGTATACTTAATAATGCACGTTTTTTGATGTTCTGGACATTCAGTGTAGCCCAGATGATGATAAAAAAATCGCGGAAAATTTTTTATACATAATAGAGACTCTGTAGAACTGCTGGGAACAAGAACAGGCATGATTGGTGTCCCAGGGTGTCCCAGCCGTATTTTTTAAAGTCAGTGGGACAGCATATGTCCCAGCCGGCGTGAAAGGGTTAGGGAAGAGGAGTAGAAAAATTGAAATTTTTCGACTGGAATGAAATTTTTACCTCATTTTTCCGACTCGAAAGTGTGATTTTTCATTCAAAATCACGTTAGAATTTTGAGTTTTATAAATACTTTCCTGTATGGTAAAAATTACCATCAATTTTTGATTTTAGGAAATAGGAAAGGTAGGTACGATTGGTCCCCAGTCCATTTTGATCTTTTCTTATTTTTGCTGAAAAGTATCTCCGCGGATTGTTCCAATCAAAGTAGGTAATTCGTTTCGTAAGATTTTCTCACTGAAATCAAGTACAAAATTTCTCCGACTGAAAATACAACCTTAGAATTGTAGAAGGGTCCCTGAGGCAACTCCTTTTCGGTCCAGCCTTAAAAACGAAGATATTTTGAATTTTCGGACAGTTGTCCCAAAATATGTAATTCAGCCGAAAAAATATTTACCACGGTTTGATCACCCTCGGAAAATTCGATTTGCGATTCAACGCCTTCCTAACCATTGATTTTGAAAAAGGATCCACATGGGGGTTGAAAAATTTCAGATTGCAGATTTGAAGATTTATTTATTTTTTCCGAATTCAAATCGTTCACTCGATAATTTCAAAATCAAGGAAAAAATTCTGATCACCAAAAATAAATGTTGATAGAATTTCTCAAAAATTTCTATGACAAGGCTACAAATTGAATTTCAACTTGATTTTTTTTTTTTATAGATTTAAAGTTTTTCGTTCAATGGACTGAAAAATAAGCTAAGAAATTTTGCGGTCACAAGAATAATAAATTATTTTTTGGAATCTGTGTGGTAGTGCCCCTAACAGAAATTTTATAAAATTCTTATAAATCACAATGCAGTTGCAGAGGTGTCGTCGGGGGGGCAGGCCCCCGGAAAAATTTCTGGCCCCCGCTTGCCCCCCCCCCAAAAAAAACTTATGTTGTATTTATAAATTTACATTACACTTACATCAGATAGGATTTGAAACAATTTTTTCAAAGCTTCGCCCTCGCTTCGCTCGGGCATGAACAAAATCACAATTCTATGATCTATTTGAGACGAAAGGGAAGAAAAGGCTCCCTTTTTACCCCCTCCCCATTTTTAGCAGGTGAAAAAAGTCAGTCTTCACCCCCCCCCCCCCCACACCCCTCCCTCTTTTCCATTTCGAAAAAGCAAAAAAAGTTGTCCAACACACGGCCCCTTACACGGCCCCTTTTGTGCCCCCCAATTTTCGATTCTGACGACGCCACTGTGCAGTTGATAGCTCTGCCATGAATTTTTTTGGAAAAATTCAATCAAAATTCATTTTTAATGAATAGAAAAATTTTCGGTTTTGTTTTGAACCGACAGTAAGAGCAATTTGGTAAAAAAATATTCAAATTCGCGATTTGCAGCTTTTTAACGCCTTGCCATTGAAAAGGACAGACCAGAAGTGGAATCTAATTTCAGGGTCATTGAGTCCAAGAAGTTTGAAACCTAATTAATTTTTTCAGGGAAATGAAAATTCCACGGCTTTGAATAAGGGAACCTAGAGCATGATGTACCACCCTAAATTTACCAAATCGTCTGATTTTTACAACAAATTGAAGTTTAAACATTTTCTATTAATTTCGCTGAAAACACTCCTTTTTAGTGCATAACTGCATACCTTTTTTTTTTTTTTTTTTTTTTTTTTTTTTTTTTTTTTTTTTTGGTGTCCCCATTCCACATGGTGGGGGAAATTTATTATTTTATTTACAGAAACCTTGAATTGTTGATGGTTTGCCTATGGCTTATCCACAGCAACAAAGCAAGGGGAAACAATACAGATTATTAGATTTATGTAAATTACAACTTGAATTATTAATATGTTTAAAGATATGGGTTGGGTGGTGTGTTTAAAAGTGGAAGGTATGGTAGATATGGAGGGAGATAATTGGTTATGGAAACTTGTAATTGTTGTATTGGTACTGCATTATTTCTGTGCAAAGTTTTTCAAATTGAGGGGAATAATAAAATTCTTCTGGGTAAGGGGAAGTGGAATCAAACTGAGTTGAAAATTCATTTCTTATGGTGGATATTAGGGGGAGGGAACATTCAAAAAGGAGGTGGTATGGTGTTTCATTTTCTTGTTTGCAACGACATAATGGAGATGGTGCTTTTTTAATAAAATTTAAATAATATTGAAAATTACCATGACCCGTGAAAATTTGTGCTGTGTGATATGTAGTTTCAAAAGAGGAGGAGTAAAAGGGTTCAAGTTTAGGAATAAGGATATGGGTTATTTCAGCATTTTCAGTCAAGTTCCAACGTACTTGCCATTTTTCAAGGGCCCAAGAGTATAAAATGTTTTTTAATTGTTTGATGGAGATTTTACATTCAAGTATAGTATCAATTTGAAAGTCTGGTATGTCTTGAGGTGGGGTTAAATATGTTACAATATTTAATATAGTTTCGTATTGTATATTAAATTTATTTTTAGGGAATTTTTTGATTGAAGGGAATGGAAAGTTATAAATTTTGTTTGGAGCATCTGGAATATTAAGACGATTTTGGGTGCAATATCGTAGGTTTCTTATGATTATTTCTAGGTCTAAAGGTATTGTTTTTGAGAGAGTAATAGCTGCTTCGTAAGATATTGTTTTATAGGATCTGGAGATATTAATGCAATATAATCTTTGAATACGTTTTAATATTTTTTGAAGGTATGACCGAGAGGTGAGGAGATGCCAAAATGCAGATGAACAATATTTAAATAAAGATCCAATTACTGAATTGTACATAATTCTACGTGCCCAAGTTTTTTGACCCCATTATTTTGACAAATTTTTGTTAATTTATAAATAATTTTCAAAGATTTAGATGCAAGATTTTCAAAATGTGACTTAAAAGTTAATTTATTGTCCAAAGTTATTCCAAGATATTTGAATTGTGTACAATGTTGAAGTGGGGTAAGATTAATTTGAATGTTGGGAAGGTTGATCCAATGCTTTTGTTTAATTTCGGTGAACAGAGTAAATGTGCATTTGCTAAGGTTTAAGGTAAGAGCTGCATAGGTAAGCCAATCATTAAACTCATCCAATATTTCATTGGTTAGGTTTTCCAAGTCTGGTAGATTTTTTTCATTAGAAATAATTAAGATGTCATCTGCATAAGCAATTAATATGTATTTTAAACCTTGCCTCTTTGCTTTAGAATTTAGGTGGATTAGAATTTCATTTATAACAATATTCCAAAGGGTGGGTCCTAAAACTGATCCTTGTGGGCAACCACGTTTTAATTTTCTTTTAACTTTTACATTATTTTGGTTATAGTATGCATATCTGTTTGAAAAGTAATACAATAGAATATTTATTATATATCGTGGGAATTTATATTTTTGTAACTTCTTGAATAAGAAATCATACCAAACATTATCAAAAGCACCAGAAATATCCAAACTTGTAATAATTGTGTAAATACCTTAATCCGAAAGGATTTTTTTTTTTCAATTTTTTTGTAGCGTTGGGCAAAATTGATTATTTGAAAATATAGGTAATCTAAAATCGATTAATCGATGAAAAAATAATCGGTTAATCTATTATAATTGCAGTAGAAAATTCTAACGATTTTTTTCTCTATCTAAGCACCAACTAAAAGGCTAAAATCCTCTTGATCAAAATTCCTTAAAAATTCCTTAACTTTTTTTCCCGCAAATTATGTCACTTATAAAGTTATCCACCACCTAATTCTGAAAAAATGAAATAAAAACGTAAACATTGAATCATTTTTACTTCGGAAATTACATTGCATGTCAATTTTTTATTTTACTTTTTACGAAGAAGCTAGGCAAGGATTTAGAGTGCTATTTGAGATTGGGGAGGGAAATAATTTGAATTTTATAAATTTTTAGAGAATTTTTTCGTTTTTTGGGTCAAAATTAGAAAAAAATTAGAAAAAAGAGGACACGGTGCGAAAATTTTGAAAACAATTAACGGAAAATAGGGACTTTGACCTAAAAAATGTGTGTTTTAATGTTTTTTTTTAAATATAAATTCTTTAAAAATTCCTAAAAATGTGAAATTCTTCAACAAATTCCTTAAAATTAAGGAAAATACCTTAAAGTTGAGGAATTTTGAGGTTTGTGAAAAATTGTAAGGAATTTCGAAAAAAAAAACGAAAAATATTAGCCGAAAACACGTATTTTTTAGAAGCCCCTGTTTTTTCTGAATTTTTTTCAAAACTTTCGCACTGTGTCCTATTTTTTTCAAATTTTTGTCCAATTTTCGTCCAAAAAACGTTAAGGTTAAAAAACAATTAATTGTGCGTTTTTATTTGTTCGATCATTTTTTACGTCGATCAATCCATTATTTAAATAATCGATTAGTAATTATTGCTCTACACAATTTTTTTGTATCGCCCCATGGCCTTTGAGTGAGGTGAGATGCAAAATGACACGAGGCATATTGCAAATAGTTGAGTCATGATGAAAAATCACGAATTTTTTCGTCAAATTTATTCAAATACATTTGAGATGCATGCTACAGATTTAAATAAAAGTGTTATTTTTGGAAATTTCCAAGAATCCTCACTACTCAATTTAGGACGGACATGTCTTACTCGAATTTTCTAATTTTAGAGGTTTTACCTCCCGGGGTGGTTAAATTTCATCAAAAAATAATATTGCCAAAATTCTTCCTCTTACATCAATCAGGGGCCATGTACACAGCTCTCTTGACTCAATTTTAGAGATGAATTTTGGACCCGAAAACCATCCTGAGAGGGTTGAAGGCAACGGTTGAAGGGCCCTTAAATTAGAGTAAATGACTTGAATGTTCTATTTAAGGACCTTCCTTCTTCAGAATTCCCCCCAAGATGATTCTTTGGGTTCAAAGTTCATCTCTAAAAATCAGAATAAATCCTAATTATTTTTAGATTTCAAAGGGATATTTGGAAATTTTACATTATTTTCCCAATTTTTTCTGAGGAAAATGAGTACTCCAGTGGAGAAGACCTCCAAAATTTGAAAAAAAAATGAGAAAACTTTTACCAGGTTGGAAAAAAATACACTTCTACCCATTTCCATACTCAGGACAGGTTCAAACCGAAATGGCATTCTTTATGGTTTTTTTTTTTCACTTCAAATTAAAATTTTTTTAAAATTTTTTTAAAAAAAACCCAAAAAAATTTTAAAAAAACCCCCCCAAAAAAAACCCCCTTTTTGGGGGGGGGGGCAGTTTCTATTTCTACGGTTAATGTGTTTAATTATATGAATATTCACACAAAGATCATCACTTCAAAAAAAAATTCGATTCAAACCTGATTTTTGCGACTAAAAATGAAATTTTGTCATTGAGGGTAAACATCCTTCCCTTTCCTTCCTCTAATCAGTACAACCCAGCTCATACCGTCCTATCACCAGAACTCACTCAACACAATTATCAACACCCAGCATATTCACCAACCAGGTAAATATCCTTAATCAGATGGCAATTTGATCCCATCCTGAGACCACTTAAAGGTCTCGGAATTTCACAGCCATCGAACGATTCAACCCTTAAAATACCCTTCGCTCGTTGCACCTTCACCCATGCTCACGATAACATCATCGTCACTGTGCTCGTCCGTTTTGCTCGGTCCAGTCCATCCGACAAAAATAAACACATTAAAGCCGAGCCACTTTTAAACCCATTGTAAAAACGCCCCAGCCGGAGTTCGGGCTCCGGTGTGTGTATAGCTCGTTCGACGGAAAACAAATAAAATTGCCAACGTTTCGTTTGCTCAATTTAGCGGGGAGCCTTAATCCGGTATTTTGAATTCAATACAATAATAATTTTTTTTACACGCTTAAGATAATATAGAATCCTTTTATTAGCTATAAAGGAAATATATTTTTAGTAGTAGAGAGAATTTTCCGATGCTGCTTGCTTTGAATATAAACGACTTTATAAAATACAACAATGCCAAGTACGAGAGCTGCAGAGATGCTAAAAACTATACAGGATCATGGTATGTAGTATATTCTTCGTTGTATAAGGCCTTACGTTGTACTCGGAGCTGTGCTTTTACAAATACAAAAACACCGATAACGAGAAATAGTAACTTGATAACAGCTTTCATTCGAACAGTATAAACGTATGTTACGAATGCGGAAATTAATGTTTTTAACTTGGAGTAATTTCCTTAATTAAACCAAAGCTATAAAGTTATGATATCAATAATGCCAAGTAAGTGTAATATTTTCATTAACGTTGGTACTTGGGCGTTCGCCCCTTCGTCTATTAAAATACCCTTCTGCAAGCGTCCTCGGTTCACCCTGCCTGACGAGCTCGCCTATTTGCTCGATAAATAACGTATAATCCACCGACCGAGTATTTTACTAATATATTTCACTTACCTATTGTTTCATATATTATTTATTAATTAAACGCGAGCCCGGCTCGAGCTTTTGATTAGTTCGAATTATCTTCGCAGCAGCCCTGGATCATGGTTTGCATTCTTCCTTCATTCTTTTCCTTTTAGGTATCAATATCATAAACGTCGCCGGATCTTCTTAGTAGGGTGTGACAAAACTTGAGGGGGATGAATGATTACCTATTCGCCCAGGTTCGAAAAAGCCCAATTTTGTGCAATTTTGCATTTTCTCAAAGGGGCCTATTTTTTTTTCAGAAAAAATTTTCAGTCAAAAAATAAGGTTTTTAACTCAAAGTTACGGATTTTGGAAAAATGTGCTTTAACCATCAAATAGATCACCATTATAGGTAATCACTGATTAAAGGTGTTTTATGAGCTTTTCTCCGGCGTTGGAAAATTCCAAAATTTTCTGGAGGCTTCGAAACGTCTCGAAACCGTTTCCTATCGATTTGGGTTAAAATCAAAGATCATTGTGTCAAAATGATTTTGATCTTGATCTAGATCATATTTTATTTTTTGATCTTGATCTGATCTAGACCTTTTTTTTAAAATAAAAAATATCATTTTCAAGACCATTTTCTAATTTTTGTATTCCTTCGTAATTCTGGGTAATTTTGTCCGTAATTTTGGTATTTCTATTTTTTGAAAATATTTAGAGTTGATACAGGGCGTATTCTAACGTGCAGCTCCGCACATTTTGTGCAGCTCCAAAACAAAATTGTGCATTTACGAAAATTTCGGTACACATTTCGCTTCCTTTAAAAAATCAAGAAATTTCTGATTTTGGATGCTTCATTTTTAAAAAATTTTCGCCCTCGCTTTGTTCGGGCTCAATGAATTCACACAATTCTTTCTCGAAATGATGGTATGAAGATGAACCCTCTTTCTTTTCATAAACAATTATTATTTCGAACTTTGAAGCAAAAGAAATTTGTATTCCTCAATTTTAAGACGGCTTAATGTCGATCTGAAATGGAATTTTCAAATTTTTTCAATTTTTTTGGAAAGGGATGAGGTCATTAAGGAATGTAGTTTTTTGGAAGTAAAAGGGTTAAATGAAAATGACTTAGTGGTAATGGTAGAGAATTTTTTAGAAGGTAGAAAATGAACATTTATGTTTTGGAATTCTTTTTTGACTGGGGCGCAAGCCCCCCCCCCCAGTAATGGTCTATCTCCGCCTATGAGTATACTCGTGGTATCGTTTCAACACGATGCGATAACGAGTACTTTTTATCGTGATTACGGGAGCAATAAAACGTAAAAAATTTCTCAATGAAACTATGTTTGTGGAGCTTCAAAATTTTCTTAGAATATGCCCTGGAGTTGAAAATTTTGAATGGAGAGTAAACTTGGACTTGGATTCTCGATATCCCATTTACTTTAAAATGATTTAGGAGTTTGTTGATTTTTAACATTAACGAAAGAAGAACTAGAGCGAAAAACATAACATAAGTCGACATGGAAAATGCTGTTTGAAGTTTAGTGGGTGATTTTAATAGTATTTTTTGCGCTGAGATCACCAGAAAAATAGTGAAAAAATTTCATCACCCGAAGATTTTTTCAATTTGAATTTTTTGTTGAACAGTTTTTTTACTTTTTTTGATAACTTTTGGCACTTGAAGTCGATTTTACGAAAGATGGAGGGGTTCTACGAAATGAATAGAACATAAATTGTAAAGCGTAAAATTTCCTTTCAGTAGAGTCCGGTTAGTTTTTTCTTAAAAGGCTTACTTTTCGAGATATTTTTGTTCGAAGTTCAACTTATTTTTTTGAATTGAAAATATGTTCAAAACTAATCCTCCTAAGAAAAAACTATTTGAACTTTACAGAAAGGAAATTTCACTCTTTAAAATTTATGTTCCATTCATTTTTTTCGTAGGACCCTTTTTTTCGCCAGAAAATCGATTTTCTGTAATAAATCGTATTTTTAACATTTCCCATTTGTAACAATGGGAATATCAAAGGCCGGCAAATCAACCATTTTTTCCCCCAAGTAATTGATTCTGATTGATGTTTCTGACCTACTGTTTAGTGTAGAGTTCGAATATGACTTCAGTTTTACTCCATCGCGTCAGGATTTTTAATAATTGAAATTTTTTGTTGAAAATTCGTTTTACATTTTTTAATGTAAATTTTGACCCTTAAAGTCTACTACAGTACTACCTGTACCTGTAGCCTGTATCTTATATTGTAAATGGAAACAATATGGATCGTACTTCTAAATAGCAATAATAAAATACTCATTCTTAATGGAAAAATATGAATTTGTTCATGAAAGTTGAAGAAACAAAAACAAAATCACCTTTTTAGCTAAATTACAATGAATACAGAAAAAAATCGAAATGAGCTGATCTTGATCTCTTTTTTTTCATCTTAAAATCAAAGATCATTGTGTCAAAGTGATCTTGATCTTGATTTTTTATTTTTTGATCTTGATCTGATCTTAGATCATTTTGTAAATGATTTTGCCCAGCTCAGGTATATAACTAATTTAATATTTTTTCGTTGATTAGATCAAATTTTCATATTTTGTTGGGCAATGAGGTAATTTTGAAATCTCAAGAATTCGCCAAAGTTCGAGAAATGCACTTCAGCATCTTAAATTTTAAATATGGGGTTCTTTTATGATGTACGGTACTTTCGATGTATTTTTGTTTCGGCTCAATATTTCACTTTGAGTTGGGATACCTTCCTCGTTAATTATGAAAAAGTAGTGAGAAATGTTTTTCTTTGTTTGATTCTTTTTGAGCATGTTATGCCCAATTTTGGAATTCGAAAAAAAAATGTTATGCCTGACGACTTGACAGAATCAATTTAAAAAAATCCCAGCAGGGGTACCCCCCTCCCAACCCCCAAAAAAATCATTAAATTTTAAACATGAAAGAATTGGGAAAATGAGAACCGAACATCTTCAAAAAATTCTCATAGGTACATACCATTCGTAAAGACTTATAGGTAATCTATGAAAATGTCAAAAATTTCAAATTTTTCCTTCCTGAGATATTAAGGTACCTACATTACATGTTTGATTTTCGAGAATTTGCGTAATGTTTAATTTTTTCACTGTGCAGGTGATTGTAAAATTGTAAAATTTTAATGAAGTGTTTCTTTAGTTCATTTTTCGTCATAAATTTGAAAAAATAATAAAATTCGTCTAAAATGTATTTTTAGCATTTTTTTGTAACCAAGAAAATGAAAAAAATTGTCTTTTTTCAAAAGGCGATATATCTGCTCCCTGAAGGGATAATTTGAAATTTTTTCACAAAAATGTTCCTTTTTTCATTATCTTCAACTTTTGTATGAAGATTTTTTTTCAATTTTCACTTCCGGAAAAATTATACGTCATCAAACGTAGAAGTCCTTTTTGCTGTGACACATTCAATTCCAGAAGGAAGAGTCGGGAGTCAAAAAATTTTTTTGGATGGTTCTATACTGAAAGTAACATTTTGGGTCACTTTTGACCGAATTCGGGTCAAGATTGTTAGAGATAGGGTTGGGACGAAGATTGGATGACTTGATCAGAGAAATCCTCTCATTCGCGCCGGCCAGTCCCTAAGCATTTGTGTCACTTATGTGACGGGGGTTGAGTGTAGACGTAATATTTACCTCAATTACTATTTGAAATAATACACGGTACACTCGGTGAGAATAACCATAGATTTATTCGGTATAAACATATGGTATTCGTATCGAACATTAAACAGACAATCGTACTTTATACAAACAATCTTACGTTAATCATACTATCGAACTTTAAGGGGTGACGGGTGGACTATCAGACGAGCTGATGCCCACTTCGCGTCGCGTACCGACACCCCACATTTGGTGAGAAATCTAAAGGTCGCGCCTAGTTCGCGATTCTTAGAAGACTGGTTTCCCTTACGATCTCGCGATCGTAAGAGAAACTAGATAGCTAGCCGCAGCAGCACTGTTGCCACCTAGCAGCGTAAGGGAGAAAAGGGCCATATTACCCTTTACAAGATCCATTTTTAACCCTTACCAGAAAAGGTCCTATATTCCAATTTTGAATTTTCTAAAAATTTCCAACCTACAATTTCTTGATGATTTTTCCGATTTAGAATTTAAAAAAAAATTGTATGTGAAGACCAATTAATATCTATGATATGTATTAACTAAACATAATAAATCCGAATTTCATTTTTTTCATGTTGGAAGTTGCGTCATTTTCCTTTGAGGAAAAAAAGAAAAAATTTACTCCTAGGTTTCATTTTTTATATATGTATACTTACGGGTTTTAAAGTTACCTATACTGCTAATGGACTTGAATAGTTACTTGATATTAATTGATCTTCACTTCATTTATTATTAATTTTTTTTCAACTTCAAAATAATTTTTTCTGAGTTCTCAAATTTTTACAACTCTTTCAACAATATTTCTAAATTCCAAGTTCAAATTTTCTTCACACTTTTTGTAAGCTCAAGAACTTTGATTTTCTGGGACTTTCGTCAGAAGTTCAAATTTTTTCAAAATTATACCTACCTTCCTACAGTAATTCTGAAAAATTAAACTTGAAAAATTTAGAGAAAATTTTACTTTTAAATTTTTTTAATGAATTGAGAAAATGACAGAACTTGGAAAAAAATTGCCAGAAAATTTATTTTTATAACCTTTTCCTTTCTAGACTATTTCGTTATTTTTGTCAGTAAATTCGGTCTTGAAAAGCAACCAGTGCAACACACGAAACAAAATCGCCCTTCCCTTAAGCAAAAATATTCGCGTCTTCTATCCCTTTTCCAGGTCTCTTGAATCTCGCTTGATTAATATTATTTTAACGTCATGTACGGTAACTAAGGCTAAAGGCATAAAATTAAATTTTTGACTATTGATCAAATCAATAAAATTATAAATTAATAAATAAATATTACGACTTTGACGAATTTTACCAAAAAAATTTGCCGGGTCTGGAGAAAGTAGGGGATGCTCAGGCACACCCTGCACCCCGGTGCGGCGCGGCGATGACTCCTATGATCAATATTGGTATATAAACCTTGAAGGAATATTTTTTCCCAGCTTTCTCCTCGTTTATTTTCTCTCTTCGACGAATAATTTTCGACTACAAGAATTAGACGTCATAGGTATAAAGGTATCCTGCCGTCGGCATTATCTAATAAATCTCGATTATTGACAATCGTACGACTCCCTCTGCTTCGTCTGTTCTCGTCACGCTGACGAATTCACTACAGATAGCCTCGTCAGATTTGTGGTTTATGTGACGGCGTAAAGTACTATACCGAGCCTTTATTAGTATTCAGATGTTATTCGCTTCAAAATTCACCCACAAAATGGAATAGTTCGCAAAGACGATGGTAATGGGGAGGAGGGAAGGAGGTACCAGGGATACGCGAGTATTACTGCATTAATGTTTTTTACCCATCTATCGTACCGGATGTGCTGGTGGAATTGGCGAATGCAAGAATACGAGGCTTCGGCTTTTAAGCAAATGAATGAGTACATTAAGAAGGTGGGACGAGAGGGCCTCGCCCTCGACGGGGCAAAATCTTTGTTTTTACATCTAGAAAGCGAAGTTTTGTTTATGTACGTAGTCTGGCGTTCTCAAGTTCGCGAAAGAGTCAATAGCTGGATAATTAGATTGCACAGAGACAAGAACTTTATCGAAGCGTTAATTATATTTTTCGCGTAGGAAATTTTATACCGTTGTAAAGTGCATCCAACGAGTCTCGTCGATAATACGTTTCTTTATTAGACTTACACTGCATAAGATAAAGGGAAAGAGGGAGAACTTCATATAACCGAATGGTTTCATATTTTTCTGTTTTGCTCTTTTTTTTTTTTTAGGGTGGAATACTTGAGAAGGAAACAAACCGTACGATATATTATTTGAGGAATATATCGTTACATGCGCAAGGCGAATACTCGTGCGAGGCAACAAACAAAGAAGGCCGTTCAAAAAGCCAATCTTTAATGGTTAACGTGCTACGTAAGTATTGTATCATATTTGAAGATTTCACCCCCGTCTTCGCTCACCTCTCCTTACCTATCTCGCTCGTCTAGTGTATATTCTTCACAAAAATGGATCTTTTTACCCTTTTCATCGTATTATTTATTACCTATGGGTCTTCTCTGCTTTTTTTTTTCATTCGACGAGACCAACGACGTAAACCTAAACAATATCTATTTTCATAAATTTTCATTGTGCAATGTGTAGGGTCTGATTTATATTGTATTTTTTTTATTGGTTTAGGTTTTCTTTTTATACAAGGTTTTCTCTTTTATTTTGGATCTTTTTTTTCTTATTTACGAGATTTTTAGTGTCACTTGATACTTAGGCGATTCATTTTTCCCCCTGGATTGTTTATTTCTGGTCGGTGTATGTTTCGAGGGTTTGATTTCATTTTCGATTGGATTTTTCGATTGGATTTTTAAATGGAGGGGGAATTTTTTGAGAGATCTTATTGGATGATTGTTTAATTAAGTATTTATTTATCAGAGGAATCGAATTGTTTCCATTTACTTTTTTTTTTCAATTTTACGAATTTTTTCGGGTAAGTAGACAATTAATGATTTTTTTAAAATTTTTATCGCTTTTTTTCAATCTTTTTAAATATCTAAGAAATAATTTTCAAAAATAATTCCAAAGGATGGAAAATCAAATGTTTTTTATGTAACCCGTAAAAAAATATCATTGTTTAAGAAATTCAAGTAGGTATTTTTTTAAAATCCAAATCCTACCATCCCACGCAGACCTGGTTTGTTATACAAACTTACAAACTTGTGAGCTTAGAAAACTCGACAACTGCTTATTTGTGTCAAATTAAGTCATAAAACCTTTTAAAATTATGTTTCACAATATGAACAGAAACATCTGTCAATTTGAAGTTAGAATATACCAAATTGAAAATGGTACTGGTCTGAAAACTATTGAGACCGTTAAGAGCCAACGATGGCATTTCAGGGGAGGTGAAGTGAAGGTCAAAAATCAAAAAAATTTTCAATGAGTGAAAATTTTCCTATTTTTTGACTACCTAGTGAAAATTTTTTCTAAATCTCGATCATACCTGGTAAAAATTTTTTCAACGTTCGACTATTACATATATCCAGTGACTTTTAAAAAAATATTTACTTCATACTTATTACTTACAAGGATTTTAAAGAGAATCAGAGAGAATGAGCTAGATTTTTTAAAATTTTCATAGATAGTAACAAATTTTTATTGCTTAAAACTCATGTCAACAAATCCTCATCTGTCAAATTTTCGCTTATCAAAATTTGAACATTTTTGCAACTAATTTTTATCTTTAATTTTCAAAAATTGAACAACTTTTATCTTTAATTTTCAAAAATTGAACAACTTTTATCTTTAATTTTCAAAAATTGAACAACTTTTATCTTTAATTTTCAAAAATTGAACAACTTTTATCTTTAATTTTCAAAAATTGAACAACTTTTATCTTTAATTTTCAAAAATTGAACAATTTTTTAACAGTCCTCATTTTTAAAATTTCAGAATTTCAAAAATTGCTGATAAAATTTTAAATCGTTGAAAAATTAACATTTCTTGAAAAGAAACTTTCAAATTGTGTCAAACTGTTTCAATTGAATTTTGAAAAAAAATATAATTTTTAAAAAACGTTCCAACTGTTTATTTTGAAAGTTATAAGTACTTAATACATGTGAAGATGAACATCTGAAAAAAAAAGAATTCAAAAAAAATGACCCGATATTTCAAAAATCAACTCATGTAAGTGGGTAATTCATTAAAAAGGATTTCACTCAGAAAAATAGTGAAATTAAAATTTTTAGAGATCTCACACGTCACACCTCCCTTTCCAATTTTTTAAAAATACGAAAAAAATATTGTCTAATTCGTATTCTACGCCCCCGAAAACATACATAAGCGCACCCAGAAATTGTGGAAGGGAAGGACTGAACTAGAGAAAAATTGGAGGATGTCAAAATCTATTGAAAATTTCAGTGATGTGTTATTCAGACGGCGTATTCAAGACATTTTCAGCTGGCGGATGATACAAGTAGACATTTGAGCAAAGAAAAATTGAAAAAATTCAGGATTTTTGGAACAATCAATGCCCCGAGGTACTCTCTAAATCTGAACCAGTCAAATTATGGTGAAATCCTGCCTTCTTGAATCAGTGAAATGAATTTCATTACAAGTCAGTGTTTTTCACTAATCTTTTCGCCAAAAAAGATTGATCATTTCTGACGAATTGAGAATTGACTGAGAAATCAGTGATTTTGGACTGAAACATCTGTAAAAAATCACTGATTTTCTAAAATATTTATTTCACTGATTCAAAATGGCATGGATTTTCACAAAATTTGATTCAGATTTGGAAAATAATGGGTGCCTACTCTCCATCTCTGAATCAATGAAATTTATCAAAAATCACTGAAAAACAGTCAGAATTGCAGTACAGTAATAAATCAGTGAACATTTTTTCACTAAAAGCAAGTCAGTGAAAGAAAATCACTAGAAATCAGGAAAAATTCACTGAAAAATCTGTGAAATTCTTTGAATAATCAGTGAAAAATCGCTGAAAATCAGTTAATTTCATTGATTTTTCCTGTGCTGCAATTCTGACTGTTTTTCAGTGATTTTACAATGATTAGGAATGAGAGAGTATTCAAGAAATAGATTATCGAAATCTTTTTGAAAAATCAAATTTTAAAAGCAATAAACGCCCTTTTTTCTGACATTTTTCTGATGAAAAATCTCCCAGGTAAGCAAGGGCATGCTCGAGTCCCCTGAGCCCTCTCCTTGGGTGCGCCTATGAAAACATAGATTTCGGTATAAATTACTCGGAAAAATTGAAAAATTAAAATATTTCCATATCATACTCTCCCTACTACTTACCCCACCCTTCATTCTTATGAGAAAAATATTGCCAAATTCGTAATCTACGCTTTCAAAAACACAACTTTCGGTATATTACTCGGAAAAATTGCAAAATTCAAATTTTTGAAGTTTCAACCCCGCCCCACCACAACTTTCCGTTCCTAAGAGAAAAATATTGCCAAATTCGTATTATACGCCTTCCAAAACATAAATTACGATAATCACTTGGAAAAATTGCAAAATTCATAATTTTCCATTCCCACCCCAACCCACCTCAATCTTTCATTCCTAAGAGAAAAATATTGCCAAATTCAAATTATACGTTTTCGAAAACATAGATTTTGATACACTAGTATCATACAAAAAAATTGCAAAATTCAAATTTTTTCAAGTTTCCCCTCCACCCTACCCCAACTTTTCATTCCTAAGAGAAAAATATTGCCAAATTTATATTTCACATTCTCGAAAACGTAGATTTTGATATATTATCCGAAAAAATTGCGGAATTCAAAATTTTCCGATTCTCACAACCTTTCCTTACCTACCTAACCATTCATTCCTCAGAAAAAAAATTGTCAATAAGCCCTCGAAAACATAGATTATTTTCCCTCACAACTTCATTATGAAAAATATTCAACTTATATAATCCCTACTTAGTTTAACTCATCAGTATTACCCATATTGATGTTTTACACCATACACGTATCCCATATGCCCATATGCCTAATATAAGTTCATCGAGTATCTATAGGTACCTAATATAAAGCTTGCACGATACAAGGCCAAAATACACGTACAAGATAGGTATAGACATAGAGGTTTACAACCATACATAGTAGAGGGTACAAACTGATAGAATGGGTGAAAAAATAAGACATCCCGCGTACACCCGGAGACAGACAGATACACGTACGTACGTGTACTCGTACATTTATCTATAGTTTCGATGAGGAAAATCTTCACGTTTCTTTACTTTCCTTAATCAACATTTTATACCATAAGCCGGGGCAAATACACGAGGAGATGTGTTTAAACTGTTTCATTCGGCAGGCGACGCGACGTCCGAGGAAGGGCGAACCGAAGCCATGGTATGTAATTGGTGAGAGAAACAGCTTTAGAAGTTTATGAGAGCTGAATAGTAACGAGAGAGTGAGAGAGAGGAGGGGCTGAGAAAAATATATTTCTGGTATGTATGGGTAGCAGTAGGTAGCATGGGTATGTTACGTGGTATAATGGTAAAAAGTTTCCTAATGTGGGTAATTTTGGCCACGTTTAAGCTGAACATGGATGTGCGGTGGTGCGAGACCGATATACAACGATGCTTTTTATACGAAACAACAACAAAGAAGTATTTATACCCTGTGAGTCTGTTCCATCAACAGTTAGTTCAATAAGTACCGAAGTGCAGATGAATGTTGTAGAATGAGTTGATGAATGTGGATCCAATGAATTCGTCATGTGAGAAAATTACAGAATTTTGTTAGAAATTATTAAAAAATTATTTCGAAATTAAAATTTATCAATACTTTCAATTCTCAATTTAAAGCTGGGCTGCGATAATGATGAAATTTTGGTTCCCGTTCTCATTCTTGTTCTTCAATAATATTTAATATCGTTCTCGGTCTTGTTCTCGTTCTCATTCCTGTTCTTCAAATTTTTTGTTCTTTTTAGTTCTCGGTTCTTTATTTTTCTCGCAACTCTGGATTGGTTGGGTTTGGTTCAAGTTTAAATAAGTAAACAAAGTAATAAAATTCATTATCTATATCTCTAATTGGTTGAAAAAAAATCTTGAATGTCAATGTCAGAAAATATTGGAATTTTTCAAGCGAAAAATTGAAACAATGCAAAAATCATTGTTCTTGTTCTCATTCTTGTTCTTGTTCTTTTAATGCTTTTAAAGTTGTTCTCGTTCTCATAATTTTTGATTCTTTGTTCTTCATTCTTGTTCATTCTCGCAGCCCTGATTTAAGGTTAAAAAAGAAAATTATAAAAAAAAATCAAAAGTGTTTTTTGAAAAATAAATGATTTTTTTTGACATTCTTAGCTTATTACAATATTAAGAAAATCTTAAATACCTAATTAATATATTTAACGTAAACAACTTAGTCAGTGGCGTCGTCAGAATCGAAAATTGGGGGGCACAAAAGGGGCCGTGTGTTGGACAACATTTTTTTTGCTTTTTCAAAATTGAAAAGAGGGAGGGGAGGGGGAGTGGAGACTGACTTTTTTCACCTGCTAAAAATGGGAAGGGGGTAAAAAGGGAGCTTTTTCTGCCTTTTCGTCTCAAATAGATCATAGAATTGTGATTTTGTTTATGCCTGAGCGAAGCGAGGGCGAAGTTTTGAAAAAATTGGATTTTTAATGCTCTAAAAAGACATTTTTTCATGTTTTAATGCTTTGAAAATCCTATCTGATGTAAGTGTAATGTAAATTTATAAATACAACATAACTTTTGGTGGGGGGCAAGCGGGGCCAGAATTTTTTCCGGGGGGTCTGGCACCCCCAGGCCCCCCTTGACGACGCCTCTGAACTTAGTTGATACATTAATGACATGTGCAAAGTATTCCTCCAGTAGAGAATCTTCACTATTTAAAATTTAATAATACCTATGACTAAGTCGGTTTCTGACGATTTAAGGTGTCTAACTTATACACTATTATTTATAATAATTGGAGAACCTCTTTACATGGCTGTGAAGACACTGTTCATGTCTATCAGAGATGGGCCGATTCAGAATCGCTGGTGTGAATCTTAAAGAATTTCTGAATGGATTTGTGATTCGATTCTTCAATTTGGTGAATCACAATTTTGCGATTCGCGATTTTTTTGTAACTGAATCGTGCATCTGCAATTCTTTTGCGATTCTTTTTAAATATGCACAACGTTGAATACTTCTTTTTTTAATAAGGGTATAGCCAAATTAAGGATAGGTTTGGCTCCAGGTGTACCTTGATAAAAAAAAAATGTAAAAAAAATTTGGCCTCCCAACCCCCTCCCTTTCGGAGCTATGGCCATTTTATAGCATTATTTTCAAGAATTTTTAATTCCAACGGAAGGGAATGAAATTTTTTGTTATTTGGCACAAAATTATATCTAGTAAAGTTCTATTTACGATAATTTTTTCATCAATTTTGGTACATCCCTTCATGAGGTTTTGGCCATTTGAAATCTCAACAGTAAAAAAGACCTTTACAGCAAAGTTCGACTAATTTTTAAAAATATCCTTAAAACGTGTTTTTTGACGTAGATTCACGTCATTTATTCAGTTTTGGCAATTGAGGTGGCGCAAGGGCTGGAAATTGTGATAAACTGTAAAAAATGTTATTTTGGTAGATTTTTTAAATTTTGAGCATTTTATACGAAAATAAATGACCAAATGAAAAAACCAATTCCGTATTTGTGTTCAGCAGATCAAAATACCCCAATAAACACCCTTTTCACGATCATTTTACTTTAAATCTCAAAATTTAGTTTTATTGTTGCAAAATATCAGAGAAAAAAGTAAATTTTGAGATTTAACGTAAAATTATCGTGAAAAGGGTGTTCATCGAGATATTTTGATCTGCGTAACACTAATCCGACATTAGGTTCCACTCATACGATCATGTTGTCATGTACAACATTTAAAAAAAATGAATCGTAAATGAATCGCAGAAGAATCCGATTCTGAATCACGATTTTTTTTTTCAGAAAAGAATCACATTTTAGGAATCCGATTCTTCAAAATTGATGAATCGGATATTCCTGAATCCGATTCTTTAAATCGTTGAACGCCCCATCACTGATGTCAATCCTCATACCCATGGATGACTTCACTAATCCACTCAACTCTTGCTCCCAAAATAGTTCTCAATGCTTTGGTTTTAAACAGTTTGGATTATTTTTCAATTTGAGGGCTTGGTGCATCCCTATAACTATATTCTGTGTGTCCATATTGGTTTTATGACTGTTTTAGTGGTCGGAAACTATCAATAACATGTTGACAACTATCAATAACTTTCTGAGTTAACGATATAGTTATCGATTACTTTTTCCCCATTTTTTTTGCACAAAAATTGGTCCCAAATGTAAAGTTTTTATGTAATTTTACAAACTGTTGAGCAATTTTGAAAATCCAATTCAAAAATATTAGAAGAAAACATATTTCTAAATTTTTGAACAGAATTTTCAGAATTTTCTCCATCATTATCTGCCTATTCATGTCAGTATAGCTAATAGTGTAGGCGAATAAGAGAAAAAAAAACATTTTTAGCTAGCCAAGATTTTATCGCCAAAAATTGTCGAGGGTGATCCCCTGACTAACCTCTAAAAAGTCCGCACCCCCTAGACCCCGTGCTAAATTTTTTATGGAGGCTCCACCCCCCCTCAAAAATGGGTTTTCCCGAATAACTTCTCAGGATTTGGTTTTACGGCAAAAGTAGTTCAGTACTTTTTTGTTCTACACTCAATTTCCAGCATTTTTTGTATGAAAATTTTTTTTGTACGACCAACAGCAGAGGAGATAGAGAGTCCGGAAGGAAGGGGGTTTTGGAAAATATGATATCATTTGAAAACGCGATAATAGGTATAAAATCGTACTAAACTGTATATTTTGGGTATGAAAATAGTAGTGTTATGTAAATTGATGGTATTAATACAACTTGACCCACCTTCCCCTCCCTATGTGCCTACCCCACCTTACCCACTTGTTTTTATTTAGCCTTAGTAATATGACTGAAGGGTTGGGAGGGGTGGGCATATAGGAGGGGGACAGATTATCAAGAAGCATTTTTACCCTCTCCCCCTCCCATGTGTCCACCCCTCCCCACCCTTCAGTCATATTACTAAGGCTAAATAAAAACAAGTGGGTAAGGTGGGGTAGGCACATAGGGAGGGGAAGGTGGGTCAAGTTGTATTAATACCATCAATTTACATAACACTACTATTTTCATACCCAAAATATACAGTTTAGTACGATTTTATACCTATTATCGCGTTTTCAAATGATATCATATTTTCCAAAACCCCCTTCCTTCCGGACTCTCTATCTCCTCTGCTGTTGGTCGTACAAAAAAAATTTTCATACAAAAAATGCTGGAAATTGAGTGTAGAACAAAAAAGTACTGAACTACTTTTGCCGTAAAACCAAATCCTGAGAAGTTATTCGGGAAAACCCATTTTTGAGGGGGGTGGAGCCTCCATAAAAAATTTAGCACGGGGTCTAGGGGGTGCGGACTTTTTAGAGGTTAGTCAGGGGATCACCCTCGACAATTTTTGGCGATAAAATCTTGGCTAGCTAAAAATGTTTTTTTTTTTCTTAAAAATTGTGCTTATTCGCCTACACTATAAAATTGATATCTCTTGGAGTCTAAAACCACGTAAATCCGCCTTTTTTTGTTCTCCAATATACATATAAAAGTAATAAATGACTTACTACTTACTTTGATAAATAAATGGCTGGCGTAAGTAGTCAATTAATAACCCCCTTCCACGGCGAAAAGTTATCGATAACTATCGACAATTTTTAAAAACTACTGATAGTTGTCGATAACAAAAAAATTAGCGATATTTCCGACCTCTAGATTGTTTAGTAGATGAGTCGTTTATTTTCAAGTTTCGTCTTTACCCGATTGGCAAAAACACGAATTTTGGGCAGACTGCAAAAACGGAACTAATGTGATAGCCAATATGGTAATTATTCTGACTGCTCATTTTCATCGAAGCAGGGTAGTCAGAAGAGAAAAATATGAGTGGCGATATGAGTGGTGATATGACTGCGGTTCTGAGACAGAAGTCGCCATCTTGAAAGTTCAGTTGGAACGCTTCCTGATTGGTTGGTTATGGAAAACAGGGAAAATGAGCAGTCATATCAACAGTCATATTGCCTGTATAATTAGTTCCATTTTTGCAGTCAGAAATTTCTGACTGTCTTGCCAATCGGGTAAGTGTCGTCCTACCAATTAATACATTTGACTCATCTTCAAGTTGATTTACACCTTTTTCTGGGCGATACTGTGGTACTTCCAGGTTAATCTTGCATTTAGGCACATCCCTAAATACTTGGCAGAACTAGCCATTGGGACTCTATTTTGTTTAATGTAAAGAACGTGTTGAGGGTCACATTTTCTTGTAGCAAATGTAACATGAATGGATTTTTGCTCATTGAGCTTAATTTTTCATTTCTCTGCCCAATTGACAATTTTATCAAGAGCTAATAGCAGTTTTTCTGTTGCTTTGACTTAATCTGAGGCAACTAACAAAAATTTTTGCAACCAATTTTTGCCTTTCATTTTCAAAATTTAAACCATTTTTTAAAATAATTTTCATCTTTTAAATTTCAGAATTTCAAAAAATGCTAATAAAATTAAAAATGAACGAAATAAAAAAAATTCAAAATAAAAATTGTAGAGCATCAAAATGAACATTTTTCTGGAAAATTGGCTCTATGGGAATTTCAAAGCGCTTGAATTCATTTCTTGAATTACTTTGATCCCAAACCAAAAATATGACCCTCAAGAGAGTGGAAAGGTAGAACCAAAATTTTCAAATTTTATCGAGTGAGAATTCAAAATCCATGTTTTTTGATCCCTAAACTCATTTCCGGGGTCATTTTTACCCTAAACGTGAATATTGACCCTCTAGGAAAAGGGATGGACCAAAATTAAAAAACTGTCACTCAATGGTTTTCATTTTTGAAAATTTTTTGCTATTTAGAAATGAAAAGGAGCCACAACGACTTCAAGAAATACCTAAGGGATAATTTCGAAAAACGTTCTGTACCCCTTAAAAAATCTTCAAATTGAAAATTATTCATTTTAAATTTCCTCGGTTCAGCCAAATAGGTTTTTCAGCTATTTGAAAAATGAATCAGAAAACCACAAATTTTCCTCTTCTTACCCTCTCCATCCCCATAGGTACTTTCGAATTTTAACTATTACACACAATTCGAGTGAAATCCCAGCTGCCTCTCTAAATGCGGTTTATTCATCAACACCGGACCAAGTTACCTTTTTTCGTTACAATAATTAAAAAGGTAGGTCGCAGAGAGACCCAGATAAAAAAAAGGGTCAATTTATTTCGCGAAAATAATTAGAAAATTATTCGTTGAATAACGACAACTCTGGTATACAGACAAAGGGCTTTATTGGTTTTAACCCCTCCCGCCTTCTCGATGCGTTCGACTCGTCGTCGATGTAAATTAATGGATAAACAAGTTGACGGCTACGGTAAGCCGCATAATTGCTTTGTTTTAATTGCACCAACAGGTCATGATTTTGCAATCTTATTACTCGTTCTACCCTCCCTCTCGCTCTTCACCGAATGGAATTTTTCATTCGTCCGACATACCTATAATACAAACTCGCGCAAGCGTAAACAAATAATTAACCCTATTAAAAGGGTAAAATTCAATCCAGAAAGATCGTTGCCCTGGAATTCGCCGGGTCAGGAGACGAGGCAACGGTACCTTAATTTTGCCATAGCCAGCAGCGAAAAGCACGCCTAATGTCATCGTCGCCGATGAAAAACTATAACAAATACGACGTATGTGTATACCTGCCTACACTCCGCAGTCGTACACATATGGTGAGAAAAAAAATCAACGAAAATATGGCCTTAAGTGTGGTGAACTTTCACCTGCCTTTATACTCGTACGAGTAGTAGATCTCTCGCTGTATTGTAGTGTACTGCCTAACACGCACGTTCGTTTCGAAACTTTTAAAACTTTTCCATTTTGTAGTTTTGTTAACTCACTGATTGTGCTGAGGTATTGCTTCGTATATAGGTACAACGTGAAATGGACGAGTTTACGGTGTATAGATGAGGAGGGCGGAAGGGGTAATGGAATGGGGGAATTGGGTTTTGGGAATATTTTTTGGGGGAGGGGGAAGGGGGAAAGGGTTGAACTTTACCGGAGAAAGAATTGATAATCGGTCAAACCTTCTGAAGGGGAAAGAATGAGTATCTGTAAAAAAATTTCAAAAAATAGGTATTTGGGTACGAAAATCGTGTTTGATAGGTACATATCTTTCGACCCTTTTTCACACTCTCACAACTTGTTATTAGCCAGGAGAAATAGCATCGATATAGTGCTTTAAAAATGAATACTTACGTGTTAATCGCAATTGTTGAACATTGCTTGATGCTCGGTACGTTTTTATTGAATTTTTTTGTAAAAACAACGTGAACTTTAAATTTTAGTTAAAATTGTTCGAAATAAGAGAAAAACTGTTGAATTTTCAAGAAAATTGTCGAAAAATATTCAACTTTTTTGGCATTTTAATGAACTTTTGACCAATTTGAACGATAGTTTTGATGTTTTATGCCATTTTTATATTTAATAACTCAAACACTGCCCCCAGCCACAATTTTTTGCGAGGAGTGGGCTCCTTATGGGAGAGACAACTATTATGCACCGATTTTGCTCAAATTCACGTGGAGGGTTATTTAGGTACAGAAATACGGCCAAAAAAATGTCAGCCCTCCGATCGAAGGATGCTGAATCATTGCTTCCCAAAGTTGGACATTTTTGATTAACATGACAAAAAATGAGTGTTTTGACGATGTTGCCAATTTATCATAAATTATGCCAGATTTAGCATATTTTTTTGGTATTTTTTTGGCTTCCTGGCATAATTTTATGATGCCAGGAAGCCAAAAATAAAAGAAAAAAAATTATGTGATTTAGCATAATTTGGTTTTGATTGTGAAACAGCCCTAAAATTTCATTTTTTAAAAATTTGGTATTTTCTAAACACATTGAATTGACTAATCTATCAACTTTTTCATTCGGAGTGTTAACTTCTCCCCCCCCCCCACTGCTTTGAAAGTATACAGATCGAGGGGTTTTCAGCCAAAAATGACCTCGTTACACAAGTGACCCAAAAGTGACATTTCGCGAGAAAGTAAAGACTACGACGGCGAGTACGATTCGATTCGAAATCGAAATGTTTACAAAATAAAATATTTTTGAACAGTATAAACAATTAACGACAACAACACATGTCTACAAAAACATAAATTATCGAAAATCTCATTTTTGTCATTTTTCAAAAACTGTTCAATTTTGGGAAACAATGGCTCAACCACCTGATGCCAGGAAGGCTGATTTTTTTTGGAAATACTTCTGCAACTGAATAACCCGCTACATATATGAATTTGAGCGAGATTGGTGCAAAAAATCATTTTTTAAATTTCATTTTTGGGTCATTTGTGTAACGAGGTAATTTTTTGCTAAAAAAAAATCACGATACGTATACTTTCAGAGGCCCTGGGCGGACGGGCGGGGGGGTAGTCTTGGATGTTATCTCAAAATGAATAATAGAAAATACCAAATTTTTCAAACATGAAATTTAGATGCGGTTCTATAATCAAAAAACTCGTTTTTTGGCCTTTTTAGTCAAAAATGTCCAACTTTGGGAAGCGATCGCTCAGTTCTCTAAAGTTGAGAAGGGGCAAAAAAAATTGGTAATATTTGTATTTATTCTGGATCTAAATAACCCGCTACAGAAATTTCAACGAAATCGGTGCAAAACAATTTTTTCTCCCACAAGGGTTCTACCCCCTCCCTCTCCCCCCTGCAAAAAGCAATAGGAGCTGGAGGCAGTGCATTTTTATCACAATCACAAACTCTGGATGTCAAAAATAACATTTTTACCCGATAGGTACTGATGTACAAAAATCAAGTAAGTAAACATTCCAACTTCATTTAAGAAAAATAGGAGTAATTTTTTCAATGACTTTTTTAAAAAAACCAAAAATATTTTATTAAAAAATCAAAAATATTTTATTAAAAAATTAAATAATTTTTAATTTTGAGGGGTTTGGGGTTGGGGGGGGGAGGTAAACATCGAATAAAATATCCAAAAATTTAAACTCATCTTTCTGAGGTAATTTCGCAACAACTTCTCACTAACGTAAAGTTCATCAAATTCGATAAAAATATGAATCGAAAAATCATATTCAATACTTCGAATAAAATTAATGAATACTTCAGTCGGATTCGTTATCCTATATTTTTATTGTTCATAAAAAAAAAAATAATGTAAGTAATATTCAAAACTTGAATTTTTGAAAGAATGTATTATTGAATGAGAAACTCGATTTTTTGCAAAATTTTCCAAAACTTTTCAACTTTGGAAAATGATGGTTCAGCCCCCCTCTCATGTCGTCGGGGATAACAAATTTTATGGGGCATTTCGGAACCCTATTAAATCCTATTATTGAGTTGAAGCGAAATTTAAGCAAAAAAAATTTCCCCATTAGATAAGGGGTAGTCCAGTGAAAATTCCAAGGGGAGGGGGGTGGTCGATTTTTACCACCCCTTTTGGTCTTTACATAAAATATTTTACTGCGATAAAATATCATGTAACAATATTTTCTTTCTCGTGGATATCATCTCAAAGCTTTATCATTTTTCGTGTATTTACGGCAAACTGAGTAGGCAATTTTATTAACACCTAAATTAAATCTCGTTTATTTCGACTTCTGTGTAGGAAATATGCAATGATTTCCACTTCTACGTTTCACTTCATACCGAAATTAGTGCAAGTTGGTAAAACGATTTTTTTTTTTTGTTATGGTTTGAATAACGTTACCTATTTAGAATTTTCAATTCTTAATGTTATCCCAAAATCTATCGTTTTTATTCACTACGCATAGGTATTTTTTCCATTTTTTTCTTATTTTTTTTGCAGAAAAATAACGTTTGGTATGTAGAAAAATTAAAATCGTAACGTTGAATTGGAAATAACGTGATTTAGATATTTAAAAACATAACGTTATTCTGAAAAAAAAAATACATGGAGAACGAATTATTATTGCACGTTAACAGTGGCGTAGCCAGAAATTTCTCAAGGAGGGGGTCCGAAATTTCATGATTTTTGAGAAATTGTAAGTTCACCTCCCCCCCCCCTCATAAAATTTCCTTTTACTATAAAAACACAAAATTCAAACTTTATTAAATTTTCATGCGATTTGCATAGCACGTTTAAGGAAAAAAACGGATGAAAATGTAATCTTGGAACAAACAACTTACATAGGTACTAATTATTTTGGCCTTAAAAGTCAATACAAATACCTAATAAATCCAAGAATTGGCGTCAGATGCTTTTTTGGGGAGGGTGCAAAGTGGGTATGGAGACTTGGAATATCAAAAGGGAACTATTTTTTGCATAGTTGATTCAAACAGTTTATAGAATCAGCAATTTCTTTCATGCCCGAGCGAAGCGAGGGCGAAGTTTTGAGAAAATTTGATTTTTAATGCTTCAAAAAAGCATTTTTTACGTAAATTTCTGATTATACCTATACATAATTATTAAATGTGATTTCTTTCGTGCCCGAGCGAAGTGAGGGCGAAGCTTTGAGAAAATTCGATTTTTCATGCTCCAAAAAGGCACTTTTTCACGTAAGTTTCTGACGCCAAGGGGGGGTCCAGACCCCCTGGACCCCCCTTGTCTACGCCACTGCACATTAAAGATAAATTATTTATTCATTCCAAAGTCACAAAACAAAAAAAATGAAAAAAGTATGATGAAAAAAAAAAATGTATGCAAAAAAACGAAAGAAATACATAACAAAAAACATGGTGAAAATTGAAAATACTAAATAATTTCAAAATAACCCAGGGAAAAATCTTCAGGTATGATCAGGTATGAGCATGATTAGATCACCCTGCTCAGGCCTGATCAGTAATGAGAAATGGCCGCGATTGAGCAGGCCAGAGCAGGCCTGGCTTCTTACAATGAAAATTTACTCGTAAACCTTATTTTTATTGTCGTGCTCATGCCTGGCAATTTTTCCCTGGGAAAGGTTTTGTAATATTTGTTGAAAAAACTTTGCATTAGTTTTTCATGGCATTATTTCAATTTTTCAAAACGTAATTATCATTTTGAAGGTACATTAAGATTATTTTCATTGAAAAAAAATTAAAACATTTTCATGATGTTCCAGAAAAATTCAGATTTTAAATGATACCTATGAAGTTAGAGAGAGACGTAAACATTATGTGGAGTAAGGTGAGATTAAAATCACCACAAGGTCTTATCGAGACAGTTTGTAGAAATTTAAAAAAAAATTGTCGATGGATTTTCATGGAAATTAGTTATTGCTCATTTCAGCATTCGTTCAATAACAAAAAACTATATTTGAAATGTGAACAGTCATATGTAATTTTATAAATTCCAAAAACGTTAGAGACGAGTAAACGAGTACCAATTTTTATTCGTATTACGGCATACGTGAGTAGGTAATTTCACCTTAACCTTTTCGAACAATTTTCCCGAAAAAAATCTCCACTCCCACGTACGATTCACCTCCGGCTAAAAAATTCTCATACTCAAACAATATTTTACACTTTACAAATTATTCACAAAAAAAAAGAGGAGCAAAATACTTCAACTCGCAAAATTTCGCCTCCAAAAAACTTGGTGAAAAACTTTTCGAAAAACACGAACCTGCAGCTACGTTACGAAGAAAATTCTGCCAAAAAATAAATTTTCTTCGCCGGATGAAGCCGCTGTTGCCTGTTTCCCATGTTCTCGAGCTGATTTTTATGATACGCGAGTACAGGTAACTTTATTATTTATCAAATGAAAGTTTCTTCAAGAGTCTTATTCTTCGCGGAAATTTCTGCTTCCATTTTCAACTTTATTATTAATTTTATTTGTACTTTAATATTTCTTTTTTTCCTCGATTTAATATTTAATGTCTGTCTTCATCTCTTGGCTTCGTGAAGACGTCAATTTATTTTTTTCGGTAACATGACTGACTTTCTTATCGACGTAGTGGATATCCAGCCGAAGATATTTACTTGGAAATACTTTAGATCGATACGTACATCGTCGTCAGTGCAAAACTGATATTTTCCATCTTATGTATCGAAAGTTAATAAATATAATGCGTCTCGGTGGCGAGTACGTAAACCAATTTCATGCTCGTCTTGTCGTATTGTACCTATTCAAATGGCTGGCCCACGATCTCTAGATGTTTCTTATCGTTGACAATACTTTATACGCGAACCAAAGAGAACGGGAAATGGAAACCTTTATAATACGAAAAATATTACTTCCTATGTCGGGCGAATGTAATTTAAAAATAGCCAATAATCTGCATACGCATACGATGAAAGTACACTTTTATCTGCACTTCGGTACATACGTATACGATGATTCTACAGTAACGTTGATAAATTACGTGCAATATATATACGAACTCTCTCGATATGTCGATGTATATAGAGGCCTTTTTACTGAGAGAGAGAAAAAAAGAAAAAACCCGAAGAGGAAAAAAAATCCGATATCTTGAGAATACGACGACCGACACAATGACGATGGTGTCTGGAAAGGGGAGGAGGACGAAAAAAAAGCTATATTTTTGTTTGCTTAAGACGCCATATAAACAAGGTATGGAGCTGATAATAAGACCGCGGTGCTTTGTTTAAAATGTAAATGTATTCAAAAGAAATTCCCCGACAGCGAGCTTTTAGCGTGTTCTGTCCCTTCTCTTCTTGAGCCCTACCCACGATGCGAAGAGACGAGTCGTAGGACGAATTGCGAAGAGAAGCTTTTTTAAAAAACATAAATTCGATTGAAAACTTCAATTAAACAAATCGTTTTCGACTTTTATATTCGTTATGTGGGGGTTCCGGATTTTTCTTTTTTCTTGCCCCTCCTTTCCTTTTTGAAGAGATGTCGACCAATTCTTTGTATTTACAAAAAAATTTTACCGTTGACTTTTACACAGATACGGTTTAGACACCGAATTCGAAAGTGTTGCGGATGAACGAATCGTGCGCTTTCTTAACTTTTTGACGTACCTACAACTTTTTTTTCGACGTTAAATCCAAATATTTTCAAATTTTTTTCTAAATTCAAATTTACATTATTCCAAATTGGTTTTGATATTTTTATTTTAGAATTTTTCACAGCATCTTTTTCAGCTTTAAAGTGTTATCTCAATTTTTTTAAACGAAGTAATCGTCAACTAATATCTTTTTCATTTCTCTTAACTTCAACATTTTTCCTGAAAATTTTTCAAAAAATTATAAATGTTTTCCAATTTTCTACCTGTTTTTACTTTTTTAAATTTTTTTCTCGATTTTTTAAATTATTTTTTTTTTAATTTCTTTCAACAATTAAATTTTAGGTATTTTGAAATTTGTCACAAATTTTTTTCAACCCAAAACTATTGAAAAAATATTAATTTAGAATCAAATTGGGAAAATTTTGAACAAACAAATGTCGAGTTATTAAAAAATTGTAAAAAAATTTAAAAAAAAATTGAGACAAAATTCTATAGTTAGGCAAAAGCAATTCCAAGAAAAATTTAGAGTTGAAAAAATATTCTGAATAAGAGATTTTGAGAAAGAAATTTCAAATTGAAAAAATATTTGGGGGAAAAAATATGCTTACCTACGTACTTTTTTAAAATGAATTTTGAGATAAATCTTCAAGGTGAAAACAAATTTTGAACCCACTATGAATTTTTTTTGTATGTAGGTTTTGAATTCTACGACATAGAACGCCCTCAATTCATAAGGAATCGACATCCGTGATGTAAAAATTGTTTCATTATAAAAATTGGGGAGCGGGGGTGCCCCAAAAATTATGTCCTCGCGTCTGTGCAACAGATATTGACTTGGCAATAGTTTCGAAAATTTTTCTTTGCCATCAGCGTTGATCATACCAAGTTTGGTTTTTCTGCCATGAAAAATCGATCTTCCTACGATACATATTTATATGGGGGTAGGGGTTGTTTGGGGGAGTGGTGAAAATGAAAAATTAGCAATGGAACGTTTAAAAAGTTAATTTACCCGGTAAAATCACAAAATTGGTGAATTTTATCCATTACATCGAGTATAACTGCGATATTTCTATAAACCCCTAAAAATGATAACTTTTAGTGGGCACAGGTTCGTCCCTCTTGACGCTAAAAATATTTGTAAAAAAACATTTTGTAGGTATTGTGGTGCAGATTAAAAAACTATTCAGCTAATTTTACTCTAACATTTGAATCTGAGGAGGGGAAGCAAAAACTCAATTTTGGGGGCTTTGATCCACCATGGGGGGAGGGGGCAACATGTTTGACGCGGCCGGGTTTTATGCGTTGCTCAGGACATGGTCCTAGACTATTTCCAGTAGAAACACGGAAGTCACACTGAAAACCTGACCCGAGCCTTTGTATCCGATGTGAAGACAACAAAACTGCAATTTTTGTGTGTTTTTTTTTTGAAAATTTCTAAAAATGGTGTAATTTTGGATAATAATTCGGGGGGGGGGGTGCATTTCTTGAGCTTCAATTTCAAATGCATTGGCATATTAGTGCTCGTACGTGTTCAGCGAGGGTTGTTTATATGAAATCGACTCCATGAACGCAAAATTTACTCAATCTGAAAATAGATGGAGTGAGGCCTCAGGGAAGAGCTCCTGCACCCTCCTTTGAGAATTGGCAAATGCCTTCCATTTTGAAAATTTACATTTTTTTTGTCAACTTCAACTACAACCATACCAAGTTTCACGATTCCATTACCGGTAGCCATTTTTTCAAAAAAAAATATACGCTGAAAAAAGTTGGAATGGAAATTTTGAGCAAAAAATTGAAGGAAAATATTGAGAAAAATTGAAAGGAAAATGTTGAGAAAAATTTTAAGGAAAATTTTTAGGGAAAATTTTAAGGAAAATTTTTAGGGAAAATTTTAAGGAAAATTTTTAGGGAAAATTTTAAGGAAAATTTTTGGGGAAAATTTATAGGAAAAATTTGAAGGAAAATTTCTAAGAAAAATTCGAAGATGACATGTAAAGAAAAATTATGAGGGAAAATTGGTGAGATGGGGTGAGGCCTCAGGGAAGAACTCCTGCACCCTCCTTTGGGGATTGGCGAATGCCTTCCGTTTTCAAAAATTTACATTTTTTATCAACTTCAACTTCAACCTTACCAAGTTTTACGTTTCTATTACCTATATAGCCATTTTTTCAAAAAATTTTAGAGTTTGCTTCTTCACTAAGTTAAGAAATGAGAAAAAATTTAGAGCTGAAAATATTTTCTTTGAAAAAAGTTGCAGAAAAATATTGAGAAAAATTTAAAAGAAAATGTTGAGAAAAAATTTAAAAGAAAATGTGGAGAAAAAAGGATAAGTATAGCCGGATAAGGGGTGGTTTTGGTCCCAGCCCCGATTTTTGATCTAATGCCCCCAAATTGTGTACCTTGATGAAAAAAAATTCTGGAAAAATTTTTGGCCTCCCAACCCCCTCCCTTTCGGAGCTATGGCCATTTTATTGCATCATTTTCAAGAATTTTTAATTCCAATGGAAGTGAATGAAATTTTCTGTTCTTTGGCACAAAGTTACATCTCGTAGAGGTCTATTCACGATAATTTTTTCATTAATTTTGGTGCAGTCCTTCATGACGTTTTGGCCATTTGAATGCTCAAAATTTGAAAAAATCTGCCAAAATAACAACATTTTTTACGGTTTTTCGCAATTTTCGGCCCTTGCGCCACCTCAATCGCCAAAACTGAATACGTGACGTGAATCTACGTCAAAAAACATGTTTTTATGATATTTTCAAAAATTAGTCGAACTTCGCTGTTAAGGTCTTTTTTACAGTGGAAAATTTCAAATGGCCAAAACGTCATGAAGGACTGCATCAAAATTAATGAAAAAATTATTGTGAATAGACCTCTTCGAGATGTAACTTTGTGCCAAAGAACAGAAAATTTCATTCACTTCCATTGGAATTAAAAATTCTTGAAAATGATGCAATAAAATGGCCATAGCTCCGAAAGGGAGGGGGTTGAGGGCCAAATTTTTTCCAGAATTTTTTTTCATCAAGATCAAAAATCGGGGCTGGGGCCAAAACCACCCCTTATCCGGCTATATCCTTTACAGGAAAATTTTGAGAAAAAATTTGATGAAAAATATGAAGGAAAATTATGAGGAAAAATTAAAAAATATTTTTAGAATTGGATTTGGAAAAAACGTTTGATGCGAAAGAATCAAGATTCGGCTGTTCTCAATATTTCCGAGTTCGATGCCTGAAGCGTATCCATGTAAATTTAGTCAATGTAATTTTTTCAATTTTTTTCACGTTGTGGAACCACTGGAAGCCTTGAATTCGTTCATTTTCAATGCCACAGTTCGGTCCAGCGAAAACACCTCTTCCCTCTCCCCCAAACCCTTCGTACATAAAAATAGTAGATACACTATAACAAAATACGGCATATTCTTCTAACGTTTTAATTAAATTACGTCCTGCGCCGTCTCGATTCGCAGCCTCCGTCTCATCCGTCGACGAAAATCTCTCAACGTGTAACGATGCCAGCCAGCCAAGCGAAGAGGCCAAGGCAAAAATTAATATCGCGTCTTTTATCGTTATCTCTGCGAGCAGACGCGCTGTCAAAATACCCATAGGCGTTGTCTTCGCAGCAGTCTTGTTATACTAAAATTCTTCTCACCTCCTCCTCGTGCTCCTGCTCCAGTCCAGGCCAATTTTCATACTATAACGAATAAAGATTAAAACAAGCTAAAACCTATCGTCAAGTCTGTATTATACGATGCGAACAATAACTAAGGCCGCAGCATCGGCATCGGATTCTTCTCGTGTTTGATTTCCGTCGCCTGGTCGTCGTTTCCCCAAGATACTTACGTACCGTCGTCCTGTCCTGGCCACTCTTTGTTTTCCGATACATATCGATAAACAGGACACCCTCGTCGTAGCCCCGGACCGACCCGGCTGTCTCACTGAAACGACGCGTAAACGACAAAAGTCTACCCGCGCACGTTATGAAGTGTCCATCTGTCACGTAGATTATTCGCCAAACAATCTAGAAACTTACGAGAGTGTATAAGTTTTGTTTCCTCTTTTCTTCGTACCGCGCTGTGGTACCAGTCATTCGTACTGATACGATAGGTACTACGAGCAGTAATATTACACGAAGCAACAACGACGTCAGTTTTAAACTCTCGCGAGATCGCACTGAAAACGAGTACCTTGGAAGTGTGGTGTATTTTTGTGTCGTTGTCGTTAACGAAACTATGGATTGGGTTTATAACGATGGGTTTTAGATGAATTTTCCGAGAAAAAGTTAGCTTTTGAGGCTAGAAACCCCATTTTTTTTGGTTGAGGGAGAGCAGAAGTGTTTACTGTTTGGAGATGCAAAAGTGACACTAATTTTTCAAAAATAGTCGTGAATTGATGGTAATTGTGGAATTGTTTGTGACGTGAGAGTATTGAGACTTGAAGGAGTAAAGTTTAAACGGCAAGTCTGAGCTGAAAATGTACTTACACCAGAATTGTGTTTGGATGGCCGGATTAGTCAAATAACACCACTGAATCAAATTTTTATCAAAAAATGAAAGAATCCAACAATTTTTTCAAAAAATGACATTTTACCATGGGCAAATTTTAAACCACCTTATATGATAGAGAATTTCACGCTGAAGATTTAATTCAATTAATTTTTTTTGCACATTTTAAGAACAGATCAGCTAACGTCAAAGTGAACAGAAGTGAAATAAACGAAGATATAATATTTCAAGTTGAAGTGTCCGAAAGTCAAGTTTAAAAAAGTTATTTTTCAAACACGAAATGACATATTTTGGGTCAGGTTAGAAATCTGCTATATGAAAAAATCGATTACAGAAATTCTACGCTGCAGGCAATTCTATTGGTAGACAGATTTAGGACGAATTGAAAAAAAAATACAGATCCTGGATTTTGGCGAAAATTGAGTGAGAAACTTTCTAGTCTACAGTCCAGACCCCGAAAAGTGTTCAATGGGTCTGCTTTTTTGAGGAACAAAAAAATCAGTTGGTTTTTTGTTGGTATGGATGGGGTATTCACGAATATGAGCATAAATTTTTTGCCATTTTGTAGCACATGCTCCCCCCGAGTCCGAATATGTGTTTCATTTCCTTGGGCATGGTCACAATGGTCCCCTAGGGCCCCAAAGTGTGATTTTTGGTGAAATTTGGCCATTTTTGAAAGTAAAATGATTGTGTAGACGTCATAAAGTTCGCGGAACAAAAAAAAAACCACCTCCATGGGGACATGAACTCATTCTGAACCGATTGAGCCTAAATGTTTGGAAAACGGCTGGCACAATGAGCCGCAGGCGAATTTTAAAAATGCGCCCCTCGGCGATTTCTCAAAAAAATAAACAGCTACAAAATTTTTACAAAATGGCTATGCACGCGTGTAACATATCAAAATGGAGTAAAATTTCGCGAAAAATCCGAAAATGACAATGAATTTTGATTTTGACCCCTTCCAAAAATTTTAAGGGGTGAAATTTGGTCAATTTTTGAATGATTTTGAAAAATTGTCGTGTTACCTATCAAAATGGGGTAAAATTTCGCGAAAAATCCGAAAATGACAATGAATTTTGATTTTGACTCCTTCCAAAAATTTTAAGGGGTGAAATTTGGTCAATTTTTGAATGATTTTGAAAAATTGTCGTGTTACCTATCAAAATGGGGTGAAATTTCGAAAAAAAAAAACAAAAATGTTGATAAATTTCGATTTTGACTTTTTTCAAAAGGTTTACAGATAAAATCTAGTCAATGTTTGAACAATTGTGAAAAATCATTGTTACTTTTTAAAACATTTTGAAATTTTAAAAAACATAAAAAATATAGTTTTAAGGATAGGTATTTATATATTATTCAATCGGAATCATTTTCATCGTCGTGCGTGGCTGCGTGCTGTTTTACTCTCTAAATTTTTCTTTCTCATACATCACGTAATAGTGATGATTGCAAAATTACTGAAAAATTGACCAAATTTCACCCTTTAAAATTTTTGGAAGAGGTAGAATTACAAATTTATTGGTATTTTTGGTTTTCTCGGAAAATTTTACCCCATTTTGATAGGTAACACGAAAATTTTTCAAAATCGGTCAAAAATTGACCAAATTTCACTCCTTAAAATTTTTGGAAGGAGTCAAAATTAAAATTCATTGTCATTTTCGGATTTTTCGCGAAATTTTACCCCATTTTGATAGGTAACACGACAATTTTTCAAAATCATTCAAAAATTTACCAAATTTTACCCCTTAAAATTTTTGGAAGGGTCAAAATCAAAATTCATTGACATTTTCGGATTTTTCGCGAAATTTTACCCCATTTTGATAGGTAACACGACAATTTTTCAAAATCGGTCAAAAATTGACCAAATTTTACCCCTTAAAATTCTTGGAAGGAGTGAAAATCAAAATTCATTGTCATTTTCAGATTTTTCGCGAAATGTTACCCCATTTTGATAGGTAACACGACAATTTTTCAAAATCATTCAAAAATTGACCAATTTTCACCCCTTAAAATTTTTGGAAGGGTCAAAATCAAAATTCATTGTCATTTTCGGATTTTTCGCGAAATTTTACCCCATTTTGATATGTTACACGCGTGCATAGCCATTTTGTAAAAATTTTGTAGCTGTTTATTTTTTTGAGAAATCGCCGAGGGGCGCATCTTTAAAATTCGCCTGCGGCTCATTGTGCCAGCCGTTTTCCAAACATTTAGGCTCAATCTGTTCAGAATGAGTTCATGTCCCCATTGACCGAAAAATCGGTGAAAAATCACTAATTTTCGATGAAAATTATTTTACTGATTAATAAAGACAGAATTTCTGCAAATTCAATTGATTCAAATTTAAAGGGTGGTATGTTTATTTAAGAAATAGTTACTAAAGTACTGCCCGAGCGAAACGAGGGCGACAATATTTAAAAAAATTATACTCTTCTTTGACAGTTTTATGGAAAAAAAATCTAAAAAAATTGTGAAATCTTTTTAAAATGAAGTAAAATTTCCTCTGAAAGGAAATGTTGTTAATATAGATATGTTTTTTTCTGTCAACATTGGTGGAGGAAACTTTATGATTGGTATTTCTGACCCTTATCCATCTAACTTCTATTACCCCTCTCCCTCCCCCCTCCTCCACCACAAAATATTTATATTTTACAAATTTTTATATTTTCCAAATTCACTTGATATCAGAAAGTCAAAAATATAAATCATATATCTTCCTTCACCAATTTTTACTAGAAAAAAACATATCCATGTTATCAACATTTCCTTTCATAAAAAAGTTTACTCATTTTTAAAAATCAGCGATATTTCTGACTTCGCGATATTATGTAAGCCAATTTTTACTAGACAAAAAAAAACATATCCACGACTTTCTGATATTATGTTAAATAAGAAAATATAAAAATTTATAAGTTTTTAAAAGTCAGCGTCGCGCAAAATAGCATCTCCCAAAATAGCGTCTTACAAAATATGATCTTACGCGATTTTGGATTTACCCTCAGCAGAAAAAACATATCCATGTTAATATCACGTTGCACTTAGAGACTAAATACCTGAAATATATTCTTTTCAGAATTGCATCTCTGAAATATCATGTAAAAGATTCGATTTAAAGTTTTCAAACACGAGTTAAAGCTAGAAAAAATTATCAAAAATGTTTCTCGAACTACTCACTAATCCCCCTCGGTATATAGTCTAATACAGTCCAAGAGGCAAAAAGTGTTCATTGAGCGTGCAATTTCGCTGGATAAAAAAATCAGTTGGTTTATTGTAGGTATGGGTCTCGTAGTTCCAAAAAACCACATTTTGGATTTTTGCCCTGGCACAATAGGAAGCTGAGACCTGAAAACCTCCCCTTTTTCCCAATTTTTAAATTTGACCTTGGACAAAATTTTTTCACATTCTGGTACCAGACACTCCCCCGACTCTAAATATAAATCACATCCCTTGGGTCACGGGCCCAAAGGAGTGCTGAGGCCCCCCCCATGTGCGATTTTTTGCCAAATTCTATCATTTTTGGCACAATAATGCCTCTGAAGGTGACATACGGTATGCTGGACAAAAAAAATCAAACGCAATGTATTCTTGGATTCATTCCGCGTCCAATGAGCCAAATTTTGAGGAAACCTGTTGGCACAATAGGGCGTGGTGGAATTTCAAAGTTTTGAAAACTCACGATTTCCTCCCCATTTCATTAAAAAAAACTTATGAAAAAAATCTGGAACTTGGGTTGCGACCTATCAAAATGGGTTAAAATTTTACGAGCAGAACGAAATAATTGATGAAAATTAAATTTGAGCAATTTTAACCCATTTTGAGCCTCAAATTGGGTCAATTTTTGAGCATTTTCAAAGAATCGACATGTGACCTATGAAAGTGGGGTAGAATTTCGCCAGAAAGTCAAAAATACCGTCCAAACTTTTTTTGAGCAACTTTTGAGAATTTCGAGCCTTTGATTTAGTAGATTTTTAGATAGACCTATCAGTATGGATTAAAATTTCATAGAGAAACCAACAATCAAAATCAAATAATAAAATATTTTGCGCCTAAGATTACTCAAACTTGAAAGTTATTCAAAAAAGTTTTGGATTACATTTTAAAATCTTTGGCAAAATCCTATCCCTTTTTCGTTGGTCACATGTCAATTTTTTGAAATTAATTAAAAACTGATTCAATTTGAGGCTCAAAATTCTCACTACCGCGAGGTTTTCAGACCACGAGAATCAAATTCCATCTATTAGTTTCGAATTTCAACTCTGGGTCAATTTCGCCCATCTCATCCGCCACCCCCTTTATCATCTTATTGGAAGAAAAAATTCGCAAGCGATTATTCGACGGTACCTACGAACAAAACTCCGTTTTCCAATCAATTTTCTCCTTCTAATCCCCAAATCTGCGAAGCTTTCACCCCGATGTAATTTGAATTACCACACGATCATTTCGAAGGCGTTGAACCTAGCTGGAAACACCTCCTATACATATTTAAAACAGTTCAAACGAGGCGAAAGAAAATCTGTAAAAATCTCACTCTAATCCACTTACACGTTCGTGCCGAATGGTTGAAATTTTCGCGCAATTTTTCGCCCCCCGCCAATCCACCCTCGGCCCTTCTCGCGGTTACGATTACTGGCGCATAAATCACGGCCCGAGATAAGAGAAAAACTAAAGCATGGCGAAATCGCACTTTGTACTTTGGCACACCGCATTTCGCAAATTCGTTTCGGCCAGAGATTGTTGCAAAACAATTCGGCGCGCTAAACAAATTTCATTGCCGGCTCCTTTTTGCGTGTGTGTGGTCGCGTGCGCCGCAGCGGAGGCGTACTTGGGTGCTTAATAATGTTAAACAGTTAACGCGAGCTCAGATTTTAATGGCATTATAAATTTTCCACTTTTTGTTACCAAACTGGACCAGTACGCTATATCATTCCAGTTAAATAAAATATATCTAGTATACCTATGTTGTAGTCGACCTACTCACGAGCTATATATATATATAAGATTGTCGGCCGCAACCTCTTGTGGCTCTAGCCCATCGATACCTAGATACGTGTACGTCCGGAACCCACGTGAAAAAAAAAACTACCTTCGAGCCTAGTTTCCTTTAAACGGACCCGACCTGCGGCTATATTCAACCCGAGAATATCGAGATCGGTTCCGGCGAAGACGAGAAAAAATTTAATTATCGAGCCAAAAAAATTTCTATATCTGTGCGGAATTTTCGAGCTCGAATGATTCGGCGGTGCTCCGCCAACGTACTTTATCACGACGGTTCGAGGCATGTCCAACCGACTGAAAATATCTACCGTTTATACGACGTGTTTCTCACAGACTTGCAACTTCTTCCCTTATATCATTCCGAAAATTTAATACACTAGCCAAGAAAAAAAACTACCCTCTCGACGAATACAAATATTTCGACGAAAACTACCGAGAAAGATACACACATTACTGGGTAATCTCGATCGTCGTTTGTGCGGTATTTCGGTCGCCTGCTCTGGTCCTCTGTTGCATGCTACTCTTGCCACGGATCACTTCACTCGGTATGGGTTTCCCCCTTCGACTCCTCCTCGCAGATTACCTCGATTTCCTCTTCATTAGACGTGTTTTTTAAAACTTTCCTATAAATGAAATCCATTCCAATATCTAATGTCGCGTTGATATTTTTTTCATTCGTTTTGTACTTCGGTACAGTATTCGGGCACTACTTTTGTTCCGCATTCTTTCTTCGCTCGCGTCGTAGACCACTGTACGGTTTGTATTCTTCTGCTGTTCCCCATCGACGCCCCGGTCCGATTTAAGGCGAAATATTTTCACATTTTATTAACCTCACGCGGCCAAGTCGTTAGGTTTCGATTTCGTTTCAAATCCTACCTTTATAGCCTTATTATTGCGAAGGCGAAACGTGGTTGTAATAGCGTGTTACCTCCTCCAGTCCGGGTTTATGCGATGGCCCGGCACAAAACGTCCGGATTCATTCAATTTTTCTTAATCGTTCGAAGGGGCAAGCTCGGCGAAGTAGGCAATCTTGAAGGTGTCAGAAGGCGAGATAAATTTTTCGATGGGATGAAGAAAGGGAACGACGATTTCCATACGTTTGAAATTACTCCGGGAAATTTTATTCGGAAAGAAATATTTTTTACGAAGATAATTTCATTGTAAGTGGGTCAGAATAGCTTAGTGTGAACTCTTTTTTTTCGGAAGTTGATTGATGGACGAATTATTATGAAGTTGTAAACATTTTTTTTAAATCGTAAAACTTCAAATTTCTTCTCCTCTTCTCCTCCTCTCCTCCTCCTCCTCCTCCCCCTCCCCCTCTTCTCCTTCAACTCTCACCCCTAGCCAATTGATCATAAAATTAAACTCATTTTGAAAAATTTTGAAAATATTTTCACCTAAAAATACCATTGGTGAATAGTTCCCACCTTTGTTCTCATTTTTTTTAAAAAGTTTACCTTCTAGAAAAAGTCACATTTTCTCATTTTTTAAGCTCTTGGGAAAAATTGAAAAAAAATCTGAAAATTTTTTACGCATGATGACCAAAAGAAAATCATCCATGATCATACTCCACAATTTTTTCGATTTTGAAAACATATTGAATAGCATTTTTGTTAATTATTGAAAAATGATCAAGATGAAGGAAGGGAAAGGTAATAATGGAATATGACAGCGATGCGTGATACTTTCATTAATTCCAAAACCATCTCAACAGTTTCGAAAATTTTCACAGCATTCATTAAACCAGATTTTTCTCCACTCACTTACACACACGTCACACACACACCATGTTCCAAAACCCCTTCAGCAAAATTTCAGCTGCGCAAACTGATTTTTTGATTTCTGAGATTTTTTTTAAGAAAATGAAAATTCATTGTTTCAGCCAAAATGTGAGATTTTTGAAATGAATGTACAATTTTTCAACGAAATTGATCAAAAAGGGGAATAACTGAACGGCAAATAAAAGGATTCGCACGATTACGGTACATTTCCTCGAATCCAAGAACCCGAATTGGCATTTGCCCGAATACCATTACCCCGAATCCCTTTACCCGAATTTTGAAATCCCGAAAGCCCTTTCTCCGAAAAATATTATCCCGAATTTATGAACTCGAATTGTCATCTACCCGAATACCATTACCCCGAATGGTTTAATCCCGAATTACGTAATTTACCTGAATTCCGAAATCCCAAACATCGCATCGTTTCTACGAAAAATATTATCATAAATGTGAAATTCTGAATACCAGAGAGAAATTTTACTGTTGAAGAGTTACAGGCGAGGCCAAATTCTTCAACTTTGTTATAAAATGATTAATTTTGTGCTTATCTAAAACTTTTTAAAATTATTTTGGAGCGATAAAATATTCGTGCTCAACTCATTTTTGTGCGCATTTGATATTATTTTCGATTTTCAAATGTTTTTGCTCTCGCTTCTCTCGGGCCTGATTGTTTTTCCTTCTGATGTTTAGAATTTTGATGAATTTATATGGATAAAAATATCATGAAATTCATTCAAAAAGTCAATATTTTGTGTTTGAAATTTCGATTTTTTTGAAGATTTCATCTTCTCTTCATTTGTGTTGAAGATATTTTCCCAAAAAATTTAATAATTTTTATATTTTAATTCGTTTCAAAAAAAAATTTTCAAACCACCCACTGATATCCCTCAGTATAGGGTACACATCACGAAAATTTGAAAAAATTTGGTGAAAAACTCGCGGAAATAAAAATTTTTAATGGAAAGGCTGAAAAAAGTAACGTTTTGTCCAATAACTGGAGCTAGGAGTGGAGTTGGGGGCCAAAATTTTTACCACGTGGTTTTCAGACCCTAAGAACCAAATTGCATCGGTTAGTTTCGAATTTCAGCTCGGGGGCAGATTCGCCTATCTTGACCGCCGGTACCCTTTAGTGATTTTTCCAGTGATTTTTGAAAAATTCAGTGATTTTGGTGATTTTTTACTCTTTTTGTCAGGTTTACTTTTCAATTTCCAGTGATTTTAGTGATTTTTGAAGAAAAAAATTTAAATTAAAAAACTGTAATTTCTGGCTACCTATAATCGGTTACCTATCTGATGGTAGGAGATTTTCATATAATTTCGTATTTGTTATGGAATTTAAGTATACATTTGGAGAATTCAAAGTTCATATTTTTCAAGAAGTAGTTTCTTATAATTAAATTTTTGAGAAGTTTAATTGATATCTAATTAAATATAAACGAAGCACAACCATAAGCACATCTCTCTTCTCGAAAAATGTTATTATTTTCTTTTCATGATTTTCCATTTTTCCAGGATAAATGAAGTGATAGCAGTGATTTTTTAAGACGAATGCAGTGATTTGAGTGAATTTCCAGGTGAATGGAGTGATAAAAGTGACTTTTGAGGATGAATACAATGATTTGAGTGATTTTCTAGGCAAATTCAGTGATTAAAGTGAATTTTGAGAGTGAATACCGTGATAAAAGTGATTTTCAAGAAGAAAGTAGTGACAAAAATGATTTTTCAAGGATGAGTTCAATGATAAAAGTGATTTTTGAACGATGTCTAAAAAAAACAAGTGATTTTGGTGATTTTCAAACACTTTTTTTTGCATTCAGTGATTTTTGGTCGAAATTTTTCGGCCAAATCAGTGAATTTTTGAAACATCGGTTGGCCACCTTGAGCAAGCGGGATCCTGGAGTCATATTTTCGAATATTTTTAAAAATTTTAATGAACCTGGAACTTGATAAATCGAAAAAAAAATCCAGCTGAAAAAACAGTACCTACAGCTTGATCATATTTTTTCCTTAAAAATTCTCGCTCTTCGAAATATTCGTACTCTTTCTGTAGGCAACCCTCAATTTCGTAGGCAACATGCTACATTCGATTCCGTAAAAAATACTCGAATCGAACTCCGCTATTTGGATATCAAAAGAATGCATCTAAGTAAAACCTTTCGATTCGAGAAGAATTCAACCAAATGATATTTTGAAAATGCGAAACGCAGCCCAAATTCGAGAAACATTCCGCCTTTCAATATCGTATGAAAATAATTCAAATAATTTACTCATATAGGTACCTACTTTTCAACTCCACACAATACCTACATTATTGATCCCAAAATTCAAAAAAAAAAAAAAATCCGCCAGTAAATAGGTGAACTTTCTCATTAACATTTCTATACACGATATTATTGATTCGTTGAATTACTCAACGTATTCGCGATGGTATAAAAGCGAGAAAAAGACCAGAGGTTTTTTTCCTCTACAAAAAAGAACCCAATCGAAGCAATACAGGTTTTTTTCAGTTTATTTCTAATTTCCGCGCACATACTCGACTCGTATACAGTATATTGCTACTTATCGCCAACAATTGTTAAGTATGGGTTAAATTCGTTTTTGTTTTTACTCGATGCGTACCCCCATCAGACTCCTTTCATCGACCGATCCGATACCTCGTCTAGGTACCGGTATAAGCTCTACTTCGTATATATGGAAAGCTTTTTAGCAATTGTTTTCCGAGAGTATACTCGAATGGAAAAAATAAAAAAGGTATTATTGTAACCTCGACGATTCACTTTTAATACATTTTTACTGTTTTTTCCGCTTCTTTTGCTGTTTTTTTTCTTTCTGGAGCGTAATTACGTGTATGGGTATTGCGAATTTTTTTTTTCATCCTCTTACCGAGCGATATCAGCTTGATTCTTTAATTGCCCTAGTTTGGAAGAGCCGAGAATTGGGGAAAGATTAAGAATTGGTGAACTTTTTGAAAGGTATTGAAAATGATGAATTGAGTGTGAGATGGAATGAGGAAAAGGTTTTGGAGAAATTGATATGAAAAAATATGTAATAACCTTGAATTTTCCGAATGCAAATACATATATCGAAAATACATGTGCAGATGCAGGGTTACGACGTACAAACATTGTAGGTATGAGTAAGCTTTGTAGTGGTGTATTTCAACATACCCGACTTCCCCCAAAATTGAGGAATATTTTGTCTCCCTTTTGGGAAGTGAGAGGGTTAAAATTTTGGGTTTTCGGCTATAACTTTTGAAATTACGTCCCTACGAAAAAAAAGTCGAAACAAAAATTGTAGAGAATTTAAAAACAAACAATTTTTTTATTTATCATTTTTTCCAAAACGTCTTGAAGGAGAGCAAGAGCCTTCAGAAAAAAATCAATTTTGAAAATTTTCCATTAATGCAAATTATTGCCAAAAATAGGGTTAATCGACTTTTAGGAGCGGCTTTTTTGCATAGTGCATCCCCTATTACTATTTAGAATAAGAAAAATGTGCAATCGACCCCTCATCTCAAAGTAGCGGGGTGGACCCTCTGTAGAAAAAGTTTCATTTTCCCCATGAATAGCTCAGCTACAGTAAAAAATTCGAAAAATTGATTCAAGCGAACGTTGTAGATCGTCAAAAGGCGAACATTTTCCTTTTTTTACATTTTTTCTACGTGGTCTTGGGAGCGAGCTATTGCAAAAAGAAAAAAGATCGACAAAGCGTTAGAAAATTTCTCACGAAATTTTGAACCCCCCTTTTGGGGTCAAGCCGAAAATTGCGTTTGAAAACTTCAATTCGAGTTTTCCACAAGTTGGAACAAAAGCTGTAGAGAATTTAAAAACAAACAATTTTCCGATTTTTGGCAATTATTTATGTTAATGGAAAATTTTCAAATTGTTTTATTTCTGAAGGTTCTAGCTCCCCTCCATGATGTCTTGGGAAAAAATGATAAATAGAAAAATTGTTTGTTTTTAAGTTCTCTACAATTTTTGTTCCAACTTTTTTTTTCGTAAGGGCGTAATTTCGAATGTTATAGCCGAAAACCCAAAATTTGAACTCCCTCGCCCCCCGAAAGGGGAACAAAATATTTCCCGATTTTAGGGAAAGTCGGGTATGTTGAAATACACCCTCTACAAAGCTCAAATACGAACTTTCCCGTCTCCGGGAATTTTTTTGGGTCAAAACCTAAAATGACCGTACTAAATGTATGTACTTACAGGGTACATTATTGAAAAAAAATTGTTGACTCAAAACTGAATTTTCAAAATTTGAGTGCCTTGACCATACAAATGGAGTTCATTGAAGTAGTTTGAGCTGCTGAAAATAAATCTGTTGCAAATTTTTTCGTATGACAATTTCGTATGGAAAATAAAGTGAGATATTCAATTTCGAGCCTTGTGCTGTACTTATTTGGACTTGAAATTACCAAAATCGCGAAAAAGAGATGAAATGAAGTGAAAATCTGACAAGTCGTGCATAAATACGTATTTTGGAATATAATTACAAAAAAAAAAAATTCGGCCAAAAATGATCATTTTATGAGTGAAAAACACTGTGAAAACGTGGTTTTTCGCATTTTTCAAGGTGTTCCACCACCTAAAAAATTCTGAAAAAAATATCATGATGTACATAGGCACTAGGTACATAAAATATTTTTTTTTTTCAAAATTGCACCTCTGAAACATCATGTGGAAAACTCGAATTGAAGTTTTCAAACGCAATTTTCGGCGTGAAAAGATCATCAAAAATTTTTTTTCAAACCACCCACTGATACCCCTCAGTATAGGGTACACTTCACGAAAATTTGAAAAAATTTGGTGAAAAACTCGCGGAAATAAAAATGTTTAATGGAAAGGCTGAAAAAAGTAACGTTTTGTCCAATAACTGGAGCTAGGAGTGGAGTCGGGGGCCAAAATTTTTACCACGTGGTTTTCAGACCCTAAGAACCAAATTCCACCGGTTAGTTTAGAATTTCAGCTCGGGGGCAGATTCGCCTATCTTAACCGCCGGTACCCTTTTTTCAAAAGCTGAAAAATCACTGATTTCAGTGATAAATCACCGAGGTTGGCAACCTTGACCCCACTTACTAATTGAAATCAAAAAATATCGAGTTCTCGGGTTCTTCGAAGGGGTCGATTTCACTTCCCATCAATTTCTTTGTCATTATAGAAAAGAAAGATAGGCAAAATATTCAATTTATAATTCTCTTGATCCATCATTGATTCAAATTTCTGACAATGGTCAATTTTCACGTTACAGACGTACCATTCTGCCAAGAGGGGAACGAAAACCAGCACATCATGGCATCCCTCCAAGAAGCGGTTGTTCTTCAATGCGAAATCGAACCAGGTTTGATGAACCAACACGTACAATTCTTTTGGACAATCAACAACACCGTCAAATTAACCAACGTTCTCGACGACGAAATTCAATCCTCCGATAAAAGCAGCATCCTCACATACAAACCTCTGACAGAATCGGATTTCGGCACAGTGGCCTGCTGGGCTCAGAATGACATCGGAGTACAGAAAAAACCGTGTTATTTTCATCTAACTTTAGCCAGTAAGTTGCTCATCTCGATGTACCGACACGTGCTAAGAAACGCTTTTTTCTCTCTACTTAAAAAAAGATGAAAAAAAAACTTCCCCGTTCTCGCATCCTGAGCGGCTTCTTGGAAAAAGTTTTTTTTCCCAAAGCCTGCAAATTCGTCCCCGCTTTCGCGTTTTCTTCTTCCTTTTCGACGTCTTGTTTCATTCATCATCACCACGTCGCTCGTTGTTGTGCTCGTCACCATCATCGCGCCGTAGCGTACTCCATGCACGGCTCGTTGCGTACCCGCGCCTTGTACCGGAGCTTAGATAACACGCTGCACCTCGATCTCCCCCGAGTCCTCGATTGCGGCCTGCGAGCGAGGGAGAAAAAATCATCGCTAAACAGATTAACTACTTCTATCCTTTGCCCTTCTGGTGCTCTCCGCGAAACGTGTACTTCTTTCGCAGAGGGTAATATTTTCAATAAAAATATGAAACTTCAACTTGTCTCTCGTAACTTTTTTCATTTCTTTGATATTAATTCGTGTTGATTTTTAGAATTTATTCTGACTGCTGTTTAAAGATGAAAAAGAGGTACTTGCTACGTACCTGGGTTTTTGATGTAGGCGAGATTCTCAAATAAATAGAGGCGAATGAACGAGAAGGGCAGAAGTAGGCATGGCGAAATTTTTTTTCAATTTAGCTTAATTTCTTGAGAAATTTGTGTTCGCCGTAATTTTGAAGAAAAAAACTCGACATCCGGTCGATAGATTCATTTAGCGAGCGAACTGTCATCTTGACGCTAAGATGTCCCCCACCCCCACACGTAGTAGATTTACCAACAAAGAACCACTCAAATTGATACAACCGAATTTTTACAGCAATCCTGATTCTGAACAATGTAGATTGGTAAAATGATTTTGTAATTGTACGTCTTTATCGATTTGTTTCCAATCGAACGAATAATTCCCAACTTGAATAAACATTCATTCAGAATGCTCTTCGTGAAAAAATTCATCTCAAAAAATTCAGAAAATAATTGTTCGTGAAAAAATGAATTACCTTTGAAATTTTCAAATCCAAAGAGATTCGTCAACCTAAATAAATTCATTTGATTCGAAAGTCTTTTACGAATGATTCATTCCGAATCCTTCGTGACCGAATGAATCATCTGAAAAATATTTTACTTGAATGTAATTTGCCACGAACGAAAGATTTCATCCAAAACCCAAAATATTCAGAAATGGCTTGTGAACGATTCATTTCTAATCTTTGCGCAGATTCATTTTAATCGTTTATCAACGAATCACGTTCAATAGTTCTTCAACGATTCGTTTGTAATCGTACAAGAACGAATATTTTTTCAACCCTCTTTAACTACATAGTTATTTGTAATCGTTCGAGAACGAATCATTTTCAGTCGTTCGTGAACAAATCTTTTTTGATCGTTCGTAAACAATTCATTTGAGATCGTTCGAAATTGTGCTTTAATGACTAAGCTACAATTATTCGTAAACGATTCGTTTGCCATCGTTCATGAACGATTCAATTGAAATTGCACTTTAATGACTCATTCATAATTGTTCTTGAACGATTCGTTTGTGACCGTTCGTGAACGATTCATTTGCAATCGTTCATGAACGATTCGTTTGTGACCGTTTGTGAACGATTCATTTGTAATCGTTCGTGAACGATTCGTTTGTGACCATTTGTAAACGATTTGTTTGTGACTGTTCGTGAACGATTTTTTTTTCATCTGTCATCGTTCATGAACGATTCAATCGAAATTGCACTTTATTGACTCATTCATAATTGTTCGTGTACGATTAGTTTGTAATCGTTTGTGGAAGATTCGTTTGTGACCGTTCGTGAACGATTCGTTTGCGATCGTTCGTGAAAGATTCGTTTGCAATCGTTCATGAACGATTCGATTTTGACCGTTCGTGAACGATTCATTTGCAATCGTTCATGAACGATTCGTTTGTGACCGTTCGTGAACGATTCATTTGTAATCGTTCGTGAACGATTCGTTTGTGACCATTTGTAAACGATTCATATGTAATCGTTTGTGAACGATTTGTTTTTCATCTGTCATCGTTCATGAACGATTCAATCGAAATTGCACTTTATTGACTCATTCATAATTGTTCGTGAACGATTCGTTTGTGATCGTTCATGAAAGATTCGTTTGCAATCGTTCGTGAACGATTCGTTTGCAATCGTTCGTGAACGATTCGTTTGCAATCGTTCGTGAACGATTCGTTTTCAATCGTTCGTGAACGATTGGTTTGCAATCGTTCGTGAACGATTGGTTTGCAATCGTTCGTGAACGATTGGTTTGCAATCGTTCGTGAACGATTGGTTTGTGACCAATTCATTTATAATCTTTCGTGAACGGCTCGTTTGTGACCGTTTGTAAGCGATTCATTTATAATCGTTCGTGAACGATTCGTTTGTGACGGTTCGTGAACAATTCATTTGTGGCAGTTCGTGACCGATTTGTTAAAAAATGTTTGTGAATAATTCAGTTATGATCGTTTGCGAACGATTCATTTTTAGTCGTTCGTGAACGGTTCATTTTCAAACGTTTACGGCTGAATGAATCCTATTGAAAATATGTACTGTTCAATTCATAAGAAATCCGTTGTGAACTGAAATGCTCCATCAAAAATTCGTTCAATTTCTTTGTCGTTCATGCACGATTCGATGGAATACATTCGTTTGCGAATGAGAAAGAGAAAATGAAAGGGAAAATATTTAATCTCAAAATCACTCGATTATAAAATTGCTCGCGAATGATTAATAGCTGAATGATTCGATAAAATGATCAATTGTGACTAAATGAATCAATCAAGGCAATGTGATTTTATAGGTATAAGCGGATAATAAACCTAATTGTTTTGATGAACGATACCATTTCATGATAATATGCGAATGATTCGTTTGTTTGAAAAATGAATTGTTTGACTCGTTCGGTTCAAAATTGTCTTTGAATGAACTATTCTTCCAAAATTGATTATTTTTAAAAATTTTGAAATATGAAAAATTTTGTGAATTTTTGTGAAAGACTCGTTCAAATATCGGCTCAGCCAATTTTCTCATAAGCAATAATGAAATTCATTCATTTCTTTGACGATTCAAACTCCTCGTTAACGAACGAATTTCTTCTTTGCAGGAGAACTTCATTTTTGTGCTCATCCTAAAGACACCCATCACTTTGTAAACATTCAAATTCATTTTTTCGACATATGATTCACTTTAGTCGTTCGCAACCGAATCACTGGCTCAAAAAAGAATCAATTCGCCCATTTTATTTCTCGAAATCAATAATATGCCGAAAAATGATCATAAACTCTACTAATCCGTCGAAAATTCGTAAACTACTCTTGGTCTTTCAAAATAATTGATCCAAATGAATCAAAAATTAATTAAACATTCATCATTGGTTTTGAAAAAACACAATCTCACAAAAACTTCAATCTATTCACCTCATGGTATCCCATTCAGCACCACACAATCCAACCAATCTCATCACAAATGATACAAAAGATTCATTCCGAATCAGATCCCAACTCCTAATCGAACGATTAACACCAATGACCCGGAACCATTCAAAAACGCACCTTGATTTCTCACCGTTGAAAGTTCACTGTTTCTCAGTCGAAAACCGCGAAAGTTGAACCGGCCGGGGGGGACTCGGGGGAGGTAAAACTTCAAAACTATACACCGCCAACCAAATCTCGTTCAGTTTAAACCATAATATATGAAATCTAGCAAACACCGCAGCACAAAGACGAAGGAACCGTTTAAAATATCGATTCGGTAAAGAAGAAACGTGAAACTTAAATAGAGAAAATTTCAAATATATAATTTTCGGGGTAACCTCCGACAATGGCGTATAAACTTTTTTCCTTCTCATCGTATGTGGCACATTTACGCGTCCTCCTTCCCCTCTCCTATCTCTTTTTCACACCGCGTTCTTCCAACATACGATATTGTTGTATACATCGAGTATACTCGTAAGTGTAGCTATAGCTGTGCAGTACCTAGCAAATATACGATATGCAATCTTCGGGGAAAATAGTTAGGTATATCATACTGATATGTAAGAAAATGTTACGTCGGACGTATTTCGGATGGGTAAGTTTTGCCGAAAACAACGGCATATATTTATATAAATCAAGAGTTAACTGTCCCCGAAGGGACTACCATTCAACGCCGCCACTAGATTAACACTTTATTTATTGCCTTAAACCGATTACTTTTTTCCCACGCGTATACATCGGAAGCTGCAGCGTCGCAGCGAGCTGTCGACTTCTCCCCCCCCCCCCAGCCGACTGCATTTCCATTTCGTATCCCTGCCTCGATCCCATTTGTATTGTTGGAATTCTCGTCTCAGACGATAAAAGCGCGAGTGTTTTAAATATTTGGAATAATTATGAATTATTCGTACAACGAACTGCGAATCGACATATCGCAGATAAAACCTTCGGTTTCACCTTTGCTTTGCTCAAGGAGAAGATACCTACGTGAGAAGCGAAGATACAGGCACTCGATAGATTTTGATTTTGTTCGTCTAACTTAAAGCCATCGTTGTGGGTTGAAGTTGAACTTGAAAAAATATTATCCAAGTACTCGATACCCACACCTACGACATACCTACGTGTTGGATTTTCTTTCAAGTTTATAAAACCCTTTTAACTTTTCAATAGTTACATGATTCTTCTACACGATCTCGCAGGTTAATAAAATTCAATTTTCTATCCTTTAAATGCTTTTTTTACTTCTTTTTTTTTTCCTAAAACGTGCATATTTTTCCCACGATCAACCGCTGCGGCCGATTTAAACGTCAATTTACGAAACCTGCGAGCTTTTCTCGTCTCCGTGTGTAATATCAATCTCCCTCGCCATCGACCCCCATCGTCGATATTATTCGTCGGTATCCATTCACGTGTAAAATACCTGCAACCGAACCCTCATTTAACCTCTATTTCGAAACGAAATTTCCACTCGGTAAAATTCTTGGTTAATTTCAGACAAACCCGAAAGACCGCGTAACTGTGTCGCCAACAACACAAACGAATTCCTGCAAATATCCTGCGAGCCGGGTTCCGACGGCGGTCTCAAGCAATTCTTCGTTTTGGAAATCCGAACCGCCAATTACACGGCGGTACGCGAAGACATGACCGACCAGATATTCGATCAATTAAGCGACGAGGCCGTACCGATTCAGAATAAAATCGGCAAACCGCTGTACAAACTTCAAAAGGAGAGTCCGGTTTTCGATATTTCCAGCCCGGAAAATGGCACGCCCTATGTACTAACGTTGTACGCGTTCAATCTCAAAGGCCGTAGCGATACGGTGGTATTGATGCAGGGAATGAAGCCATCCAAAGTGTCCGATAGCGCTGGCGTTTCATCGGGTGAGTAGCTGACTTTTTAAAAAAATTATCGTTGGTTATTTGTAGTCGTTGTATCAGGGTGTCCGGTAAGTGGTCTGCCATACTTCATTTTTGAATATAACCGGGTACCACTGAAAAAATTAGATGACCAAGTTGCATATTTCAAAAATTGAAGGGGCAAATGAAATTTTTTTTAGAAAATTACGTAAATTTTTTTTCAACCGTGGGAATGGATAGTAGGTACCTACTTTGTAAACTGAACAAATTTTCATTAAATGACTTTTTGGATAACTTGAAAATTGAAGGGGCTACAAAAAATTTTGTTCAAAAAAGTTCTAAAAAAAAAACTAATCAGGAGAATGGTTAGTACGTTGAAAAATGAACAAATTTTGTTCTACAGACTTTTTGCCTAACATCAAAAATGAAGGGGCTACGGGTCATTCAGAATAAGTGAGCTTCAAAATTTTTTAAAATTTTCTCAATTTTGGATGACTCGTAGCCCCTTTATTTTTGATGTTAGGCAAAAAGTCTGTGGAACAAAATTTGTTCATTTTTCAACATACTATCCATTCCTTTGATTGGATTATTTATTCAAAACTTTTTTCGAACAAAATTTTTTGTAGTCCCTTCAATTTTCAAGTTATGCAGAAAATCATACGATGGAAATTTATTCAATTTACAAAGTACTATCCATTCCCATGGTTGAAAAAAAATTTACGTGATTTTCTAAAAAAAAAACTTATTTGCCCCTTCAATTTTCAAGATATGCAACTTGCTCATCCAACGGTTTATTTAGTGGTACCCGGTTATATCCAAATATGAAGTATATGGCAAACCACTTGCCGGACACCCTACGAAGTAATTAAAATGAAATTACAGAAATTCTCGTTCGCACTTACTTCACTAAACCTTAAATTGAATAGAATTCTCTATAGTAAAAAACTTGATTAATGAGAAAAAATTCGAATTTTTTTAAATAAAAATCTAAAATATAAAAATTTAATATATTACAAAAAAAAATTAATTGGCAAAAGTAAAAATTAAACTAGAAACGGAAGAAGAAGAATCTGAAGAAATGAAATAAGTGAAAAATTAGAAAGAAAGAAAATGTTACCACCTTCAATAGTACCTATGACAGACAACTTCCTACCTCAGGAAACAAATGATTTGATGAAAATGATAAAAATAGAAAAATTCTGCCTAGAAAGTATGCAACCAACCATACGTCGGGATTGAAACACTTTTAATTGCATATCTTCAGGGGAAACATTTTTTAAAAACTGTAACTGTATTCTCAACATTCAAATAGTCTACAGTCCAAGAGGCAAAAAGTGCTCTAGAAATCGAAATTAGGGTGCATTTTCGCTGGACAAAAAAATCAGTTTGTTTATTGTAGGTATGGGTCCCGTAGTCCCAAAAAAAACGAATTTTGGATTTTTGCCCCGGCACAATAGGGAACTGAGGCCTGAAACCCCCCTTTTTTCTCAATTTTTAAATTTGATTTTGGACAAAAAATTTTTCTCATTTTGGCAGCAGACACTCCCCTGACTCCAAATATATGTCACATCCCTTGGGTTACGGGCCCAAAGGAGTGCTGAGCCAGCCGCCCCCATGTGCGATTTTTTGCCAACTTTGACCATTTTTGGCACAATAATGCCTCTGTAGGCATTATGCGGTATGCTGGACAAAAAAAATCAAACGCAATGTATTCTTGGGTTCATTCCGCGTCCAATGAGCCAAAGTTTGAGGAAAACTGTGGGCACAATAGGCCGTGGTGGAATTTCAAAGTTTTGAAAACACACGATTTTCTCCCACTTTGTTAAAATAATAAGTCATGAAAAAAATCTAAAACTTGGGTTGAGACATATCAAAATGAGTTAAAATTTCACGAGCAGAACGAAATTATTGATTAAAATTAAATTTGAGCAATTTTAACCCATTTTGAGCCCCAAATTGGGTCAATTTTTGAGTATTTTCAAAAAATTAGCATGTGACCTATGAAAGTGAGGTAGAATTCCGCCGGAAATTCAAAGATATCATCCAAAACTTTTTTGAGCAACTTTTGAGAATTTTGAGCCTCAAATGGATTCAATTTTTGAGTATTTTCAAAGAATTGACATGGTAATTAATCCAAAACTTTTAAAAACAACTTTCATGTTTGAGTAATTTCAAGCGCAAAATATTTCTTTGGAATGCCAAAAAATGAACAATCTAAACTAATAAAAAATAAAATAGGAAATTCAAATCAATTACATTAAGTTGAAAAAACAAGCGGGTTTAATTTTATTTAGAAAATTATTCGATTTTGATTTTTTGGTTTCTCTATGAAATTCTAATCCATGATAGGTCTATCTAAAAATCCACTAAATTGAAGGCTTAAAATTCTCAAAAGGTGCTCAAAAAAAATTTGGATGGTTTTGTTGAATTTCTAGCGAAATTCTACCCCATTTTCATAGGTTACGTGTCAATTCTTTGAAAATACTCAAAAATTGATTCAATTTGAGACTCAAAATTCTCAAAAGTTGCTCAAAAAAGTTTTGGATTATATTTTTGAATTTGCGGCGAAATTCTACCCTACTTTCATAGGTCACATGTCAATCCTTTGAAAATAATCAAAAATTGACCCAATTTGGGGCTCAAAATGGGTTAAAATTGCTCAAATTTAATTTTAATCAATAATTTCGTTCTGCTCGTGAAATTTTAACCCATTTTGATATGTCGCAACCCAAGTTTCAGATTTTTTTCATGACTTATTTTTTCAACAAAGGGGGATCAAATAATTGGTAAAAAATCGCCGAAAATCGGTGAATCTCCCTGAGTTTTCCTGTGCTGCAATTCTAATTGTTTTTCAATGAATATTCACTGATTCGAAATGGCAGAGTAGGAACCTCAAGAGGGTTTTAATCAATTTTTTAGGGTTTTGCTGTCCCGAATCCGAAAAAAGGGACATTCGAGAAAATGATCCCTAAGGTCCCTTTTTTCGTGAACGGTCACATATATTCTCTGAATTTTAGTAAATTAAATTTACTAAAATTCTGTCTTTTTGATGCAGTAAAATAGAACTAACTAAAAATCAGTAATTTTTCAGTCAAAATTACTATTTTTGTTTCTGACAAATGGGGGATTGACTGAAAAATCGGTGATTTTTCAGCGATACTGATTCAGAAAGGTAGAATTTCATAAAATTTGAGTGTCAAATTCAGAGAGTAAGTAATGTTTTAACATTTTTCAAGATGTGTCTTGAATCGAATTTTCGAATTTTGGAGGTCTCACCTTTTAAAGGGATTCATTTTTCCATAAAAATTGAATTCTATTTGAGGACCCCCGGAGTCCTTCATAGATGTTTCTTTGGATCTAAAATTCATCTCTAAAAATCAGAATTGAGCCAAAAATTCAGATTTTTGGAGGATATTTGAAAATTTCATTATTCCCCTCCCCCTCACACTTTTTCGTTCTCAGCATGATACTTATCCTACATTAAATCCCATAAGAAAAGTAGGGGTCAGCGCTTGGCCCCTGATTGATATAAAGGAATAAAACTTCAAGATTCTCATTTTTATTGGAAAGCGAATTACTTCAGAGGATGAAACCACAAAAATTTGAAAAAAAAAACACTTTTTTAAACACTAACCGAACGAAGCGAGGGTAATTTTTTTTTGAAAAATCACGTTTGAAAAGTAAAAAATACACTTTTTTGACACGTTTATGCTGGAAAGTCTCCTCGACGTGCTTCAGGAGGGAGCTCGAGCCACTTGAGCACTAGGGTGGATCGGAAAAAAAACTCATCTTGGATTTTGACCAAATTTGGTGGGGTGGTTTACTTTGAGTGGGAGACTACCCAAAAAAATTTGAGCCCCCCAGGTGCAAGGGGAGAGGAGCAGGGGTGCTCAAAGTGCACCTTTAGAAAATCAAAATCGTGCGAGAAGCCGTCACAGCACTCAAAAGTTGCGATTTCAGTTTCTACAACTTCCTGAACCATCGCCGTCCTCCTCCGATCAAAATTCAGACTGCTACCAGGGGGTCCAAAAGTTGCAGATTGCAATATTTCAATAATATGAATTTTTCACTAAGCTGGAATGATTTTTTGCATCAAGTAATTGAGCAAAAAATTTTTTTTCGATCACTGAAAGTAAATTTTGAAAAAAAAATTATGAAAATTTTATGCACCAGTGCAGCCAACAGCGAATTAAAATTCCAAAATACAGAATTTATGCCAACTTTGAATTGATTATTTTTTCGCTTGAAAATATTATGAATTTTTTTCACTCACTAGAAGTAAATTTCGGAAATTTTTCGGAAAATTTTGTATATCAGTGTAGCCAGTTATAAATTCTACACTATGAAATTTATAACTGGCTACACTGATATACAAAATTTTCCGAAATTTACTTCTAGTGAGTGAAAAAAATTCATAATATTTTCAAGCGAAAAAATAATCAATCCAAAGTTGGCATAAATTCTGTATTTTGGAATTTTACGATTCGCTGTTGGCTGCACTGGTGCATAAAATTTTCATAATTTTTTTTTTCAAAATTTACTTTCAGTGATCGAAAAAATTTTTTTGCTCAATTACTTGATGCAAAAAATCATTCCAGCTTAGTGAAAAATTCATATTATTGAAATATTGCAATCTGCAACTTTTGGACCCCCTGGTAGCAGTCTGAATTTTGATCGGAGGAGGACGGCGATGGTTCAGGAAGTTGTAGAAACTGAAATCGCAACTTTTGAGTGCTGTGACGGCTTCTCGCACGATTTTGATTTTCTAAAAAACACAAAAAACTGCGTTTTTTTTCAAAAGGAGGTGCACTTTGAGCACCCCTGCTCCTCTCCCCTTGCACCTGGGGAGGCTCAAATTTTTTTTGGGTAGTCTCCCACTCAAATTAAATCACCCCGCCAAATTTGGTCAAAATCCAAGATATGTATTTTTTTTCGATCCACCCTACTGAGCACCCTCCTCGGGCACGCCTATCTTTAAAAATAATTAATTCATCCGAAACTTTGTTCTGTTTGCAGAAAGCGCAGCTGTCCAAGACGTAATCTCATTACCATCGATCTACGTAACCCTGATATCATCAATTCTACTCATCGTCAGCCTCATAATCCTGACAGCGATCATCCTGGCATGTCGAAATCGAACGACTTCGGTTCGACGACGCGAAAACGCCAACAACGAATTGAATAATTTTCGCATCGTGTACTCAGACGTCGAACGTAAACGAAGCTCCAATTACGAACCGGAATTTTGATCTGGCACATCTTTCGTCTCGACTAATCTAGCGATAAACACATCACATCGAGGCGATTCGCAAACTCAAATTCTATTTTTCCATCAAACAAACACAGTACCCTTCCGAGTTCAATCATCTTTCAAATTCCAAAATATAAAATAATATCGAAAGAACCAAACACCGTCATCGAGAACAACAAACATCACCATTGCTTTGCATACAAAGCCACCTCATCGTTTCTCCAGTTGCAGTAACTTTATTGTACGATTTTATATGGCGGAAATGGCAACTTTGAAATTTCGTTGAAACTCTCATTTCGACATCGACGTGTTGTCTGTTCTCGCTTCTTTATACTCTTTGGGCGCACTTTACTGCGTGTTGCCTCCGCGACTTCAAACTTAAATAATTTAAGAACCATTGCTCTCGCTGAGTTGCGATTTATACAGCAATACCACCGGTACGGTTACGTGTATATTTAGTATATCTCGGAATCGAGCTGTACGTAAGTTTTAGAGGTACTTGGAAATACATTCGACTCGTTTGGGGTGGTGGGGGGTGCCGGATAAAACTTACTCATTTAAATTTACTCTCAGCGTGCCTTGCTGTTTTAACTTTCAACTTTTCTTCTCCGCAACATATCAACGTTTCGAAGTCCCGGAATGGAAGAAAAAAATAAAAAAAGCTACGCTTTGGGATTTTTTTTTCAAAAATTAGCCTCGTAGTCCCTTCGTTTTACCGCTCTCTTATTACCGGCACATTTACGCCTCTCGTCGTCTCGTTGGTAAAAAGAAACGCCACGACGACTTATAGAGGCGAACGCGATACCACCGAGGCCGTAATGCTGCCACGGTCGCAGCTACCGCCGTTTGTTTTTCGACTTGTTTTACATGCAAATGTATGCAAATTACGCGTAAAACAAAAAACCCTACTCTGTAATACGTGTACGTAGTAAAATGCGATCGAATGAACTAATTCTTCGCGACATAAATCCACCTTCCCTCTATGGGTTGCCCACAGCTGCGGCGGAACACCCCGACATCCTCGTATTATCCTTTGCAGTTAACTCCTCGTCCACCCCCCCCCCCCCCCCTGAACCCCTCCCTCCTCCTCCTCCTTGTCCCAGTATTCTATACTCGTATACTTTACTCCCGCATCTGTCTTAACCGATAGGCAACTTTTAATTGGCTTCGTTTTACCACTAAATCGTCGGTCGTTTTTCACCAATCTGAGCTCAATCTTTATACTAAGTAAATAACCGAATTATCTGCTCCGCGGAGAAACAACCTCTTGTTCTGTAACAAATCGAACAAAATCAAGTTCGAAGATAGAAAAATATTATCCGTCGTAATTGTTTATACGTTTTTCAACATGGGGAGGGGGGGCACGAGCCGAGTAAATTTATCGAGAAGCGCGCGAAACTTTGAAATTTCAGCCTTTTCGAGCGTATAATTCGCGAAAATTTTTCCAATTCGGGTAATCGATTTGATGAGTCAATAATTTCGTCCGAAGGAGATAATTGTTTATGATTTGTTGGCACTCGAAGGTTTTCGCGAAGGTTTGGAATCGCGTGCACAACTTATTTGGATTTTTCTTATTTTTTTTTTGGGGGGGGGGGGTAATTTGGATATTTGGATGAATATTTTTTTCCCCGATGTGAGTAATTCAAAATAAATATTTTTTCATTCGGTTTTTTCTTACTTTGCGGGGATGGAAAAAATTCGTCGTAATTTTAAATAAATACCTTCCTACCTGAATCGATTTCAAGACGTCAAAAAAAATGGTTTAATTTTTCACCCTTTTTTGTTTCGATAAATAAACCGAGATAAATTAAATTAATGGGAAGACGGAATCAAAGCGATAGACACGCATATGAAACGGCATTTATTATACATTTACATACATCAAGTTCCTCGTAATATTTTAATTACATAGCTAGATTAAGTAGGTATATTATTTCCATCTTGATTCATTAATTTTTTCTTTTTGCATTATTATTTATAATTTTCATAACGAAAAGGTGAGATCTACGATGTAATATTGTAACTTTGTCATTTCCCTCTCCTTTTTTTTTTTGCAGAATAAAAATTTTATTTATGAACTACTATTGTTATTCTTTCTCCAATTTATTTCACCTCGAAGTACCTAGCTTTAATGGTGGGAAAAGTGAAAAGAAAGAGATGAATAAAATATTTCGATGTGAGTTACTCGCCTGCATTAATTAAACAATCGATACAGTAGTTTTAACAAAACGTTCCCAAGTTATCAAAATTTCTTGATCTTCTTATGTATTTTCAGAAGTTTATAACAAAATACCCACGTGTAACTTATTGGATGAAACTTTTTTTGTACTAGTTTGATGAACTTCTAAAAACTTCGTAAACTTTTTGCAGTTTGTAAGCGCACAACCGGGCTTTTTCAAAAGCACGGGTATAGTGAGAAAATGTTGTGGAAATGAGAAGTATGTAGGGGGTTTGAGGGTACGACATTGGGATCGAAATGTACATTAAAATTTTGAGAATTGATTTCTAAAAAGATGTATGTATTAGATGGATAACTGGGGATTCAGAAATTGACCCAAAAATCAGTCTTTTATGATACTTACTGAATTATTTATTCAATTAGGAAGTTTTTTAAATTTAGAAATTATTTATTCATTCTATTTTCAAAATAATTCACCCTGGAATTCCAAAATTAGCATTACAATGCGAAGGGGATTCGGGACAAAAAATTTTGATAAATAATTTCAGTTGGGCTTTTCAAATTTTCAAATTCAAAAATGAAAATAAAATATTTTATTGGTGGTGAGGGAAGTTGGGGAAAGAGAAAGTTTACATTTTGAAAATAGGTAAAAAGAGGCTTCACCAAGGAAGCACTTTATTGGTCTACCTTCGATTTGAACAGAGTGCAATTTTTGAAAAAAGAGTGGCATAAAATCTATAAAGTAGTCAGGTCTCAATCGTACATCCGCGCGCTATTCCTGTTAAAATTGATTTTATGATTGATTCTTGTTCTGGCCACCAAAACAAAAAAATTAAGCCCGTATGCCCTTTTTATCCTCTCCCCCTTTCCCCAGGGTCCACCCCCAAAATTTCAAACGTGTGTATCGCCTTATCTATGGGTCGTAATGAAAAAATTTTCAAACAAAAGTTGTTCCTCAGCACCTAATGTACATTTTCATTTCTCATCAAAATCCAGTTTGGAGCAACTCCTGCCCCCCCCCCAATTTGGAAACAAAACATGTTTTTGAGAAAACCTCAAAATCATGTTTTCTTCATTTTAAACAGTATTCAGAATTAAATTTCCTTTCCAATGAGCTCGTATCGCGAGTATTTTCATCAACTTTTTCCGACAAAGTGGACCTCGCCCCCTTTCTCGTTTTCACAAAAGTTGAACCCACGAACAAAATTTGGTCCAAAATGAATTCCGATAATAAATGAAGTTATACATTAGAAATCTAAGAACAAAAATCGTTCAATTTTTTTTTCGTGGGTCCAACTTTTGAGATAAGGGGGAGGGGAAAAGATCCACCCCGTCGAGAAAAGTTGATGAAAATGGTCGCGATAAAGCTCATTGGAAAGGAAATTCAATTCTGAATACTTTTTGTGGTTACAAATTTTGCCGTATCTCTAAAACTTTTCGTTTAAAATGAAGAAAATGTGATTTTGAAGTTCTCTGAAAACTGTTTCATTTTCAAATTTGGGGGACTGGAGTTGCTCCAAAATGGATTTTGATGAGAAATGAAAATGTGCATTAGATGCTGAGGAACAACTTTTGTTTGAAAATTTTTTCATTACGACCCATAGATAAGGCGATACACGCGTTTGAAATGTTGGGGGTGGACCCTGGAGAAAGGAAGAGGGGGAAAAAGGGCATACGGGCTTAATTTCTTTGTTTTAGTGTCCAGAACAAGAATCAATCATAAAATCAATTTTAACAGGAATTTCGCGCGGAAGCCTTTTTTTGTACGATTGAGACCTGACTAAAGGTCGAAATTTCAGTTGCTTGTGTTGATTTTCGATTTTTGACAGTTGAAAATTCAAAAATGGTGATTTCTCAGAATTTTTTGAAAATAAGAACTTTTTTAGTTGGAAAGATGAAAAATAGCTCTCCGCCAATATTTACCTCCTCTTCGACCAGAAGTTTACCATTTGCTGCCATTATAGAGCCTCCAGTGTGTTTTTTGTTTCACTATTTCATATACCACTGAGTTTCTCCAAAGTATGGGGAAATTAACTTGGACAGCTAAAAATCGAGATTTAGCCCACTTTCAACTTGTTTAGTGATAGATTTCAAGGTGAATCCATCAATTGTGTATTTTTTCATCAATTTTATTAACGGGGAGGGGGTAATTTTCAGCTGCCCCAAATATTTTCCAAGATTTCCGGAAAAAACAAAAAAACAAAAACAAAAAAACACAAAAAATATAAAAAATTATCGTATTGGCTCGAAATCTTAGAGGGTGATAGAGGAAGGATGAAGGTATTTTCAATACCATTTTCAATGTTTCTACCTCAAATAGTCTTTGATTAGTGAGAGTTTGAAAAAAAGTGGCCGAAATATGGCACCTTTATCCTTACTGAAAATCACGGTAGAAAATTAGAAAATACCTTCCCAGTTCCTATACAGATGGCTATAAGTAATGAAAACCGGATTTTGGAGAAATTTGCAACGAAAGTGATTTTTATCATATTTTTTCAAAATTACTTCAGCTGTAGATATCATATGGGTAGTTGGGAAAATTGGAAATCCAAGTTAGGATTTTCAGAGATTTTACCCTCTCCTCTCCAACCCGGCAAAATGCCTTCGGAACGTCATTGGCCTCTGTTCTGGAACTTGATTTCCGAATCAGTGTTGCCAGATTTAGAGATTTATCCTTAAATTTAGAGATTTTTAGCGTAGAGAGAAGAAGTTCAGGACTTTTTAAAGGATTTATGTGATTGAAGAATTTTTCAAGTATTTTAAAAAATTTCAGTGATTTTTGGCTTTATTTTGAAATAAAAAAGGAAAAAAAATCAAATTTATTTGTTCATTAAAAGTAAAAAATTGGTTGAATTCCGTTCATTGATGATGGTGCTGCCTGTAGGTAAACCTACTACACCAAAATTCCTCATTCCAACGACGAAAATTTACTTTAATCAGATCATCGAACTATCAAAGGTCAATAAATATTAAAAAATTGAATGATTTTTCGCAATTTCACATTCCAAAAATTTCCACACATCTTTCTAAAAAAAAAAAAAAAATAGCATGTAGGTACATACTTACGCCATAAAAAACGTAAAAAAACAATTTAAGGATTTTTTTGTGCTCAGCAAGTGCCAGACTTTTACGCCTGGAAGATTTTCGTCCATTTTTTTCTGGCAATACCTACCTACTGATTTCAATTTTCATTGGCGAGTTCCCGAAACAGAACACCGGAATATTCTGCATGATAAATAGTGTCAACTTTTTTTGATAAATGATCAAGAAGCGATTTTGCGGGATAAACTAACTTTGGGCCACTTGAGTACCGAATCATGGATAATTCTGCGCAGATACGTTCTATTTATGATTGTCATGATTACGACTTTAAATTTATCACGTAATCCCCCAAAAAAATTTCCTATCCTAAAATTTCTTTTAAAAATTTTTTAATTTTCAACTCCAACATTTGTTCTCAATTATTTTTCTAACCCTGAAATTTTTTCTATAGGTAAGTACTTTTATTTTTTCAAAATCTTGAATTTTTCCAATTTTTTTCGAACTTTGAAATTTTTTATTAAATTTTTTTCAACTACGAAATATTCATTTTCTGCTATAGCTAATCCTAAATTTTTCCCCCTAAATTTTTGAAACTAATCAGTAAATAACAAATCTGTCGATTTTTTTGCTCAACTCTACGATTTTCTGCAACTTTTAAGAAGTTTTATTTTCAAAATCGAGTTGAATTCCGAAAAAATTTCAACGCTTTGGATGAACGATTTTTTTTTTAAATTTCATTTGATGACAAATGACTCTGCGTATTAGAGAAGAACCGAAAAAAATTTTGAAGCCGAAAAAAATTTGAGAAGAATTTCGGGCTAGAAAGAAAAGAGAAAAAATAGTAGAGTTGAAAGAAAATTTTAGAAAAGATTTCAGATTGGATAAAATTTTGAGAAAAATTTCAAAATTTATGAAATTTATGGTTGAAAAAGAACAAAAAATTGAGAAAAATTGAAGGATTGGAAAAAATTGAAAAAATATTAGTTTGGATAAAATCGTGAGAAAAAATTCAAGTCGAAAAAATTTACGGTGGGAAAAAATTTAGAAGATATTTCAAACTAAGTGATGAAAATTCCTGAAAAGGCTTGAAAAAATAACAATTGGCGAGGAACTGACGATGTGATCAACGGATCTCCGCAAACGGCGTTTCTGATTGGTAGATTACCGTATCCCGCAAAATCGCGATTAGGAAGGTAATTCATTGATTTTTTTTCGTTTTAAAAATTCATTAATGAAAAAAAAAACAGAGACAATTATAATTTGGCTTTTGGTTCGTACCTCGAAGTAACCTAAATTTTTGAAAAAATTCATCGAATATTCGAAACTGTAAATACAAAATACTTATATCGATGAGGAAAACAGGCACATCTTAAAAAATTCATAAATCCGCATTTCAGAATTATTCGGGCTTTCGATAAAATTCATCGAATGTTCAAACCCTTCGTATTATTCCGACGATAAAAATCAACCCCGCCGAAAAAATTCATAAAAACACAATTACCATGGAAATTTTCACTCCGCGATCTAATTTCCCTTTCAATATTCGCGCAAATTAATTTCACTTTCGTTCACGACACAAAAAAAACCGCCTAGGTAATTCGCATTTTGTTTTTTTTTCTCACCCCTCGAAGCGTAACAATTTATAAAACATCACGTGGCGTGGCTTCGCTCTATTCCAATAATTTTATTTTCCGTTATAAAACATCGAGAACGACTTTCGTGCAGTAAAAAATCCCCAATTCTTAACACTCTTTACTTTGCTCTTAGTACGTATAAAAAACCTTCCATTAACGCCTTCAAGGCTATAGGTATATAGTTTTTTTTTTCACCCTCGATGAAATATGAAACATCACTCGAGAGAAAAATCATCTTCGACAATACAAATTTTTCTTTTAACGCTTGCCGCGGCAAAAATGGCAACAAATTTAACGACAAAATGCGGTACCGCGCGTTAAAATCTTTCCCAAGCTCGTTTCGTCGTCCGGGTATTTTTCAACGTGGGCTAGGGCCGGGGGTGGTCGGGGCAAGGGTCATTTTTCATCGCGGTCTTCTCCCGCGTATATCGCAGATAGGTATTCTGTGCATACCTTAATATTGATAAACGTTATAGCGACTTGGTCGATGATGAAAAAGAATAAAAAAAATACCAAAAAACCATCTCTCCGCCATGTTTTATGCAGCGTTGCCGGAGCCGGCGGAGTTCGAGCCGAATATATCATGCTGCTAACATTCCTCTTCTGCGCCCTTACGAACCCGGTTCGGACCTAAGGGTAGATGGGGAATTTGAGAATCTGCCGGTAGGTATGACGTACCTTGGTACGTTTTTAGGCTGTTTTAAAAGAAATACCTAGCATTCTACCTCCTCTCAGTCCACGCTTTGCCCTCTGTTTCTCTTTCGGTTCACTTACATATTTCATTACACGCCGGTGAACCTGCTGCCATCATATATCGTATCATAGGTACACATTGGATCCCTGGCACGCTGTGGAAGGGAAATGGCGGCGGGGAGAAGGAGGAAAAAGTACATACACATTACACACATCGAAGCTGACTACGATATCGTAGCGAAAAGGCAAAACTCGAATGAAACTGAAATCTGGTCCCGTAATATCATCGCACCGTTGCGTTGAAAATTTCTCGTCTGCGTGAAAATTTTCGAACCCCAAAATGACGCTGCCGCATGCCATACCGGGCTTCTCTCGTTTTCTACGCCATCGCTGCCATCGTCATGTTTCGCGCGTGTATAATATTCGAGCGCGTACCGTATCAATTCAACCCCCCTCCGTGGATGCCGGGCTCGCCATCTCTCTCGCTCTCCATGCTACGATGATTTTATCTTAATTTAATTTAATGTAATTTAAAATTAATTTCGTACCGTATTCCGTCGTTTACTGGAGCAAAAAATTAGCGAACACTTGGCGACATTATTAAATTCTGTGTAAGTGTAATCACCTAATAGCAAAAATCCCCCTCGCTTCGGCGAGAATATTTTCGAATTTGTCGGCATGGTTTTTTTTCGCCTTTGCTTTCGCTTTTATATTTTTAGCGTGCCGGCTCGTTCGCGAGAAGGAATCTATTGTAGGTAGGTTTTTAGGTACCCGTGATGGGTATGGGACGGGTTTCGTGCAACTGTTGTTTTCAAAACAGACGGTTTTTTATCGCCTGAGCGCCAAAAATTGAGGAAATCGTTGAAAAACGGGGGGTTCGGCGTATTTTCACGAGTTCAGTGGCGGAAACAGCCTGTTTTTTAAGGGCACAGTGGGACTAAGCATACAGGGGTGCCGAGATCCCCCCCGAGCGTTTGAGGAATACTCCCAATTTTTTCATTTACCTCCCCCCCAATTTTTTCAGTCACCCCCCCTAAATTTTTCCAGCCACCTTCTCTTTTCTTTGCATCCTTTCTCGTTTTTTTGCGGCTCTCAATTACTATCAAAAATACTTTTTTTTTAAATCTTGCTTCCCCTGACACTAAACTTTGAAATATAAATTTCTTAAACCAACAAAAATATGAAATTTTAAAAATCAAGACTTTTTTACATAATAGCTTTATTAGCTTAGAATTACTTACATTTGTAATTTCAAGCAAAATGATCTAAAATAGTATAAAAATCAACGTCTGTAGTCAGTGATGTACCGAAGGTATTTCTCGGGGGGGGGGGAGAGGTGAAAATCCCAAACATAAAACCCTTTTTGAGATAAAAAATCTGAATAAATTTAATATCATTGTAGTTGAAAAAATATACGAAATAGTTTATTTGCCTTGTGCGAAGAAAGGGTGGAGTTTCGAAAAAAAAATTATAATTTTACATCAATAAAATTTTGTAATTTTAATGTAAAGAATAGGGAGATGGATTAGGCCCGTGCGAAGCGAGGGCGAAAATTTTAGAAAACCTCAAATTGAATGTGCAATAAAGTAGTGTTTTGAAAGAGTAAACTTTAATGAAAAATCGACTGCTTCATATGTACTTTGAAATTATTAAATCAGAAATATACCATGGCCGAGCGTAGCGAGGCCGAAACTTTTGAAAAATTGGATTTTCAAATATCAAAAATAAGTTTTAAGGAGAACAAGAACAATGAAATTAATTTTAATAATTTTGAAGAAAAATGCGAAAAAATCTCTTTTGTGCAACATATAAGAATTTTTTTGGTTGACGAGTAAACATTTTCAAAATGGAAGGTAATTATTAATTTTTTTCCTAAAAAAGCATTTATTACAACGCAACGGTTTAATTCTTCGCTGGGAAAATGATCAATTTTCAGTCGGAAAAGGTTGGGAAAATGACTTATTTTCCAAACTTACAAGTGAAAATTTTGTTGACTTTCGACTTTTAAAATAGGTACCTAACCATTTACCATTTTATTTATTCATTTTTCATTTAAAAAATAAATACCAATCATTTTTTACTTATCACGTGGGAGTACGACCAATTTTGAGTTGGAAAAATAACCAATTTTGAATTGGGAAAATTACCTATTTTGAGTCGGGAAATTATCATCTTCGAGTTGGGAAAATTACCAATTTTGAGCTGGAGCAAGTGAAAATTTTGTTGATTTCCAACTTTTAAAATAACCATTTTATTTATTATTTTTCATCAAAAAAATTAATCCCAACCGTCCAATTTTCCTAACTGATGTGTTGAAATGTTCCATTTTCCCAAGTCACAAGTAAAAAATTTCCTCAGGGGGAAGCTCCCCCCTCCCCCTCCCCCCTTATCGGTACGTCACTGTCTATAGTTGAGTAAGTAACTAACTATGAAATGAAGCAAAGCAGTTTGAAATTTATTTGAAAATTAACATTTTAGTAAGCAACTCAGACGTCTATAATCCTATCAAGGATCATCATGAAAATTGGCCTTGAGTGACTGGCAATTGGGAGTGATTCAGTAAACAGTGAAGGGTTATGGATTAATATTTGGGAGGTAATCTTGATTTCCGAAGAGGGAGTGATTCCCCCCCCCCCCAAAAAAAAAATTGATTTGAGGTTCCCCCACCCAAAAATCTATTTGAGGAAGCTTCCTCAAGAATTCAGGTTTCTCGGCACCCCTGTAAGCATATTGAAGAGGAAGGGGTCAATTTACCAGAAAGAACTATTTTTTGGATGCATCTGGCGGGTGAGTGGGGACAGGCGCGCCCGCAGGATTTTCCGAGGAGGTAGCAAAAGAAAGTTCCCCAGATGGTGCCCATTGATGTAAAAAAATTCTGTAAAAAATGTTGACCCCCCCCTGACCCCTCCCTTTCAGAGCTATGGCAATTTTATTGCATTATTTTCAACAATTTTAAATTCCAACGGAAATGAATAAAATTTTCTGTTCTTTGGCACAAAGTTACATCTCGTAGAGGTGTATTTACGATCATTTTTTCATAAATTTTGGCGCACTCCTTCATGAGGTTTTGGCCGTTTAAAATTTTCAACTGTCAAAAAAACTCTTAACAGCAAATTTCGATTAGTTTTTGAAAATATCCTAAAAACGTGTTTTTTAACAAAGATTCACGTCACGTATTCAGTTTTGGTGATTTCGGTGGCGCAAGGGCCGAAAATCGCGAAAAATCTTAAAGAAATGATTTTCAGATTTTTCAAATTTTGAGCTTTTTATACGAAAATAAATGACCTAATGAAAAAACCAACGTCGTATTCGTGTTAAGCAGGTCAAAATACCCCGATAAACACCCTTTTCGCGATCATTTTACTTTAAATGTCGAAATTCGCTTTTCTCGCTGATTTTTCATGACAATAAAACTGAATTTTGAGGATTTAATCCTGGATATTAACCTATATCTCTAATAATACACCAATAATAAAAAAAATACGAAAAGTTTATGAGGTAGCGACCGCCAGCGCGCGCCACCTCCGCTACCCACTGCGGGCGCCCCTGATTGGGGAGGGGAAATGAAATCTCAGGTAATATTTTAAGTAAATAGTAAACACACATCTGAATGAAAAATTACCATTATAGTCCAAGAGCCACACCTGACGAAATTGGGCCGAAACAATTGAAAGCTGGGACCTGTCCCAAAAGTTAGTATATGACCCCCTATTTTGAAAACTATCAGTCTGCCGATCCGCAGCTGCTGCTTTTAAGCACAGCGAAAGCTCAAAAGTTCATAATTTTCATGAACTTTCGGCCGAAAACATTGATGGTCGAGATTGGTGTCAAATTACAGGATTTTTTGCGCTGAATCCGAATATGTAGGTCTGCCGACCCCTAAGTGCTGCCAAAGTGTTGGCAGACGGGGTAAAAGGGGGAGAAAATTGGAAAAATTCGCAGATTTTTGGTAAAATTCTCATAAAAGTCGCATAATTGGGCTGAAATGGGTTTATATACGGTTCTAAGCATTACTCAAGAATAGGGCTGACTTTTCAACTTTAAAATTTCACAAAATTTTCATATTTAAGGGGGTGGGGCGTAGGGGAGAATCAACAAACTTACGCATATTAGACGTGCGATATATCAAAATATATGTTTTCTTGGTCGTAGAACTCGATTATGACAATATTTTTTTCATTGGGGTGAGGAAAACTTGAAAAAAATTAAGCAAAAAAAATGGATATTGGAAATGAAGAACATGGAAAAGAAAATGTCATGACATTAGTTACTTGAAAAATAAAAAAGGAATAAAATTTGAAAAAATTACACAAAAATGGAAAAGACAATATCGTGAAGTCGTAAAATTAGAACATAGAAAACGAAATAAAATTTTAAAATAATTATGGTACAAATGAAAATGAATTTGGGAAAAACATGCAAGATAGAATGTCGCGACATTTGATACTTGAATAAAATATAAAAGACCAAAATTTGAAAAAAAAATCGCAAAAGAAATTGAAATTGGAATATCATGGAAAAAAGAATATCGTGATATTGATAAAATAAAAATATGAAAAACGAGACCCCAAATTGATCATATATATGTGGAAATAAATGGTTTAAATGGCTTTCATATTGCTTTACTCAAGCGCGATTTTGTTGAAAAGCGGGTTATTATTGTTTAAAAGACGTTTTCAAGAGTTTTGTTTTTACTTATGTATCTATCATAACCATGAATCGTGCAATGGATGTCTACCTATTGCATAAATTTATGTAATCCGCGAGATTCTGATTTCTTAAAAAATGAAAATTCATGATTTCATTCATGATTCATGAAAACAGGTCCCATCCCCCTCACCCCAATGAAAAAAATATTGTCATAATCGAGTTCTACGACCAAGAAAACATATATTTTGATATATCGCACGTCTAATATGCGTAAGTTTGTTGATTCTCCCCTACGCCCCACCCCCTTAAATATGAAAATTTTGTGAAATTTTGAAGTTGAAAAGTCAGCCCTATTCTTGAGTAATGCTTAGAACCGTATATAAACCCATTTCAGCTCAATTATGCGACTTTTATGAGAATTTTACCAAAAATCTGCGAATTTTTCCAATTTTCTCCCCCTTTTACCTCGTCTGCCAACACTTTGGCAGAACTTAGGGGTCGGCAGACCTACATATTCGGATTCAGCACAAAAAATCCTGTAATTTGACACCAATCTCGACCATCAATGTTTTCGACCGAAAGTTCATGAAAATTATGAACTTTTGAGCTTTCGCTGTGCTTAAAAGCAGCAGCTGCGGATCGGCAGACTGGTAGTTTTCAAAATAGGGGGTAATATACTAACTTTTGGGACAGGTCCCAGCTTTCAATTGTTTCGGCCCAATTTCGTCAGGTGTGGCTCTTGGACTATTACCATCTGCGCACGTATCAGGATAAAAAGCTGAAAATTGATAGATAGGTGCCCTATTTTCGACCTGCCAAATCGATTGGAAGTGGTTTCAAGACGTTTCGGAGCCACTAGAAAATTTTGGAATTTTCCAGCGCTGGAGATAACCCTATGAAAATGGTCCATATGTACCTACTTCAGCATCTATAATCGCGGATTACCAATATTGGTGGCCTATTTGATCGATTAAAGCACAATTTTCCGAAATTCGTAACTTCGAGTTCAAATTCGTATTTTTGGGTAAGTAGAAAATGTTCCTAGAAAAAGTTTAAAAATACACCCACTGCGCACGTATCAGGGTAAAAAAACTAAAAATTGGTAGATACCCTATTTTCAACCTTCCGAATCGATTGAAAGCGGTTTGGAGTCGTTTTGGAGCCACCAGTTCATGTGTTTACCCCAATGCGTGCTAGTCCAGGCAAATCAGAGAAAAATTGTGTTTTTTACTTTTTCAAAAACACTTAGGTACTTCCTAGACCAAAAATTAAGGGTAAAAAACACCTACTTTTCAACAATTTACAGCATTTTTGGAAAAAATCGAAACTCTTGGAAATATCTCATCAAAAAAGCCTCAAAATGGAAAAATGGTTATGAACAATCATGTTCTACGGAGATATTCCCAAAAGTTTCGATTTTTTCAAAAAATGCTATGAATTGTTGAAAAGTAGGTGTTCTATACCCTTAATTTTTGGTCAAGGAAGTGAGTGTCTTTGAAAAAGAAAAAAACCCTTCCGATAGAAAATTACGCGTAGAACAAGATTGTTCATAACTACTTTTCAATTTTGAGGCTTTTTTGAGGAGATGTTCACGAAAAACCGGTTTTCAGCGGACGTTTACCCCTCCCCTCGGGGTAGTGGAGGGTTGTGGGGATGTCCATTTCAGTATGTTGTGTAGTGGACCATTACGAACGTAAAACGCGAAAAAAAAATCAGGCTTTAATTTTTGGGGGTCAACTCCTAAAATACCTGGACTATGCGTGATGGGCGTATTTTTACATTTTTTCAAAAAAAATTTCTACCCAAAAATACGAATTTGAACTCGAAATTACGAATTTTGAAAAATTATGCTTTAATCGATCAAATAGGTCACCAATATGGATAATCCGTGATTATAGGCGCTGAAGTACATATGAAGACCTCACGGAAAGAACGGGTTAACTGAGGGTTTTTCCAAAAATGACTTTTCTTCGCCATTGTGTATAATAAACCATGTACTTTTATGTGGTTTATATGAAAAATGTCAAACTTTTCAAATTTTGTCAATAAAAGCAAAAAAGAATTTTCAAGAAATTAAAAACACGGAAAGAACGGGTTAACTACTCTAAACAAAGAAAAAAATGTACAAAAAGCTGATTTTTGTTTTTTAAATAGTTGATTTATTGCTGTGAACATGAAAAAAAAATCATAATTCAACAAAAGATGACTCATAGGTGGAAAAAACTGTTTAATTTCAGAGAAAAAATATGTTAATTTCAAGAAAACGCGGAAAGAACGGGTTAGGGAGTGGCTCCATATACGCGGCACGTTGCGGTGCGGTGCGGTGCGGTGCAGTGCGGCGCGGCGCGGTGCGGCAAGACGCGATTTTTTTTCCGTCGAAAAATTTTTATCTAACAAAACATAACAAAAACATTTTACAAAATTTTCAGCAGCCAGTGATAAATGAAAGTTGTCACCACGAAAGCGAATGAGAACAACTGTGCAAAACCTTGGCAACCAATAAAATTTATTTATTTTCATTTATCACTGGCTGCTGAAAATTTTGTAAAATGTTTTTGTTATGTTTTGTTAGATAAAAATTTTTCGACGAAAAAAAAATCGCGTCTTGCCGCACCGCGCCGCGCCGCACTGCACCGCAACGCACCGCACCGCACTGCGCCGCGTATTTGGAGCCACTCCCTTAACGGTGTCACTTCATGGAAAGAACGGGTTAATTAAGGCACTTACACGGAAAGAACGGGTTATAACTTCTTAAAATGTTGTTCAAACACTTAGTGTGTTGAGTGACTTTGAAGCTTTTGAAAAACTTTTGAGCAATATTTGCCGATGTAAAATGATTCTAATTGACATTTTGAAAGTAATAAAATCAAAACAAAACTTGAAAACCCATTTTTTTCAGTTCCACTTCAACATTATTTTTAAAACGTTCTCCTGCAAAATGTCTAAAATTTCAGTTAACCCGTTCTTCCCGTGAGGTCTTCATATGGACCAATTTTATGGGTTTTCTCCAGCACTGTAAAATTCCAAAATGTTCTGGTGACTCCGAAACGCCTCGAAACTGCTTTCAATGAATTCGGGAGGTCAAAAATAGGGTATATACCAAATTTCAGCTTTTTTCGTTGATTACGGGAAGACGGGGTAGGATGCAACAACCTTGGCCAAATGTTCTGCCAAATCTACGTTCAAATTGGTCATATTGTCTGATTCTTGCAACAAATTAAAGTTCAAAAATTTACCATTCATTTCGATGGAAAAAATTCCATTTTGGTGCATACCTCAACCCCACAGAATTTTTTGAATTTTTTTCACTTTTTTTTTGCATCCTGCCCCACCTATGGGGCCGGATGCAAAATGCCATGGGGCAATATGCAAGAAGTAAAGATATGATGGAAAATCGCGAATTTTTTTGTAAAATTTACTCAAGTATATTCGAGGTGGATACTACAGATTTAAATAGAAAAGGAATTTTTGAAAAGAGGAGTTCTAAAACCTTTGTATTCATAATTTATGCTGCCTTAGTTGATTTTCAGATTTTTTAGGCAAACTTTTGATATGATACTTAACAAAAATTAAATTTCAATAATTTTACGAAAATCACGTAAAATCACATTATTGATAATAACTCCATAGACAAGCAATCCATCAGGTCTGTAATTTTTTTCTGTTTTGTATCGAATGGATACCCATCCACCAATTTCTCAGAAAAAATTTTTCAATCGCATCACTGACGACAATAAGCCAATTTGCATCTTGCCCCTTGGTGCATCCTGCCCCACCTTCCCTTACATCAAATTTTTATATTTTGCAGGGTGATCAGGTAATTTTGAAACTTCAAAAATTCGCCAAAATTCGAAAAATGAACTTCGGCACCCGAAATTTTGGATATAGGGTCCTGGGTCCTATTATGACGTTTTTTCGATTTTTTTCTGTTTGGGCTCGAAATTTTACTTTGAGTTGGGATACTTACCTCCCTTGTTAGTCAAAACACTCGAAAATTTAGTAAACAAATGAGTACCCTATAAATAGGAACATGTAAACATCCATGTTTTGTATGTGACTTACGTGATTATGCCGAATAATGAATACTTATTAATCGATTTTTTATTGATTTATAATTATTTATAAAGGTAGAGGAATGTTACCACACTTTCAATTCCTCAAAAAATTGTAATTTTAGCAAAAAAAAAAAAAAAACACTGAAAAAAATGGGTGCGTCATGGGACGTACCTCAGAAGTGAAAACTTGTTTCTGAATTTTTGATTTGTATATTAGAGGTTTCGCTCTTTTATTTTGAAATCTATAATAAGAGGTGGGTGAATAGATAATATTTTTTTGTAAAAAAAGGTAATGTCATTTGGAACAAATGATAAAAGTTAAACAAATCGCATTACCTGTATAGATTATGAGAAACTTAGTGAAAGTTTTTATGTAATAGATAGGTAACAAAACATATGCAATATGGTGCAAATGAATGAAGAATTTTAGAATAAGAGAACAATATATTAAGGTTTTGAAAACAAAGGAATGGAGAATGAATAATTGAAAAAGTGAGAACGGAAAGACGTGTCTAGTTGTTTGTACAATAAATAAGTAACAGGATATGGTCTTAACAAAATTTCAGGAATAGTAATCTAGAACATATAAATGTCATTTATAACAAATGAAAATTTCAGGATTAGTAATCTAGGACATATAAGTGAGAAAAACGTGAAAAAAATGTGCTATAAACGACTGAAATATATTTTCCACTCAAAAACAATATATTGAAAGAAAATTAAAATTCGCACGTCAATTAAAAATTCCAAATGACACACAAAAGGTAAAGCAGTGCTGTCAACAAATTTCTTTTTGACTTTTAATAATTTTCTTTTAGATTACATTTTGACTTTTTGTCACACTTAACGAGTGACATTTTTTAAATGACTTTTAAAAGGTAAAGCAGTGCTGTCATCAATTTTCTTTTCTACTTTTATTATTTTTCTTTTAGATTACATTTTGACTTTTTGTCACACTTAACGAGTGACATTTTTTTAATGACTTTTAAAAGGTAAAGCAGTGCTGTGACTTTTTGTCACACTTAACGAGTGACATTTTTTTAATGACTTTTAAAAGGTAAAGCAGTGCTGTCAACAATTTTCTTTTTGACTTTTAATAATTTTCTTTTAGATTACATTTTGACTTTTTGTCACACTTAACGAGTGACATTTTTTTAATGACTTTTAAAAGGTAAAGCAGTGCTGTCAACAATTTTCTTTTTGACTTTTAATAATTTTCTTTTAGATTACATTTCGACTTTTTGTCACACTTAATGAGTGACATTTTTTTAATGACTTTTAAAAGGTAAAGCAGTGCTGCCAACATTTTCCTTTTTCACTTCTGGATAAATGATATTTTTGTAATATAATGTGAGAAATTTCCCTGGATAAATGATATTTTTGTAATATAATGTGGGAAATTTCCCTAGATAAATGATATTCCTGAATAATTGGTGGTTGGCAACCGTGTATAAGCGTAACGCGTCGAAAAAAATAGACCCCCACCATAGAAGTTTTCACTTCAAAATTATCCTACTTTCTACTACTTACCCCATTTTAGGCGCCAATTTTTTTACGAGTCATTTTGTAACAACTTTTTGAAAAAATATAAAAATTGGATGTAAACAACTGTGACTTTTTTTATCCAAAGATAAAAAATTATAGTTTCTACTTACATCAACATTTCACTTTTTAAATGATTTTCCGATTTTTGGGATTTTTTAAAAGTTATGTATTTACTTACTTCGTATTAGATGACTTTATCCATATATTATTCAAAAAATATGGCGAAAAATGAAATACAAATAATGTATTATGATGTGAGATTAATACAAAACAATTCAAATGTTTTTATGAAAAACAACAACCTCTTCAACTATGGTACCTACTTAGTACAAATTTTGACTTTAGGCCTAACTTACGCCCCTTCCTCCCAGTTGGGCGGAAATTTTTTCTGTATAATACCTACCCATAAATGAAAAATTAGTGAGGTGGTAAGGCTGATATCTAATAAAAAAAAATTCCCTCATATAAATGTGGAGAACCCTAGTAGCGTAGTAGCGGCGTATTATTGAAAATAATTTGTCGGTTGAAAAGTGAATTTTCGAGATTTGGAGTTTATGGATGTATATGTGACGCCGCATACGAAAAGGGTGTAACAGGCCAAAAACGCGTTTCGAGAAAAACGCATTTTAAGTTTTGAACTTGAATTTCTCCCGTTTAAGGAAACCTTAAGGGGCGGGGTTTGATTTTTCAGGTTCTGTGTGTCTCTGGCTCACTCTCGCGGCAATTGTCCGAACCATTTGGGTCAAAAAATGATTTTTTGGCGATTTCTTGAATTTTTTTTGATTTTTTTTGAAAAATTGAAAAACTCAATTTCGGCGATTTTGAAGGGAAAAATCGACCGGGCGATGGTTTTGTGGTATTCTGCATTGGATTATATGCTGATTTAATAAAAAAAAAAAATTGACCATTTTTGACCATTTTTGATTTTTTTGAAAAATTGAAAAACTCAATTTCGGCGATTTTGAAGGGAAAAATCGACCGGGCGATGGTTTTGTGGTATTCTGCATTGGATTATATGCTGATTTAATAAAAAAAAAATTGACCATTTTTGACCATTTTTGATTTTTTTGCCTTACGTAAAAGCGGTTTTTCAGCACTTTAAAAGCGAGTAATCGATCTGGCGATACGTTTTTCGGATTCTACGTGAAATTCTACATAAGGATTGATATGTAACTCAAAAGTAATTTTTTGGCCTGTTACACCCTTTTCGTATGCGGCGTCACATAAGTATATGTAGTTTGAGGTGCTGAACACGAATCTGTTGTGAATTTTTTCATATGACAATTTCGTGTACAAAGAAAGTGAAATGTTCAATTTTGAGCCTTGTGTTATACCTATTTAGGTACTTGAAATTACAAAAATCACGAAAAAGGAATGAAATAAAGTGAAAGTCGGATAAGTGGTGTACAAATTCGTATTTAGGGGAATAATTATGAGAAAAATTTTTTTGACCGAAAATGACCGTTTTATGAGTAAAAAACGCTGTGTAGGTAAAAATGGTTTTTCGCATTTTTCAAGGTGTTCTATCACCTGAAAAATTCTGAAAAAAATATCGCGTTGTACGTAGGGACCAAGTACATAATTTTTTTTTCAGAATTGCATCTCTGAACCATCATGTAAAAAACTCTTTTTTAACCCACCCATTAGTACTTTTCAGCATGGTGGTGTACCCACGCAAGTTTGAAAAAATTCGATTGAAAACTTGTGGAAATAAAAAATTTCAGCGAAAAGGCTGAAAAAAGTAACATTTTGCCCCATAACAAAGATTAGAAGAGGAGTAGGGATCCAAATTTTTACCACACGGTTTTCAGATCATAAAAGTATCAAATTCCATCTGTTAGTTTCAAATCTAAGGTCGAGGCAGATTCGCTTATCGTATTTGCCGATACCCTTTAGTATTAAAAAATTTTCCAACTTTGATTTCTTCGAATTTTTTCAAACTTAAAATCTCTTTCAACTCGAAAATTTTTTTAAATGTATTTTAAACGTTTTTTTCATTTTTTTTCAAATTTAACATTTTCTGAACTGAAATTCTTAAAATTTCTACCAACTTTGAATTTTTTTAAAAATTTCCACTTTTTTTCTTCAAAATTTCTTCCAACTGAATTAATACTTGAAAGAAATTTAAAAAAATACTTCAATAAGAAATGAAATTGAAAAGAATTGAAAAAATTGAAAAAATCAAACTTGGAAAAAATTTGAGAAAATTCAAATTCGGGAAATATTTACTGTTGGAGAAATTCTAAATTTGGATAGAATTATGAAAAAAAAAATGAATTAAATAAATTGAAAAAAATGGCTGAAAAATTTCAACTTGGGATAAATTTAAAGCAGGATATAAAAATTTGATTTAAAATAATCTTTTGACTCTATTGCATCAGATTCTAAACGAGCTCCTCCGACAAATTCATCAAATTTTTTCGAAATTTTTCAAACACGTTTTTTAGGTTTTTCAATTTCGATAGATATCGTTTTCGGTATACATGTTAATAGCTTCGTTATACAGTTCATTAAAAAAAATTGTAATTTTTCCTGTATCTAATTGTCTATATTTTGAATTAGAAATCCAACGAGAATCAAAATTTGGCTCATCTGTACAAAAAAGTTGTGATTTTTTTTTTTTTAAACAAGCCTTTTTCAAAAATGTATACCAATGAAAGAAAACCAAGTGTTTTATCAGAATGGATATGTATACACACTTGTAAAAAAATTGCCCTTTCAGCTTCAGCTAACTTTTTTTGGTCAAAACCTAAATTGACAGCACAATTGAAGAAATAATCCACCCGCTTAATAACTTGCTCTCAGAAGAACTGCTCAACCCACAGAATCTACATAGTTTCAACACCACCCGGGGAAAAATTTTTATTTTAAATCATATATGCTCATATATGGGAGTATATTAGGTCATATATGCTCATATATGGTCAGACTGGAAAAGCGGCCATACTGGATCATATATGGGATTTTCAATATATGCTCATATATGCTGATATATGAACATACATGCGTTCATTATATTCACTCATATATGCCCATATATGAACGAATTAGACTAGACGTGGTCATATGAATCCATGTGCACCCAAAATTCAAGTTTGGGTACAAATGGATTCATATGGCCACGTCTAGTCTAATTCGTTCATATATGGGCATATATGAGTGAATATAATGAACGCATGTATGTTCATATATCAGCATATATGAGCATATATTGAAAATCCCATATATGATCCAGTATGGCCGCTTTTCCAGTCTGACCATATATGAGCATATATGACCAAATATACTCCCGAATATACTCCCATATATGAGCATATATGATTTAAAATAAAAATTTTTCCCCGGGCAGGCACAATTTGATCTCATTTAAATAAAAATTCGTTATCCTGGTTTTCCTCACCATCGATTTGAACCCAAAGACCACCAGATTTATCGGTACCCCAGGTTGGAGATGTGTTTTCATACGAATCAACGCCGACTTCATGTTGATTTGGAACTTCACCATCAAGAAATTGAGTCTTTGTAATTCGAGATTTCGCATCTGATTTATCTCTATGATTCTTGTCAACAATGCCATCGACATCCCTAGGGACGATATGGTTTTTCGATCTCGAATCGCCTTTCCTGAAAATATCCTCTTGCTCCACATCATTGATAAGGTCTTTGTCGAAATTCACAACTGTATTAAAAATGATATTTTCATTTTCTTTTTCAGCATCATTGACAGCTTCTGCTTCGTCCATTTTTCCAGAAGAGAGATAAATGAAGGGGAGATCGGGGATCTTTTTAGTCAAATTTTCTCGATCTTGTTGAGGAACTGTAATTGTCGGAGCACCATTTCCATACATCTGTGCATAAAAACGAGGATTATAACGAGCTTAATGTGTTATTTTATGAGATACGTATTTCATTAACGGGTATTTACTTACCATAAAGGAAAAAAGAACCCCACAAAAGAAAGTCAAACTCATTTTGAAAGGCATGATTGTGAACAATAAAACTAATATTTTGTCTACTCGTTTATGTTATTCATTTATATAGAAGACTTTTCATGACGGCACATCAGATCATCAAAACAATGTTCAAATTGCCAATATAAGTCAAATAAAACAATAACAATATGAATAATTTTTTGTCGTTCAACAATGCACATATACAGCGCAATGACTGAAGTAAACGCAATCATTTTCGGCGTAAACCTCGGAATGAAAAATGAGATCGGTAATTGATCCGAAAAATTTAATTTCCATTCGCAAAAAAAAAAACAATAAAATATCGAGAATGTCGGTAAGTTGAGAGAACCATGACTTTTTCAATTGATTGTTGAAAGAGTGAATGTAGACCAATCGCGCACTGCCGTCATTAATTCATGGCTCAATTGCACACCAAAGAGATGCCGACAATATTTACTTGTTTGATTATGTTTCAATTGCGCACCAAGTTGTGCGAAATGAGGAAAAAATCAAAAAAGCAGTTGTTTCCAAACTGGGCTATTCCATACTAAAACAGAACAAAAGTGAAGTCGGGTCTTCCGATTTCGCTCAATTTTTTTTTACAAGTTCCATCGGTGGTCTAATCACCAAAACCACGATCATTTTTTTCCTAACCCTCAAGGAGGCAGGGGGGGGCGGGCCTCGAAATTTTTATGCAATTGCGATTTTTATCCAAATTACCCAAATTTGAAGGCTCATATCTCGAGATAGGTTGTACTTGGGGGAAAACTGTTTGCGGGGTCTGAAAGAGAACTGATAGGAGATTCAGAATCGGTAATCATATTTTGAAAAGCTCAAAGTTGAACTTTGATGGTGAAAGCTCAACTTTCATGATAACAACAAAAGATGAAAGCTACCATTTAAAAATCTGAAAAAATTACAGTGAAAAGCCCTTTTTACGCTTTTTTCAACCAACAAATTTTCAAGATGGGATCTCTAGACCTATGGGGGGTAAAGGGGTCCACAATTTTGACAAAAATCAAAAAAAATCGAAAAAGTGAAGTAACACATCGATTACTACTAATTCAAAGGCGCTGATTTCGAATATGTACTCAGTTTTTTCATTCAAATCCCCTGAACCCCTCTATTAGCCTTCTTGATAGGGTCAAAATTCAAAAAAATGAAAAATAACGTGTGACCTATCGTTTGTTAGGTTATTGAGGACGCTGAGTTCGAAAATTTGCTTATTTTTTGGATTTGACTTTTTAATGCCCCTTTAGCCTCCCAAATTTGGGGAAAATCATGTTGAGAAACGAAAATATCGTGTGGGATATCGATTTTAACTAATTTTAGGGCGTAGAATTCGAATATCGACTTACTTTTTGATTCGAACCACTCCCTGTAATTTTTTGAAATATTCAATTCTATATTGATCGCCGATGACTGGAGGAAGGGGTCAGTTGGAGCACGGGGAGGGAATCGGATCAAAAAGTAAGTCGATATTGAATTCTACGCCCTCAAATTAGTTAAAATCGATATCCCACACGATATTTTTGTTTCTCAACATAGTTCTACTTAACATGGGTAGGTGAGGGGTTCGTGAAACTCTGAATGGTCCAATCCAAAAAAATTAACAAATTTTCGAACTCAGCGCCCTCAAAAACCTAACAAACGACAGATCACACGTTATTTTTCATTTTTTTGAATTTTGACCCTATCAAGAAGGCAATAGTTTTGATTAAAATTTCAAAATTCACCTTTTTCACTGATTTTTTATGAAAAAAAAGTGAATTTCGAGACTTCGAGTAAAACGTATTTTTCGGGGTATTTTAACCTGCTGAACCCGAATATGGATTTGGTTTTTTCATGTCGTCATTTTCTCATGTGTACTACCTCTTTCTTCATCCCCAAGCCCCCATTCACACCTTTTTCCTCTAATTTATGTATATTTCAACGTCTTCGCCGAAATCCATCTGCTAAGACGTATTAGAGTTGAGAGTTTTTCAAATAGGGTTTCATTTTTGCCACTTTTTTTAATACATACGTTGATTTTATGGTAGTCCTAGAGTTGAAATCCTCCCATTTAAATTTCCAACTTCCTAATATTATTAATAGTGATGTTATTGGTCTTAAATACGGGTTTATTTTCGGAAAAAAGGTGTTCTTGTGTTTTTGACCAACAATGCCCCCCATGCTCCCCCCCCCCCTAGAAAATCAATAATGAATTAATTTTGTACAAACGAGATGCCAAAATGACAATTAGGAATATTTGAAAAAAATCAAGCATCTTCGATGCCCCGCTCCTGTTTTCGTGAAACTTTTTTCAATCTCGAATTGCTATGTTGATTCTTGTGGAAAAATTTCAAAAAATTATTGTTCGAGATCTGGGCGCGCAATATTGTAACTCATTGGATCGATTCAATGTCAAAGACATGGAGGATACGTGGAAAATAAATTCACCATCACTCCTCTTGGACGGTTTCTATTGCTGAAATGTGACTCAAAAAATTTGAAATGGAAAGATTTTGGTTTCCAACTAATTTTGGGTCGTAGAACACGAATATGACATTAATTATTGTGTATAAAAATTTTCTTGCTCCAGAGACCCGATTCAAACTTGAAAATGAGGACGTTTTACGGAAAACGAACGAAATGAAAAAACCAAATCCATATTCGTGTTCAGCAGGTTAAAATACCCCGAAAAATACGTTTTTCGCGATCGTTTTACTCGAAGTCTCAAAATTCACTTTTTTTTCATTAAAAATCAGTGAAAAAGGTGAATTTTGAAATTTCAATCAAAACTATTGTGAAAAGGGTGTTTACCGGGGTATTTTGACCTGCTGAACGCGAATATGAAATTGGTTTCCTTATTTGGTTATTTCTTTCTGTATAAAGCGCTCAAAATTTGAAAAATCTGCTAAAATTACAACATTTCTGTACGGTTTTTCGCGATTTTCAGCCCTTAGTTCAAAGAAATCGCCAAAACCAAATACATAGTAAAATTCTACATAAAAAAACACATTTTTTTAGGAATTTTTCCAGGGTGGTCGCTCTTCGCTTATATGGTATTTTTTACAATTGAAAACTTCAAATGACCGAAAAAACGTGAAGGAGTGCACCAAAATTGTTGAAAAAATTATCATGAATACTCCTCTACCAGATGTAACTGTGTGCCAAAGAACAGAAAATTTCCTTCACTTCCGTTGAAATAAAAAATTCTTGAAAATGATGCAATAAAATGGCCATAGCTCCGGAAGAGAGGGGGGGTAGGGGTCCAAAATTTTGTGAAAATTATTTCTAGTCAATATACACGACTTGAGGTGTTTAGGAGCCTAAAAGCGCGGGGGGCCAAATTCACCCCTTATCCGTCCATACCCTTTAGCGAAAATCAAAAAGCTCTCAATTCACAATTTGCAACTTTTCAACCATCTTTTAGAGGACAAAAAATTGTACTGTAAGGGCTACAGTTGTCGACAGGAACACACTGCGATAAAAATGGTGATTTTGGGGCTCATTTTTTTCTGAGAGGTCTGCTATTCAGAGTAATAAAGTACATCACCTCAACAATTTTCATCAAAATTCGAGATATATGTTTTTCATCAATTTTATTAGAATATGATAGGTATCCATTTTTTTTTCAAAAATTTCTTCATTCTGGTTAGGCATTCTGTCTCAGTCTCACAGCGAAATTGATTTGAGATTCGAATGTAAAAATCACCAATGTTTTAAGTATTTTTCGAAAATCCATTTTTTTGAGAACGAAAAAATCTCCGATGCATTAAATTTAATATCTTTGGAATGCTTTCGCATCTTATGCGACTACCACTTAAATCGAGGATCAATCTTTTGCTGTTTTGATCCATCTCATACATATGGCCTTATCTTGATAAATATATCCTTAAATATAGGTACCTACCTTTATTTACCAATCTCCACGTGTATTATAATTGGCGATAATGGCGTCATCGAATTTACCAATCGAAAAGCATATTTACTTATGATTTAGTGGATCGCCCTCTTCGGTACCTATATAAACGATAGAACCGATGAAAACCTAATATGGCGAACATTTCGACGAATCGTTCCCACATTCGATGAAAAAAAAAAAACGATTTAAAGACTATCTCTAAGTGGGAAAATTCGTCGACGACAGCATCTCGAAGAAAAAGGAATATTTTCATAATACCTACGTATATATCTACATTCCACACCTACTTCAGTATAGGTACTTACCTAGCTGCGTAAATCGCGTCGATATATAGTTTCTAGATGATAAAAAAATAAGTGAGAAAGAAAGAAAGGTAGAAATCCATAAAATAAAACCATTTATTAAAATTTATGTGCGGAACATTTAATTCGTACGTATATTATATATAAAAATTGAAATGGACGCGGGCGCGTATATCGCGCCAGACGATGAGATTATACGAAAAGAGTGTTTCGGGAAGAGAATGAAGGAAAAAGATTTCTTGGAAATAACCCAGCCGGCGCGAGGCGTAAGAACCACCACGACTCGGTCTGTTTTTAGGTATCGTACGTACTACGTAGGTATAGTGAGGCGTATAATACGATAAATTTTTCCCACTGTATAGATATATATGCTTATGGAAAAGAAAGAGAAAGAGACCTAACAGTCAGACGGGGTGATACCATAATAAGGGTGGGAATGTGTATGTAGTACACATTGTAAATACACATCCGGGAAAGGCTGTTCCACATATACGAAGAATCCGAACAGAGAACGAAATTCTCCCCATCTCTAATATAAAATTACTCAAACACTCGAAATTCACGACTGGACTCTACAAATCTATTCCCATTTGCTATAAAATATTATTCCATCCTTTTGCCATTTACGAAAAGAATGGCCTCCATTTGTATTGAAAAAAGTAGCTCGGCATTAAAATAAACCAAGTTTTTGCACGAGAGAAGAAAAAAAGCTGCGAGAAAAAGCAACGCAACGAGGAGAGACGCGGAGAGACCAAAGTAGGAAAAAACCTCGCGAAGAAATGCTGGCGCGCGCGAATCGCACAGAGAGGGGCGATTTTAGCGAAAAGTTTTTCGCTACTAGCGGAGATAATTCGTTTATTGGTACGCGAACAAGGCTGCATTAGGATGGGGGAAAAAAACTCCCGAAAAAAATATGATTAGTTTTTTCGTTGTTAATTTTTTTCTGCGGATTTTTCTTCTGCTTTTTTCTCCGGCGTTGTAAAGATGAAGAACTCGAGAGCGCCAGTTTATACATACAAATAAGATGTCTGGGTAAATCGATCGTTCGAAAATGTAAATTTTCATCGAAACTGGGGTGGAGTGGGATGGAGGGATGTTCGCGTAGACTTACAACGAGTGCACCTCGACGAAAATCGTTCGAGTAATTAACCCGTCTTTAATATGGGCAACGACGAGATGTTTTTTTTTCTACGGGTCTATATTGTACATTAAATGGATTTAATCGATGGAAAAATGATTTTGCTGGGATTTCAATGAGAGAAACATGTCGGTTTATTCAGTGAGATGAAAATCTATCGGAATGGTATGTTCTGAGGGGTTAGCCTCAAAAACTCAAAAAAAAACTTCCGATGAAAACTCATTGCAAAAAAAAAACGAAGACAAAAAGGTTTGGAAAAATGATAAGATTAATTTTTTTGAATGAGAATTCATTCAAATTTTCATCGTAGGCTTAAAAACTCAAGAAACAACTTGCAATGATTCTACGATGAAAATTCATCACAAATTCATCGCAGCCAAAAATACTCTAGAAAAACATGGAATGATTTCTTTGGAATGAGGATTTTTTCAAATTTTCGTCCCTGCGATGCAAATTAAATTCATCGCAGGCAAAAAATGTACAGAAAACGAAAACCCGTGGAATGATTTTTTTGGTATGAAAATCCATTCCAATGATCATTTCGACCACAAAAATGAGAAAGAAACGTGCGATTAATTCTGCGATTAAAATTGATCCCAAATTAATCGCAGGTCAAAAATGTTTGGAAAACCGGGAAATGATTTTTTTGGATTAAAATCCATTCCAAGTATCATTTCGACTACAAAAACGAGAAACTAGACACACTGTGTCAAAAGAGCGGACTTCCTATTATATACAAACTAGAATTGAACTTGTGAAGCTCAACTTTTAATGCACGTATCAACCTCGAAATTTAATCATCTCTTCCTCTATACATATTCTAATTACTACGGAAATTTCAAGTCGATCGATCAACTCTGACTTGAGTTATGGTGTCACAAAAAAGAACTTTAAAACTTCAAAGTTCAGCTTTCCTTGCTCAAAATTTAACCTAAAAAATTAGGTCTTCTCCTGCACGATCTACACGTACTGTAAACATTTCAAAACGATCGGTTCAGTTAAACGAGAGAAATCAAGTCGGAAAAATTGACCTATTACAAGCTTTTGAACTTTGAGCTCATTTTTCTCAAAAACGTGAGATTTTAAGAAAAATTCATGAGAAATAGAGCTTGAAATTCCTAACCATTTTTTTGACCTCCATTTTTCTCTACAATGCACCGTTTCCGAGATATTTTTGAATAACTGAATAAATTTGAGCTTCAAAAGCTCAGCTTTCTATGCACAGATCGCCTTCCAAATTCAATCAGATTTTCTCCTAAACACATTGTTATCAAAAATTTCAAATCGATCGGTCGATTTTATTCATCTTGTCAGAGGGAGGTTTCAGAAAAATGAGCTTTGGAATTTCAAAGCTCAGCTTTCTCTGCACAGAGTTACACCAAAACATAATCAGTTTTTCTCCTGTACGATGTAAACTTACTGTAAAAATTTCAAAACGATTGGTTCTGTTGAACGAGAACAATTGAGTCAGAAATATTGACCAATCACAACCCTTTCAACTTTCTCGAAAATGGTGAGCTTTTAAGAAAAATCCATGAGAATCAAAGTTGTAGAGCTTAAAATTCCTAACCATCCGTTTGGTCACCGTTTTTCTCTACGATGCACAATTTTCGAGATATTTTCGAAAACTAAATAAACTTTGAGCTTTAAAAGCTCGACTTTCATTGCACGGATCGACTTCAAAATTTAATCAGCAATCCTCCTGTACACCTTCTAACCACTGTAAAAATGTCAAGTCGATTGGTCAACTCTAACTTGAATTATAGGATCACAAAAATGAACTTGAAAGCTCCAAGCTCAGCTTTCTATGCACTGAATTGAACCAAAAAATGATCATTTTCTCTCCTGCACGATCTACACCTACTATAGAAATTTCGAAACGATTGGTTCAGTTAAACGAGAGAAATTGAGGTGGAAAAATTGACCAATCGCAGGCCTTCCAACTTTGAGCTCAATTTTCTCGAAAACGGTGAGCTTTTAAGAAAAATTCATGAGAACCAAAATTGTAGAGCTTGAAATTCCTGACCATCCTTTTGGCCTCTGGCGGTATATCAAAGAATTTAAATTTCATTGAAAATTCTGGTCACGTAGGGCAATAAAACTAACAAAGGTTGAAGATATAAACATAACAAAAGGAATCCGAAAAATACAAAGCCAAAACTTCCCATCACAAAGAAAAACAAAAAAAAATAAAGTAAAAAATTCATTTTAAATTTTATCAAAAATTTAGATCACGTAGGGCAATAAAACTGTCAAAAATTGAAAAGACCTTTCATATCAAAAATTTAAGTCAAGTAGGACAATAAAATTAACAAAGGTTGAATAAATAAATGTAACAATGGGGATCCGAATACAAAGCCGGGTCGTCTGCCTTGTAAGGAATTTTTGATAAAGATCTTATCTGCCGACCACTGCCTCAAAGGGACCATAAAACCAGTCTTTGTGTTGGTCTAAAAATGCCGACGCAGCAGATGGTATTGCAAGGGTTCAAAGAAGATATTTTATCTGCCGAACCCTTGTTGATAAATAGGATTAAATCGCATCAGAAAAGTTGACCAATCTCGAGCCTTCCAACTTTGAGCTCAATTTTCTCGAAAACGGTGAGCTTTTAAGAAAAAATCATGAGAACCAAAGTTGTAGAGCTTGAAATTCCTGGCCATCCTTTTGGCCTCCGTTTTTTCTCTACGATGCATGATCCCAAATTAATCGCAGGCCAAAAATGCTTGGAAAAACCGTGGCAGTGACGTACCGATAGGGGGGAGGGGGGAGCTTCCCCCCCTGAGGAAATTTTTTACTTGTGAGTTGGGAAAATTGAACATTTCAACACATCAGTTGGGAAAATTGGACAGTTGGGATTAATTTTTTTGATGAAAAATAATAAATAAAATAGTTATTTCAAAAGTTGGAAATCAACAAAATTTTCACTTGTTCCAACTCAAAATTGGTAATTTTCCCAACTCAAAAATGGTAATTTTCCCAACTCGAAAATGGTAATTTTCCCAACTCGAAAATGGTAAATTTCCCAACTCAAAATTGGTAATTTTCACAACTCAAAATTGGTTATTTTTCCAACTCAAAATTGGTCGTTCTCCCAAGTGACGAGTAAAAATGTCAGTTGGGACGATTAGTAAGTATTTATTTTTTTAATAAAAAATGAATAAATAAAATGGTTACCTATTTTAACAGTCGGAAATCAACAAAATTTTTACTTTTTAGTTGGGAAAATTAGTTATTTTCCCAACCTTTCCAACTGAAAATTTATCATTTTCCCAGCGAATAATTATTAAACCGTTGTAATAAATGCTTTTTTGGAAAAAAAAATTATTAATTACCTTGCAATTTGAAAATTTTCACTCGTCAACCAAAAAAATTTTATAGTTGTACTTGTAATTTAAAAGAGATTTTTTCGTTTTTTTCTTCAAAATTATTCCAATTAATTTCATTGTTCTTATTCTCCTTAAAACTTATTTTTGATATTTGAAAATCCAATTTTTCAAAAGCTTCGGCCTCGCTACGCTCGGCCATGATATATTTCTACTTTAATCATTTCAAAGTAGAAACAGTCGATTTTTCATTAAAGTTTATTTTTCCAAAACATTATTTTATTGCACATTCAATTTGAGGTTTTCTAAAATTTTCGCCCTCGCTTCGCTCGGGCCAAATCCATCTCCCTATTCTTTACATTGAAATTACAAAATTTTATTGATGTAAAATTATAATTTTTCTTCAAAACTCCACCCTTTCTTCGCTGAAGGCAAATAAACTATTTCGTATGTTTTTTCAACTACAATGACATTGCTTGTAGGTTTAAAAAAAAATTGTTTGGAGAACCTAACCAATGAAAAATTTATTCAGATTTCTTATCTCAAAAAGGGTCTTATAGTAATGGGTTGTAAAAACTTCAAAAGTTCGCAAAAATGATGAAAACGAGTAAAAAAAATCAAAAAACTTCGAGACTTGGGCAAAAATCAGTACCTACATGTAAATTTTAAGAAACCAGTCGGGAAAGTTTGAAAAAAATTGGATTGGTTCGCAAATTTGAATTTTACACCCCCTCCGGAATTCTGATATCGGCTATATGTAGTTGGGAATTTTGAGAATTTGAGTTGGGATTTTCACCTCTTCTCCCCCCCCCCTGGAAAATGCCTTCGGTACGTCACTGAACCGTGGGATGATTTTTTTGAGACCAAAACCCATTCCAATGATCATTTCGGCCACGCAAGGACGAGAAAAAAGCGTGCGAATAATTTCGCGTTTAAAATATCCGTCTAATCCGCAGGAATTGTTTTTTTCGCACTTTCGGTTTCTTATATTATTCTGTGGGAGGTTTTCTTCCGGATAGTCCGGATCCGTAATCTCCGTCGGAGTAATCATTTATGACATTTCAGATCCGTAAAATCCCTGGAAGTTATTTTTTCGATTATTCCGGACTTCCGTATATTCCATTGGAATTATTTTGACGGACTTTCCGGACTAAGTGGGATGATCCTCTGAAATTTGTAAAGTTCCATTTAAGACATACCCTACACTCTATAGCTACTTAGTTAATTCACACACCTCCGTCAGGATCGTCTGCAGGTTCCACAAAATCGCCGGATTCGATTCCCACGCCAATTTCTCAAATATGGTATCTAAATAACCCGACTAACAGCATTCGCGTCTCACGGAGAATTATCCCTCACCTCACCCTTGCTCCAATTCCCCTAAAACGAAATTTTTCACCACGAACCAATCAGCGCACGGGTTTTCCACACCAAATGGCAAAAAAATTCGCGATATTTGGCCATAACAAAAGGACTCGATCGATTTTCGGTCGGTAATTTCGCCATGTTTTTGTTTATTTGTCAGCAGGGCGTGTGAGAATGGTTTGGAAAAAAATCCCGCATCCGCTCGCCCGTCCTCGTTTCTAATAACAACAATAACATCGACGAAATAATAAAACCAGCTCGACGTCAAAAAATAAATATTCAAAATCCAGCTCGAAAAAAAAACGCAAAAAAAACAAAACATAAAGTAAAATTTTTTAAACGGTTTTGGGTAAGTGTATTGATCGAAAGCGTTTTTTTTGTTGCTATTTTTATACAAGTATAACGCGCGAGAGTATATAAGGGTTTTATATACGGTCACCGTGATTCCACATAACTACCTTGTATTTCTCTTTCTCGTTGGTTTTTCTTCTCGTTCGGTTTATATAGCGTCGATTTATTCGTAAGATTTGCCGAATAGAGAACGGTGGCCGTAACATTTTAAATCTATATAAAGAAACGAGCTCGAGAAAGAGAGCACGAGCGAGTAGGATGTGATTTCTTACAAGCACACTCAGCAATTCGGTTTGGCAACGAGTAAGGTTCCAAGACGAAGTACCGGAGAGCGGGTAAAAATAAAACGAAGGCGGCGGATTTATTTGCTCATCCACAAATATCTAAGGGGTTTGTTATGTGTCGCCGTATTACATACAACCGTTGCCATTTTTATTAATTCAATGTTGATAAATGTGGAAATATCGGGGCTTCCCTCCGCCTCGTCGGTCGTTTTTCACCTTTCTGCGGCCGGCGGGCGTTTATACGAAACGTGCAAATTAAAAGGGTAATTTTTCGTCGTCGAACGCGTGGTCAGCTTGTAAAACCGAAAATTTATGCGGCTTCGGGGCGCCACCGGGCAGCTGGATGAGGCGTGGTCGTGCTTTTTTTCCACGTAAATAATTCGAACGATATACGCGGTCGAGGCGAACAAAACGACGCGATGGCGAGTTAACAACACAAAAGCTCAAATATTAAATATCAAAACGCGGAAGTGTTCGAACAAATTTTCGGATACGGTACGTCATGCATACTAAAAGTCTATCTGCGATAATAAACCATCCATAATAATACGTACGCCGAAGCAAGCTCGGCAAATTCGTCGCACTTGTTTCCTCATTCGGAGGATCGGGCGATAGCGAGGGGAAAAAACGAGGATGGAAAAAAAAAGGCAAGTTTTAGGTCTTATTTTAATTCCGCAGATTTTCCCGTTCTTTCGCATTTCTCACTTTATCACGGCTGTACGAAACGTTATTTTGATCCGACTGCGATTGGAAGTTTTAAAAAATTAATTTCCATTCGTAATTTATCGGTCGATTTCTGTCATTTGCAGAACTGTCAAAGTTGAAAGAAAATTTCGTCGACGCGTTCGCTTTTTTTTTCGTTTCTTTTCCTCCCCGTTCGGATGACGAGTTCGTTTTTTTTTTTCGGTCTCGTCGACGCGCGTTATTGTCGCACTCGTCGTACCAAATTACGTACACATCGTTTTTCTACGGTTTAATTTTTCCATTAATTTTTACCGCAGCGAGATTCGCGGTAGACGAATTATTTCGCAGTTAGGAATTTCATCTCGTTAATTTTTCGCAATCGAGGTTTATCTGCGATGGCGCGTTTATGGTCGTTGATGATGAGAATTTCGATGATTTAGGGAGGAAGGGGGTGGAAAGGGATATTCGTTTTTGCGTTTGGATTAAGATTGAAGAAAGTATACGGAATTACATTTTTCAACTAATTGAACACGATTTTCTAGCCAGCTGACGAGAAGGCATTTTTTTGGATTTTCAAGATTCATTCAGAGTTCGCTCAGATATCGCCTGAATTTCGAGCTTCGAGCCGAAATGAAAATGAATCGGAAGTATATCATTAAGGAATCCTGTATTCAAAATTTCAGGAGCGTAAGTTCATTTCTCGAATTTTGGTGAATTTTTGAATTTTCAAATTACCTCATCGCACTGCAAAATTAGAAAGGGCCTCAACCGATAAAATAGAGAAATCGGCCCTTGGCCCGAATTTGGTCCAAAGTGATGCCAATTGTTACTTGGGACCTAAAAACATTTCACCTAAATTTTTGACCCCCTAACTCCACCCCTTTCTGAATTATCGCACTATATATGCTGAAAATTCAATTTGCGATATTTTTGGAAGAAGAAGGGGGAAATGTTGAAATTTTCACAGATGGTAGGTTTCATGTGGGTGTACCTATACCTATGGTAATTTTTGAAAAAAAATTTAATATTCTCCCCATTTCAAAGAAGTTTGAAAATTTAAAAAAATCAAAAAAATTGGGGGTAACCTGGCTCAATTTTTTTTAAATGTTCGTTATGCAGGCAAGTATTTTTTCCACATCCTCAAAATTACTGCAACATGACTCTCGATTAATCGATTATTCGAATATTAATCCATTACAAAAATAATTGATTAATCGACGCCTGATTAATCGATTAAAAATAATCGCCCGATTAATCATTAAAAATGATCGTCCGATTTTCTCAAATCGACCAATTAATTTACCTTCGCCCCCTCCCCCTCCCCGTCCTGGGACAAAAATATGCAATCCAATTTCAGTTCTTTGTTTCGTGTGAAAATCTTCAGTTTGGGCAAAAATTTTGGGGTTGAAAATAGAAAATCTGTCTACTAATATTATTAAAAAAGAGAGATTTGATGACTTATTATTAAAAAAAAAATGAAAATTTTCCAATCAGATGTTTTGAAAACAAAAAACAAAAATTTGTGCTTTTTGAGCTACTTTTTTGACTTTAAAAACGACCGATTAGACGATTAAAAATAATCGGCCGATTGTGAACGATTAAAATAATCGATTAAACGATTAAGAATTTTGGCCGATTTTAAAGAAAAAATAACCGATTAATCGATTAATCGATTATAATCGCCAGCCCTAGAATTAATCGACCTTCCAATTGATGGGTGGAACTGTGGAAGTACTTGAAAGTGATTCGACTTGTGTAAGTTAAAGGAGGGGTTGGAACTTTCAACTCAATTTTTCTCAGCTTTGGAGCCAGCTTTTTCAAAACTTTTTGCACCATATACCATCTACTCGTCTAGCTCTTTCCGATGGTGTATTTACTTTTCAAGTACTTGCTTTAGTTTTGGAGTTGTTGCGTTTATTATGAGAATTATTCCCATTTACAAAATTATACTTGTATCATTATATAGATATAGGAGGAAAATACTCCATTAAAAAACATGATAATTATGTACATACCTGGTTTCTTCGTGTTATCCCGGACCTATAATTAGCTACCTACAAAAAGAAGATAAATTAGTACACCTACTTGAAGCAGTATCAATGAATTTTGAGTACTTTGATAATGGCTAAATTTGACCAAAAATGTAGCCCGACAAAAATGGTTCCTATCTGGGGTTAGAATTTTGTAAATCAATAAGACCCATTATTGATTTTGAGTGAGAATGGCATCAATCCCACGTGCTGCGCCGGTGCGTCCAATGGAATGCAGTCATATGATTCCACTTCCGTCACAAATGTTAGTCGTGTAGTCAAAGCAACGTTCCAAGGGGCCTTCCTGTTACCCAGACTAACCGCTTGATTGATGCCAAAACGCTAATTTTGTTCCCATAATTTTAACCCCCAAAAAATCATTAGCCAAAGTGAGTGGGGTATAGACACCTACATTGATACAGCTTCTGGAAGAGAGAAAGAATTATTAACCTACCTAAATAAAATATAATACTCCAAATTCTATAAATTATGTTCATCTTCATTATCATGTCAATTAATTCACATTTAAAATTAATATAATACTTGATCAAATCAATCCTTTGAAATTGAAATTTCTTCAACAAGGGGAAAAATTTGTTACCAATGGTAAAGCAGATGTAATTAATTCAATTATAATCATCTTCATTATCATGAGAATTATTCTCATTTTCAAATTATTTGGTACTTATATCATGTCGATGCAGGAGGAAAATATTTAATATTAGCTACAGAAAACAGATAAAATTAGTACACCTACTTGAAGCAGTATTGATGAATTTTGAGTACTTTGATAATGGAAAAATTTAACTAAAAATGTAGCCCCACAAAAGTGGTTCCTAACTGGGGTAAAATTTTGTAAATCAATAAGACCCATTATTGATTTTGAGCGAGAATGGCATCAATCCCACGTGCTGCGCCGGTGCGTCCAATGGAATGCAGTCATATGATTCCACTTCCGTCACGAATGTTAGTCGTGTAGTCAAAGCAACGTTCCAAGGGGCCTTCCTGTTACCCAGACTAACCGCTTGATTGATGCCAAAATGCTAATTTTGTTCCCATAATTCTAACCCCCAAAAAATCATTAGCCAAAGTGTGTTGGTATAAGACACTTACATCAATACTGCTTCTAGAAGAGAGAAAGAATTATTAACCTACCTAAATTAAATATAATACTCCAAATTCTATAAATTATGTTCATCTTCATTATCATGAGAATTATTCTCATTTTCAAATTATTTGGTACTTGTATCATGTCAATGCAGGAGGAAAATATTTAATATTATCTACAGAAAACAGATAAAATTAGTACACCTACTTGAAGCAGTATTGATGAATTTTGAGTACTTTGATAATGGCAAAATTTGACTAAAAATGTAGCCCCACAAAAGTGGTTCCTATCTAGGGTAAAATTTTGTAAATCAATAAGACCCATTATTGATTTTGAGCGAGAATGGCATCAATCCCACGTGCTGCGCCGGTGCGTCCAATGGAATGCAGTCATATGATTCCACTTCCGTCACGAATGTTAGTCGTGTAGTCAAAGCAACGTTCCAAGGGGCCTTCCTGTTACCCAGACTGACCGCTTGATTGATGTCAAAACGCTAATTTTGTTCCCATAATTCTAACTCCCAAAAAATCATTAGCCAAAGTGGGTGGGGTTTAAGACACCTGCATCAATACTACTTCTAGAATAGAAAAAAGTTATTAACCTACCTAAATTAAAACTAATACTCTAAATTCTACTTAAATTAAAACTAATACTCTAAATTCTATCAATCAATTATCTTCATCTTCATTATCATTAACATGGGAATTAACTCTTGTTTTGTAATAATACTGAATTCAATCTTCTTGAAAATCAAAAGATTTACTAAGAATGGTAAGGCTGTTGTGAATGCTTCAATAATTATATTCATCTTCATTGAGAATTACTCATCTTTTCAAGTTAATTGGGAAATACCCTATAAAAAAAAGGAATAAGTTAACTAACCACATTTTAACCCCAAATTTCAAAATTTGAAACTGAAATTGCAAACATTGCGAGTAGGTACCTATACATATACCTAAAATTTTAATTTTATAAAAACTCACCATTCAACACCTTCATTTAAAAGGAATCTATTGCTGGATCTTCATTGGCAGTATGACAGGAACCCCAAACTTACAAAAAAATAAACAAAGACCACAATAATGAAACCCCCAAAGGGAAAAACCAACACCTAAACCAAAAAAAGCCCCAAATTTGAAAACATTGAACAAAATGAAAACCTTAAATTTGAAAAACAACCACCAACACGAGCACCAATTTTAAAAACCACAAAAACCAAAAATTGAAAAATCACATCGAAAAAATGCCTTACCTACTTAAAAAACCACATGAACAGATGACACCAAACAACAACAACACAAATTTAAAAAACCACACCAAAATAAAAAAAGCCTTGCCTATTTAAAAAACCACATGAACAGAAAACACCAAAAATAAATAGGAAGATGAAAGGCAGCACCAAAAAAAATCTTAAAACATTGAAAAATCTCATCCAAAACCACAGTACCACTAACCACTAGGCTTGGGCCCAGGCCCTCAGAGGTAACATTCATCCAACAACTCAACTAACAAACTGGCGAAAACCCCAAGCAACATCGCCAGAGGTCATTTCTTTTATACCCCTACCCTGAAACCTAGAAAAAAAATCGGAGCTCTCTGATTGGACCCCCCAATTCACTTCTTCTACTTTCCCTTATCTTGTTTCTTTTTTTTCAGTTCCATTCAAACATTTGATACGTGACTAATAATGCATCGCATTGTGTAAGGGCCATAAATCATCATAATTATGAGCCAATTTTGGACACCTTGTTAAAAATTCCGAAATAAAATTCTAACTCCGGACGTGACTCTATTGTATTAGGGTTATAAAAATTAAATGAATGGACTCCAGATGTGAAAAATTTCAAATTGAATTTCGATGTATAAAAATTCCATCTTGAGGCGGAGCCTTGACTGAAACCCCATTGTATTGTCTGGGGTTATAAATCAAACACGTCAATTTTTTGTAGTAAATTTTTCCGCAAAGGTTTTGTTACACAATAGGAATGTATTTTATTCTAGGCACGTACTGTCCTTTGCAATTTTTTCTATTATTATCTTGGAATTTTGAAGGTTATAAAATTTAGGCGGCCGTGTCTTTGAAGAATTTTATCTATATATTTTTCAGATTAGATTTTTTACACTAAAGGAACAATACCAGTCACGTAATGTCTTTTGTATTTTTTTTTTCAATGTTCTTTTTTGCGAATTTTAAGGGTTATAAAATTTGGGTGGCCTTTTGTTTGAAAAATTTTATCATTCCATTTAAGGACATGATTTTTTTTCAAAAGGATGCATTCCAGTCACGTATTTTGCTTTTTATTTTTATTGCTACGTTCCTTTTCGAAATTTAAAATTTTTAAGGGTTTTGAAATTAGTATGACGAAATGTTTGAAGTATTTTAACAATGAATAAAATAAGTCTAGTTTTTCAAAATTCCGAAAAAGAACACACAAATAAAAATGCAAGGCGAATTACGTGACTGGAATACATTCTTTTGAATAAAAAAGCCGCACGTTCTGAAATAGAATGGTAAAATTTTTTAAACACTTAGCCGCCAAAATTTTATAACTCTCAAAATTCTAAAGGTTGTAAAATTTTTTATCGATGAATAATAAATCAATATTTTCGCTCAGCTTTTCTTTTATACAAGGGAATAGATAAATCATAACATTTCGTCTGTGATTTAGCCTTTTTATGGATTTGATTTGAAAGTGATTAAAAATTCCAAATCGAGGCAGAAACGTGACTAAAACTCCATTGTATCGCATAAAACATGAATCAATCATTTTTGACGGGTGGTTAAAAATTTCAAATTGATTTTTGATTGATTTAAATTTCAACTCGAGATAGAGACCTGATTAAAGACCTAATTGCACTAAAGTGACCTATAAAAATGAAACGAATCGGCCTGAGGCACATTGGTTACAAACCCCAAGATGAAATTTGACGAATAAAATTCAAACTAAGTATTTTAGAAAAATAATTGGTCTTTGTATTTTTATTTTTAGCACTGAATTCATTCTTTTTTCTCAGAATGCTTGAAGAAATAGGCAATTGTCCAGACCTTAGCGTTTTTAAAAAATTGAACAATTTTCTAAAAATTGAATTATTTTTTGGACAACTTTTTTCTGTAGCATAGACGATTTTCAAAATTTTGAAAATTTTCCAATAATCGCAGATTTTTTGAAAACTTAAAAATTAAGACAATTTTCTGAAACTTGAAATAATTATCCAAAAATTAGAAACGTTTTCTAAAAGTTGAACACTTTTCTAAAAATTTTTCAATATTCTGAAAACACAGTAAAGTTTCAAAAAATTGTACAAATTTTCATTAGTTGGATAATTTTCCAAAACTTGAACAAATGTTTAAAAATTGAAAGATACCTATTTCAGACAATTTTTTCCAAGATATTGACGATTTTCAATAGGTACGGCAAAAATTTTACTGGAGCTTTTTGAATTATGAGCAATATTTTGTCAAATAGATTTTCAAAAAATACGTCAAGAATAATTGTAACTAAATACTCACCTTTTTATTTAAAGAAACGAAAAAAATTCAACAAATGAAATATTGAATTTTAAAAATAAAATAGACTTAGGTACCTAGGTAGCTAGGTACTAATTCAAATCCGATAAATTTCAACGATAGCTACGAACATTTTAAAAATTACGACTCTGGATGAGTTGCCTACTCAACGATCGGTAGGTGATCGGAAGGAGGATGATCATCTATGAAACACCCTGTATTCTACGTATTTTAATCAATGGAGAGGGGTATTTAAAAAAATGATTCTACACGTGTAAGTTGAAAAATTGAAATGTTTATGATTTTTTGATTGAAAAATTATTTGAGAGAAAAAAATTGGTTGAACCCAATGGGGTATTTTTAAAAAAAAATGATTCGGTCAGTGTAATTTAAAGAAATTGTTAATTTATCGAATTTTTTTATAAATGGGGGGAGGGGGTATTCAGAAAAAATTGATTCGACCTGTGTAAGTTGAAAAAAGGAGGGGTGTTTAAAAAAAAGGATTTAACCTGTGTAACTTAAAATAATTATGAAATAATCGAACTTTCAATTGATGGGTATTGGGTGGGGGTATTCAAAAGTGATTCGGCATGTGTAAAATGAAAAAAATTGAAATTTATTTTTTATAATTCAAAAATTCGACTTGAGGTATTTTTTTAAAAATTGATTTGATCTCAAGTTTGTAAGTTTAAAAAAATTAATAATTGGTAAAATTTGGTTATTTTACATGAAAATTTTTTTTAAATTATTTATTCAAACAGTATTTTTGAACTAAAGTGGAATTTTTACAATTTTGATCCTAGTTGGGAGATATTTCAATAGTTTTTTTTCCAACTCACGTTTAAAAAATAAAAAAAAAATGAATACCTATACTTGAATCTGGGAAATTTATGAAATTCTGAACCAGCATAGCGTGATTTTGGGCAGCCACCAGCAATACTATGCCTACCATGACCTTATACATTTTTCAAATTTATCTTTGCAAAAAATGAAAAAAAAAACAGATCTTGAATTTTGACGAAAATTGATAAGATGGTTTACTTTAAGTACCGTATGAAACTTTCTCAAAAATTTTCGAGCCCTTCCTTCTTCTTGCTCCGAGAAAACCAAAACTAGGGGTTGGGACACCTTAAAGTTTTGTCATTAAAAAAAAACCACTCAGTTTTATAAACTTTTGGATAGTACCACCTGCTGGAAACATTGGTCATCCATTAAAAAAATGTGATTTGAGTTTCTACACTCTACGCACAAGTGACTTCGAAATTGGATACACTTTTTGCCCTTCACAAGCTGATTGAAAAATCGCCGATCAAAAGTCATTTTTGATGAAATTTTCAAAAATTTTCATGGCAGTTCTGCCAACTGGATTTTGATTCCCGCAATTTTTAAAAAAAATTCACGTTTTTCATTCAATGGTTTAAATAGTTAATCACAATATTTTTTCATAAAAACAAATTAAATTATTTTTTGAAAAGTTTCTTAACAGTATTCCTACTAAAATTTGTTGAAAATTTCATTAAAACAGTTTCTTAATGACCAAAATAATTTTACTTTGATTTTGAAGATTTTGAGTGAGTAATATGAATTTTGTAAAAAGAAATTCTTGCGGCTTGAAAGATGAATGTAAATTTTTTGTGAAATGAGGGGTATCATTTAATTTGTCTCATTTTTTATTGCCCCCCTTGGATGTCATTTGCCCCCTTCCAAACCATCCTGACTACAAGCCTGCCCCAAAAGTTACACTCCATCTCCGCCTATGTACCTATGGAATTTGATATAGCAGTATATTGCCAGCTATAAGATATCGAAAAGTTCAATTCACAATATGTGCTTGAAATTTAAAACAGTGAACCTAGGTACGGATTTTCCATTGTTTTTGCACCAATTCGAAGTCTCCGATTACGAATTTTTTGTTCATCTTGAGCGATCGTGGATTAATGAGGGCTATTCCATACTATAACAGACCAAAAGTGAAGTCGGGTCTTCCGATTTCGCTCAATTTATTTTTACAAGTTCCCCTTAGTGGTCTATTGACAAAACCACGATCATTTTTTTCCTCACCCTCAAGGAGGCAGGAAGGTGGGCCTCGAAATTTCTATGCAATTACGATTTTTACTCAAATTACCCAACTTTGAAGGCTCATAAATCTGAAAAAAATTACAGTGAAAAGCCATTTTTATCTTTTTTTCAACCAACAAAATTTCAATATGGGATCTCTGAACCCCTTGGGGGGGGGGGGGTTACAGGGGTCCACAATTTTGACCAAAATTCAAAAAAAAACGGAAAAGTAAAGTGACACATCGATTACTACTAATTCGAAGGCGCTAATTTGAAATATGTACTCAGTTTTTTCATTCGATCCACCCCTGACCCCCCCCCCATATTGGCCCCCTTGACAGGGTCAAAATTCAAAAAAATGAAAAATAACGTGTGACCTATCGTTTGTTAGGTTTTTGAGGGCGCCGAATTCGAAAATTAGCTTATTTTTTGGATTTGACCCTTTAATGCCCCTTTAGCCCCCCCCCCCAATTTTGAAGAAATCTATCTTGAGAAACGAAAATATCGTGTTTGATATCGATTTTAACTAATTTGAGAGCGTAGAATTCGAGTATCGAATTAATTTTTGATCCAACCCCCTCCCCGTGCTCCAACTGACCTTTTCCTCCAGTCATCGGTGATCAATATAAAATTGAATATGTCAAAAAATTTCAGGGAGTGGATCGAATCAAAAAGTAAGTCGATATTCGAATTTTACGCCCTCAAATTAGTTGAAATCGATATCTCACACGATATTTTTGTTTCTCAAGATAGTTTTCCTCAAAATTTGGGGGGGGGGGGGGGCTAAAGGGGCATTAAAGGGTCAAATCAAAAAAATAAGCTAATTTTCGAACTCTGCGCCCTCAAAAACCTAACAAACGATAGGTCACACGTTATTTTTCATTTTTTTGAATTTTGACCGTGTCAAGGGGGCTAATATGAGGGGTCAGTGGCGAGTCAAATGAAAAATCTGAGTACATATTCCAAATCAGCGCCTTCGAATTAGTAGTAATCAATGTGTCATTTTATTTTTCCGCTTTTTTTGAATTTTGGTCAAAATTGTGGACCCTATACCCCCAGGAGTCCAGAGATCCCATCTTGAAAATTTATTGGCTGAAATAAGGGTGAAAAGGGCTCTTCACTGTAATGTTTTCAGATTTTGAAATGGTAGCTTTCATCTTTTGTTTTTATCACGAAAGTTAAGCTTTCACCACCAAAGTTCAACCTTGAGCTTTTAAAAATGTGATAACCGGTTTTAATCTCCTATCAAATCTCTTTCAGACCCCGCAAACAGTTTTCCCCCAAAGTACAACCTATCTCGAGTTATGAGCCTTCAAAGTTGGGTAATTTATGTAAAAATCATAGGCGGAGATAAGGGGGGGCATGGGGGGCTGAAGCCCCCCAAATGTTGAATTAGCCCCCCCAAATCATTTTCGTATGTATCAAATGAGCACGAAATTTCGTTGAAAAACTTTGAAAGGATGCAATTTTTACTTCAAAGTAATGGAATTTTTCATTCAACAGACCTTTAAAAATGGAATTATTTTCTTTCTGGAAATCGGAAATTTTTCAAATCTTAGCCCTCGCTTCGCTCGGGCATGTGGAACCTTTACTTTTCAAGGGATAAATTATCAATGTGACGAATTTCCTGTTTTTTTCAAGTTACGAAAATGGTCTTTTTAATATCTAACGAAAATAATTAGGTGCTATGAGCAATCAGCAAATTGAATTGCAAACTAGCACGAAAATGTAAGAAATGAAAAAAAATACAAATTTTTATTCTTGCTCAAAACTACAAAAAAAGCACGAAATTTCGTTTAAAAACTTCGAAAAGGACGAAATTTGTACTCCTAAGTATGGATTTATTCACTCAACAAACCATTAAAAATGAAATTGTTTTCTTTCTAAAAATTGACAATTTTTCAAATCTTCGCCCTCGCTTCGCTCGGGCATATTAAGTCTAAAATATTTAATAAGAAATGGAGGTTGAACTGGTTGAAGATTTCACTTCCTCTTAAATAAGTACTAAAATATTGATTTAAAAAATAAAAATATTTCAGTTTTGGATTTTTTTCCAAAAATTTTCGCCCTCGCTTCGCTCGGGCTTGATAAACGTCTTCAAAAAAGAATTCAGCAAAAAATTGCTTAAAAATAGAGGAAAGTTTTTTGGAGGGGGGGGGTCATCGAAAATGAACATTTTTGTTTCGTTTTTTTCATTCCTTTTTAACTAGGGCACAAGCCCCCCCAAAAGTTATGTTCTATCTCCGCCTATGGTAAAAATCGTAATTGCATAAAAATTTCGAGGCCCGCCCCCTGCCTCCTTGAGGGTTAGGAAAAAAATGATCGTGGTTTTGTGAATAGACCGCCGAGGGGAACTTGTAAAAAAAATTTGAGCGAAATCGAAAGACCCGACTTCACTTTTGGTCTGTTTTAGTATGGAATAGCCCATGAGTTAAATACCGCATCTTTTTTAAAACTAGGAACGAAAAATTGTTCAAAAATTTAAAAAAATCATTCCACCTAGGTACCTGACAGTTGGTAAAATATTCTCTTTCAATAAAGTTCTTTCGCAGTGGTTAATTTTCAATCATCGTCGAATTGTTTTCGATTTTGATTTCGATCCTCGATAAATTGTTTTCCCGACAATTATTCTCATAATCGAAATACTCTGAAACTTCTGCATTGTGAACTTCCTCCCAAAGTATTCGGCTCCCACGACTACATAATTTTTACTCGTATTCGTTACTTACGAACTTCGTAGCCGGTTCTCTGTATAACTTCATCACTATATAGTTTATATTTGCTATTTCATGCCATCAATTTGATCAATTAACAAGTCAACACAAAACACACACGTTCGACTGGAAATTAGTATACAAGAATTAATTATCAATTTTACATCGAAAAGTTTAATTAATAGCCTAGCGATCTAAAACTCGTACCAAGTTGAAGGCAGTTGGTTGCAGCTACGGTTTTAGCTGCGGTTAAGTCATGGTTGCTTGTTATATTTCGCGAAATGATTAAGTTTTATATTTTACAAGTTTGTTTGACTTGATGTTATAGTTTATATGATTTAGATTTAATTTTAGCCAGATAGGAAATGCAGATACGACCTCTTGCTCTCTTATACGTAGTTTCACGATGAAAAAAAAAACTTAATAATAAATGCTTTATAACGTGACGCTTGGACCTAATAATTACGTCTGAAAAAAAAATTAATTTTGACACTCTACGAGCTACTGCCGGAAAAAACTGGCGTGAGTCGTAACAAAGGGCTTAATTTACATAGCCTATTTTTCGAAACTCGAATTCGGTATACATATTTTTTTCGCTGCGTGAACGTGATATCCTTTTATATGCACCTTTTGCTATTTGTTTAAAATTGAAAATCCACTATGCACCATCGCGCCCGTATATACGTATTCCATATACACAATGCGATAGAAAATAAGCGCGAAATATATTTCCAGATCAATAATAAAATTTAAGTGGAACCGAATTCTTGTTATTTTTTTACATCGTTCAATTTTTCCAGTTAGGAAAAAAAAACAAGCTAAAAGAATCGATTTTTTTATTGTTCGATACCGGTAACCGTACCGTTTAGAATGTAATACGTTCCGAGACGACGAAATTCCCAACGTCGAAATTTTGTTTCTTATTAAAAATTCGCCATTTTGCCACTTGCCGGAGAAGTATTTAAATTTCTCGTTTCCATTGCTCGTACGGGAGTTTCGTTTATCAAGTAAAACCAATCGAGGTGTCGACAGTCAAATATGTCGTCAAAGGAGCGAATTATTATTTTTTCGAGAATAAAATCGCATACTGCGATTTCCATGAAAACCAAGTGGAAAATTTATTTGTAACCGTTTGGAAATTCTGTCTGGAGTAAGTACCTTTAACGTAAGTAACCTTAAACATATTTTTAGCTTGGTTTAGCATTTTTGTTATAAAACGAAATACCATTTGAATGATGAAATGGAAAGGATTAGAGAAGGGAGAGAGAATGAGAAAATTCACCTTTCTCAAAATGGTAATCAATTGTGACCTGGTCTACGGAAAAGGACCTCTGGCCAAAATCAACTTTTCGAGAAAAACGCGCTCAAAAAAGAATTCGCGTTTGAAATTTGAACTTTGAACTTTCGACTGAAATATCTCGAAAGCTTTGCTTTCTAGAAGAAACTTAAATGCACTCTACAGGAAGAAAATTTTACGCTCTACAATTTATGTCCTATTTATTTTTTCCGTAGAACCCTTCCTTTGCTCAGAAATTGACTTCAAGTTTCAAACGTACCTAATGAATTTTTTGTTGAATTTTTTGTTACATATTTTGTTAATTTTTGGCACTTGAGTCAATTTTCTGAGCAAAGGAAAGGTTCTACGAAAAAAATGAATGGAACATAAATTGTAGAACGTAAAATTTCCTTTCTGTAAAGTGCAATTCGTTTTTTTTCTAGAAAGCTATACTGTCGAGATATTTCAGTCGGAAGTTCAAAGTTTAACTTTTATTGAAAATGTGTTGAAAATTACGCTTCCTGGCAAAAACTAATGTACTTTACAGCAAAAATAATAAAATAATTATGGATTCTGCGGTTTGTTTCACTGAAAGGTGTGTACTGACTTCTATAAATTTCGATCAAAAACGAAAAATCGGTTTTGGTGACAATAGGTAGGTACTTACCTTTCCAAGTATTTGAAATTGGAATTTATTGGTGGGGGGGGATGACGAAATAACTAAATAACTAAATAAATTTCAGCAGTTTTTTGAAGAAATAAAAATCTTCCATTCAAAAGTTTCAATATTATAATGAAAATATTTGTAAAAATTTTCAAACTGACAATAATTTTTGATATTAACGCTTTGTTCCTAAGACGTCATCAATTTTTATGTCCGCTCACTACCTCATAAACTTCTCGCTTTTTTTGTGCATAATTAGGATTTACCATTTTTCAAAAAAATACCTAATTCTGAGGAAATATGAAACAAAATAGGAAATTTTCGATTGAAAAAGTCTGTGAGGCGTGGATTTCGTCGGAATGGAGAAGGGATTTCCCCTTCTTAAGAGGTCTCAAAGAGCTTGTGAATGGTAAAATGCACCATCGCTACACTCGAGCATCATTTCTATCTTCATTTTTATGGCATAATTCTACATTTTGGGAAATTAGTCTAAATACACACCATTTTTAAAACTTTTTTCGCCCAAACTTCAATTTTTTTTCATTTTTTGATATAATATTAGCAGTGCTGTCGATACTTAAGTATTTCGCGCTTTTTTCAGGAAATCCAAGGAAATTAGAAGGAAAATATTTAATCTCCTCTCAAAATCTTCGTTTAGATCCCATTTTTTTGATCTTTTCGAATTTTCAAAAATTCAAAGTATACGGAACTGCGTTGTAATTATGAAGAAATGTAATTAATTTTGAGAAATGAATACTACAAAAAGCAAAACATTTGGGGCCATACCAAGCAGAGCCAAGAACAGCCTAGCCCTGGGATGCGTTCAGCTTGGGTTGAATATTAGGGTGGGCCAAAGGTTTTTCCAAAAATCAACTCAGAGGAGGCCAAAAAAGTGTCGTTTCTCGAAGAAACGACAAGAAACGACAAAAATTGACGATTTTTGGAAAACTTGAGAGAATGTAATTTTTGGGTTTTTCCAAAAATCAACTCAGAAGGCCGAAAAGGTGTCGTTTCTTGAAGAAACACCTAGAAACGACAAAAAACGACGATTTTTGAAGAACTTGAGAAAGTGCCATTTTTGAGTTTTTCCAAAAATCAACTCAGGAGACCGAAAAAATGTCGTTTCTTGAAAGAACAACTAGAAACAACAAGAATCGACAAACATTAACGATTTTTGGAAACCTTGAGAAAATTTCATTTTTTAGTTTTTTCAAAAATCAACTCAGGAGGCCGAAAAAGTGCCGTTTCTTGAAGAAACAACAAGAAACGACAAAAATTGACGATTTTTGGAAAACTTGAGAGAATGTAATTTTTGGGGTTCTCTAAAAATCAACTCAAGAGGCCGAAAAAGTGTCGTTTCTCGAAGAAACGACAAGAAACGACAAGACACGACAAAAATTGACGAGATTTTTGGAATACTTGAGAAAATTTCATTTTTGAGTTTTTCTAAAAATCAACTCAGGAGGCCAAAAAAAAGGTGTTTCTTGAAGAAACGATTACAAACGACAAGAAACGTCGATTTTTGGAAATCTTGAGAAAGTGCAATTTTTGAGTTTTTCCATTGTCAAAGGGGTGGGCAAAAAAACCCAAAATTTTGATTTTTGAAAAGTTGCCCCGCATAAAAGTTGTTGGCTGGATAGACTAGAAAAATAAAATAAAAAATTTCAAAATTGATTCATATCTTCCGATTGCGAAAGAGCCTTCAATTCTTCAAAAATTGCCAAACATACAAAATTTCAAAAATGTTGAAAAAATTTAAAATTGACTAAAATTAATTTTAGAGCTTCTGTAGTGACCATCTAAACCAAAAATCACTTTTTTTTTTGAAAAAACCAGTGTTTTATAACTTCTTTCAATTTATTTCAGAGGTGAAGAAATATGAGAAATTTAAAAAAACTATAAAACATGGATTTTTTCAAAAAAGTTGTGCTTTTTGCTTTAAATAGGCCCTAAATAAGCTCTAAAATTGATTTTGACGAGTTTTGATTTTTATTAAATTAATAAAAATTTCTGAAAATGTTGAATTTTTGACAATTTCCGAAGAATTGAAGGCTCTTGCGCGATCGAAAGATATGACTCGATTTTGAAATTTTTTATTTTATTTTTCTAATCTATCCAGCCAACAACTTTTGTGGGAGGTAACTTTTCAAAAATCGAAATTTTGGGTTTTTCGACCCACCCTATTGAATATATTCAAAAATGACGTCATTTTTTGGAAAAAGTTAAATTTTTCCAATTCCCGAATTTGTTTATAGCAAATTCGTAACTTTCAAGAATAAAAATTTAAAAACTGCTGATTAACGTCTTTTTGCAAAAGTCATCTACCTACTTAATTTTATTTATTTACACATAAATGATTCAAAGTTCGATGGTAAAATTTAAAACTTGAAGCGAATTGATTTGAATCTTTCAGGAACGAAAACAATCTGATGGATTAATTATTGTTTACACCTAAAAATGACGTCATTTTTGGATACATCCATCCAAGCTGAACGAAATCCTTACCTATAATTTTGAAAAACTGCACATTCGGATATGAGATTCAAATTCATGATTTTTTTTGGAAAAATAGCAAAATCAGGAGAAATACCTACCAATAAAGTGAGAATTTTTCAAATTTTAAAAACCTCCGCAATAAAACCAGTATTTTTCTTTCTTAAATTCATTATTGAATTAGATTCCGTGCGATTTTTTTTTAAAATATGATATTTCTTTAGCTTTAAGATTCAATAAATTCAATTAAAAATGAAGTTTCAACATTTTGGACCTAGTATTTGAATTTCCAAAAAATTTAATGCTTTTGACACCTTGTTTGTAAATTTTCCATCGAATTTTTGGGGAAGTAAAGGTGAGGTGGGGGGGGGGGTGAAGCTTTCCAAAATTCTCTCAGTGTTGAATTACGCTCGTCAGCATTTTCTCTTCCTACTTCATCAGAAAATCCTGTGGGCGGTCATGCTTGCTCAGAAAGCAAATTTTTATTATTTTTTCAAATTCACATAAAAAATCTTGAACTAATTGAACGTGTCACAGCAAAAAGGATATATAGAAAAAATGGCGTTTTTGAGAAATCGCGATTGAAGTTTGAGTATACTTTTTTAAATTCTAAATTAAGGAATTGAGCTGGGGAAAAAATTTTACCTTAAAATTTCATATTTTTGCTACAAGAAAACAGCTCGCCCATCACTTGATATCTTTTCTAATTTTTTCTATATTGAAAACAAAAGGTTGAGTTAATATGTCCTTTTTGTTGTGACAAAATTTCATTTCGACCGTTCCACGTTTGATGACGTATAATTTTTTCGGAAGTGAAAATAAAAAAAAAATTTCAAACAAAAGTTGAAGAGAATGAAAAAAGGAACATTTTCGTGAGAAAAATTTCAAATTATCTCTTCAGGGAGCGGATGTATCGCACTTTGAAAAATGACAACTTTTTTTTCATTTTCTTGGTTACAAAAAAAAGCTAAAAATACATTTTGGACAAATTTTATTATTTTTTCAAATTTATGACGAAAAATTAACTAAAAAAACACTTCATTAGAATTTTAAAATTTTATTTCTCGAAAATCAACCATGTAATGTAGGTACCGAAATTACGAACTTCGCATTTTAAAAACGTCATAACTCTTCGAGGAAAACATATTGGTGGGTGGGAGGGGGCTCATTGGACAAAGAAAACTTCAGAGAATACGAATCGCTTGTCGCATTAAAAAGGACATTGCTGAGTTATTCAATTTTTGTTGTGACACATTCAATTCTTACCATTTTGACATATTTTCTTTTTAGAATTTCTAAAAAAATGAAATTAACGAATTCGGATTCAAATCACGAAAGCCAAAATATGTATATTCAAATCCAAAAAAAAAATTATTCGTAAATTTCGATTCGAATCCGATTTTAGGTGGATTCGTTTCAACCTTGATATGTAAATACTGGTGCCATTGCTCCGCAGTATCTTAGCAAATCTTATACCGGTAAGCTGTCTGGTGTCTATTGGAATACTTTTTTCCTCACAGAATTAACCTTTGAATAGTGTAACCTGCAATTTCTACTCGTCAGGGTTGTAAATATTGAAAGTCCCAACACATTTCATAAAAATGGAAAAATGAAATTTTCCAAGAACATTGTTCATAATCACCCTTGTAAGTGGTTACTAGGTGTGTCGTTTTTTAACATTTTCGAATTTTTATGGGGCCCAGCAAAAAACTGTTGTGAAATGCAACTTCACAAAGACGGGTAAAAATTGAGTTTTTTTGGTCAATGTTCACTACTCAAAAAAAAATAGTTTCAGAATGCTTATAATTGAAGTAATTTTTCAAAAAATCGAATTACGTGCTTAATGGTAATAATACGACTTTTTAAATGTGATCATGTAAAAAAACGAAAAACATATTTTTTAACTTTGAGCTTTTTTCTGTTGAGGAGGAGGAGGAGGAGGAGGAGGAGGAGGAGGAGGAGGAGGAGGAGGAGGAGGAGGAGGAGGAAACATTGAACAAAAACTTGAATTTTTAGCTCGTTTTTAAAGTCATTTCCGGATCCATTGAAATTTTAAAAAAAGCAAAAGTATGGGTTTGCATAAATTCATTGTGGAAGGCCTTTCTGCTGCCCTAAAACACCCTGTATGTAAAAAAATACCACCTAATATTTCACATACATGCAAATCTAGTCGGTAACATGAAAAATCTACGAAATAACGAACATCGACGACTGTCCAGCGCGACCACAGCACAGGTCAATGTTTAACAAGCTTTTACTGCATAAATCTCTTGAGCGCCAGGAATACACAGTACAGCCAATTACATCATTGTATCATGTTGCATTAAAGCTCCAGAGTAAGTTAAAACCGCATCATTCTTTTATAATGACCCTACTTATTTGCGGTAAATCAACTAAACCTTGTTATGGCGTAAATTTATTTCACAACGAGCCTCGATGGGCTTTAATATGCATTGTTTATAATACAAGTGTAGGTATTTTGATGGGCGAGCGTTTATTTTGTTTTCAATTAGGACCAGCTTTTAATACACAGAAGCCTAAACGTGCTGCAAATTTCTCACAATAACCAGCCCATATCGAATTTATAAAAGAACAAACAAAAATTCTGAAAAAAAAAGGTATTTTCCACGATCGTCGTTTAATCTCCTCGATGTAGAGAAATTTTTCAAATCTCCGCTGCGTCGAACATGTGGTCAGACGTTCACCTTGGCACCGTGCTATAAAAATTACTCTATGAATGGAGCGGAGTAGAAAAAAGGCTATTTAATTTGAAGAAAGTGTAGAAAAAATATGGCCAACGTATGTTCCCAGAATAATATAACGCTATACTTTTAGACAGTAAAACGAAAAACTTTTTTTTAATATCGCCAGTTTGTATTTTATGTCGGTTCTTAAAGCTTTTCTAAAAGAAAAAAAAATCATTCGGTAATTACTCGTTATAACTTTTTAAAAATAAAATCTTTTTTCTTAAAAAAAAATCCTATTAAAACTCCGCTACTTGGCGAACTAAGGGTAGGTCCTGGGTAGGTACTTTTGAAGCTAATGAAAAATGCACATGTTTTCTTCGTTCTCAGTTATTATCGTGAAACTTCAGAACGATTGAAATTTTGCCTGGTTGTAAATTTTCGTTGGTTATTTTATTCGCATGCAGAATAATAGTGCTGTTCTTATTAGAACTCCACCTCATATCTAAGATTTTTTCTCTCCTTTACCAAACCAATGACTTCAAAATGAGCAATTAAGTACTTTAAAAGTCGTGAAAATGATTGAATGTAATAAAATCACAACGTTATAAAAAGATTATCATAATTTTAAATTAAAATCAACTGTTATAATTGGGCGTAGCCAAAGTCTTCAATTTTATTAAAAATTAATGTTTCTATTTTTTAACGTTTTTGTCCTCTAGCCTACAGTCCAAGTGACAAAAAGTGCCCTAGAACTCGAAATTAGCGTGCTTTTTTGCGGGATAAAAAAATCAGCTGGTTTTTTTATGTGCATGGGTCACATAGTTTCGAAAAATCGTATTTTGGATTTTTGCCCTTTCCCAATAGGGAGCTAGAGCCTAAAACCCTTTTTCCCCATTTTTAAAAATTGGACCGGAGATAGAAAATTTTATCACAGTCTGGTAGTGAAATCTCTCCTCACTTCAAATATATGTCAACTTCCTTGGGCAACGCGTATGATGGGATGTCAGCGCCCCTAATATGAGTTTTTTTTGGGTGAAATTGCCCATTTTTGGCTCAATAATGATTCTGTAGGCGTCATAATTTTTAAAGTCGAGAAAACCCATCATTTTTACCCCCTTTCGCCAAAACTAAATTATATAAAAAAATAATTGGACGGGTTAAAATTTCACGAGCAGCGCAAACATACTGCTAGAGATGTTATTTAAGCACTTTTCAGCGATTTTGAGCCATTGACGTGTAACCTATGAAGATGGGGTAGAATTTTACCAAAAAATTTTAAAAAATGATTAAAAAAATGTTGAGCAACTTTGGAGAATTTTGAGTACAGCCAAACTTTGGAGTACTTTCAAATAATTGGCGTGTGACCTATGAAAATGGGACAGAATTTTACCAAAAACTTGGAAACAATGATCAGAATTTTTTTGAGAAATTTTTGAGAATTTTGAGTACAGGCGAATTTTTGAGTACATATTTTTATATAATTATTGACGTGTGACGTGTGATGATGGGGTAGAACTTCACCAAAAACTTGGAAATAATGATAAAAAAATTTCTCAACAACTTTTGAGTAGGTACTTTCAAATAATTAACGTGTGATCTATGAAAATGGGACAGGATTTTACCAAAAACTTGGAAATAATGATCAGAATTTTTTTGAGAAAATTTGATAATTTTAAGTAGGTACTAGGTAGGTACAGGCTAATTTTTGAATCTTTTTAAATAATTGATGTGTGACCGATGAAGATGGGGTAGAAATTTACCAAAAACTTGAAAATAAAGATAAGAAATTTTGGAGCAACTTTTGAGAATTTTGAGTAGGTACAGGCCAATTTTTGAGTATTTTTAAATAATTGATGTGTGACCTATGAAGATGGGGTAAAATTTCACCAAAAACTTGAAAATAAAGATAAAAAAATTTTTGAGCAACTTTTGAGAATTTTTTAGTACTTACATGCCACCTCACCTTATGAGTAGGTACTTCCAAATAATTGACGTGTGACCTATGAAAATAGGACAGAATTTCACCAAAAACTTGAAAATAATGATCAGAATTTTTTTTTGAGAATTTTATGAGAGTTTTGAGTAGGTACAGGCCAATTTTTGAGTATTTTTATGTAACACAAGTCAACAAAAAGAAAATGTTTTGTGTTTCAGTTCTCATGGCCAAATTCTGATTCTAGACATCAAAATACGCCAATATGCTCATTCGTGACTTCCAAAGTTTGCTTGGGGGTGGGGGAGCCAAAAATGTGATTTTTCAAGAACAATACACAGAGATTTGAGAAAAATTTGAAAAAAAAATTGAAAAAAACATTTTTTTGATCCAATTTTATAGAAAATTTTACGCTGAATCGAATGCCGCAAACCGCAGACCTCTATCTCTTTTAGAAAAAAAACTACAGCTAAAACTTTTCTAAATTATGTGAAAAAATCGCATTTTTTTTCGCCTTGCTCGCGGAAAAGTAAGATTTCTGAGAAATCTAAGCGTTCTACGACCATAATGATCATGACAAAAGTTGTAGAGAATTAAATTTTCTATTGGATAGGTGTGTTCAGATTTTTCCGGGATGCGTAGTTTTTGAGATATTCTAGAGTAAAGTTGAATATTAGTTGAGGCAATTGAGAAAAAAAGAGAAATGAAGCAATTTTTGGCTGTCAAAAGTGTTACAGCGAAAAATTGTGGAAGGTGACTAACCTATAGGAGTTACCACGCCCTCGTGCTGATTGTTTCATGAGGGTACCCCCCTTCTCCTTCAAAAACGGGGTTTCCCAATGTATATCTCCAGAGTTTGATTTTACCAAAGAAGTTGTTCAATACTTTTTTTATTCTACGTTTAATTTCCTACAATTTTTTCCCAGAAAAAATGTTTCGTGCGATCATTTGGAAAAGAGATTTAATGCTTTACCTCATAACTGCACCAATAACATTCCAGCGCGTCTAAAATTTGTAAAATGAAGTGAAAATCACAAAATTCTTTTTTTTTGTAAGACCATGCCAGCATTAGCGCACCCAGAAATTGTGTACGGTTGAGAAATCAAGAAAAGGGAGGAGAGGATCAAAATTCAGTGAAAAAATCAAGTAACCTGTTATTTTTATTCGATTCAGCGTGAAATTTTCTATAAGATTGGATCAAAAAAGAACGTTTTTTCAAAAAATTTTCAAATTTTTCTCAAATCCCTGTGTATTGTTCTTGAAAAATCACATTTTTGGCTCCCCCATCCCCCAAAGCAAACTTTGGACAAAAAAATTATTTTTCCCTTCATTAGATACATAAAAGTAACCCAAATTTTGCAATCGGAACCCAAACACAAAAATCGTGTCGACTTGTGTATGTAATTGATGTGTGACCTACGAAGATGAGGTAGAATTTCACCAAAAACCTAAAAATAACGATTAAAAAAATTTGAGCAACTTTTGAGAATTTTGAGTACAGGCCAACTTTTGAGTTTTTTAACATAATTGGCATGTGACCAATGAGAATGGGATTTCAAATACAGTATATGTAAACTAAAATTTGCTTCGATCAACTTTTGAGCATTTTGAGCCTTTGACTGAGAAGATTTTTGGACAATCTCAAAAAACCATTATCCGAGTGACTTATCAAAATTTTGTCACGAATTGACAATAATCGGGTTGTTTTGTGCTCGAAATCGCTCACTCAAAGATTCGACAACGCTCAAAATTCTCAAAAGTTCATCAAAGCAAATTTTATTTCACATATACCTACTGTATTTTAATTTTTGACGAAATTTTACCTCACTTTCGTCGGTCGCTAACTCACATGTCAATTATTTAAAAATACTCAAAAATTTGCCTATTCTCAAAATTGCTCAAAAATTGCTCAAAAATTTTTTGATTATTATTTCCAAGTTTTGGGTGAAATTCTGTTTAATTTAAAGACTGAATGTCATTATGTCAGCGATCATCCAAATTTTTTGTTTTTTATGTCTTATAAAATTTCATTCTAATATTGATCAATAAACTTTGAACTTCAATGACCTTGAAAACGTGGAGTTGTCCAAAAACTTTTTTAGACAATATTTTGCACTCATAAAACATGTTTTAAAAAGGTCACATTTTGCGAAGTAAGTAAATTATTTTCATCGCTTTGCTAAAATCAAAAAGGTGATCTTTTTAAATTTTATTCACTCGTTGATTAAACATCCATCGTATTCTCTCCCCTCACCCTCTACTTCGGATAATAAATAAGAAAACTGATATCACTAAATAAAAGTATGTATTTTTATTTTTCCAAAATAAATCGTAGGTTGACTATTTGTACATAAATATATCTAAAGAATGTCGGTACCTTCGACTCAGACGAGAATAAAGCAGAAAAAAGAATGGAAAAAATAAAAGACGAACGACCCCGAAAAAAAAAGAAAATCCACTTAACGAATATCGACTTTTCAATCTCGTTTTGGAAAATCAAAAAGCAGAACTATTTAATCTTGCGAATCCTTTGCAGATTCGGCCGAAATGTTGAACGTTTTAACAGAGGTATTCATTTCTAATCTCGGATTTTTGTTTCAGCATTCGAATAAAAACTTCACAACAAACTGTCGTTTTTCATTTTTAATGATAACATTTCGATAGCTGCCTACGCGAAGGAAAATCTTATCACCGGCAAATGTGTAGAACAAAAATTTTCACAGCCGAGTGCGCTGTCAGGTACCATACAATCCATTCTACTTTAGTTTCACTCTCTTATATGTAAACCCTGCAACCCTTTTCACGTTGTAACGTTCGTCGAATCAACCAGATGCGAAATTCTTACACCATTTCCTTGTACCTATAAGAACCGAAGAACGAAGCTGCGAGAAACGAATTAAACTTACCGCCTACGAAATTAACTCCCCTTTGAATCTATTTTGCTATTTTTAAAAATTCCAAAACTTTTGTACCTACGTAAAGTTATAAATAATAATAATGGAATAATAAATACTTACCTATGTATATCTACTCCGACCTTATATTCCCGTAAACGATGAACGAATCCGCTTCGATGATTTACGAACCGATAAGCTTTTTTTCAACTTACCTGCTGGTAACTTTATTTGCGTAGGTATCTAATCATTTTAACGCTGTGGAGGAGAAATTATCGGCGAGGTAAATTCACATTTAGATCTAGGGTAAGTATTCAGTGTGGGCATCGACTCGAGTACCTATCGTTATGTGGCGTGAAGTTTCGGATTCGTTTGATGTTTTATTAACCATAAATAAAAATTCAAAAAAAAGCAAAGGGATGAATTATTACTGCTACTACAAAATGTGAATTTGAAAAAAAAATCTTTTTCAATTCGAAGTTACCCGCGTGAAGTTTTTTTGGTACATTTTCTCTATGCGCAGGGCTTATCATAATATTTGAACACCTACGTTGGATTTAAACTTTATGTAGGTACCAACAAATTTCTACGTAATTTGACGTTTACTTGCTAATGGTTGTCTTTTTTTCATCGCTTGGTTACTTTGTAAAGGTACTCGTAGGTAGCTACGTTTCTGCGAAATTTATGAAAAAAATGCCATCAGTTATTTTCTATCAGATGACACTTCTCACACTGACTTTGTACTTTCCTAGGTTGTTTCAATTTTCACATTGTATTACCTTTGTCTTTACATCCCATGAACGTTCAAAATCCCATTAAAAAGGCAAAAAGAGAAAAGAGAAAAATTACGCAGAAAAATAAAGAATTTATGAATTTGATCCCTGATTTCTAATCAAAGGGTATGGCCGGATAATGGGTGAATTTGGCTCCCGGCGCTTTTGGGCTCCTAAACACCTCAAGTCGTGTATATTGGCTAGAAATAATTTTTCACAAAATTTCGGACCCCTAACCCCCTCTCTTTCGGAGCTGTGGCCGTTTTATTGCATCATTTTCAAGAATTTTTAATTTCAACGGAAGTGAAGGAAATTTCCTGTTCTTTGGCACAAAGTTACATCTGGTAGAGGTGTATTCATGATAATTTTTTCAACAATTTTGGTGCACTCCTTCACGTTTTTTCGGTCATTTAAAGTTTTCAATCGTAAAAAATACCATATAAGCGAAGAGCGACCACCCTGGAAAAATTCCTAAAAAATACGTTTTTTTATATAAAATTTTACTATGTATTTGGTTTTGGTGAACTAAGGGCCGAAAATCGCGAAAAACCGTACAGAAATGTAGTAATTTTAGCAGATTTTTCAAATTTTGAGCGCTTTATACAGAAAGAAATAACCAAATAAGGAAACCAATTTCAAATTCGCGTTCAGCAGGTCAAAATACTCCGGTAAACACCCTTTTCGTAATAGTTTTGATTAAAATTTCAAAATTCACCTTTCTCACTGATTTTTAATGAAAAAAAAGTGAATTTCGAGACTTCGAGTAAAACGATCACGAAAAAAGTATTTTTCGGGGTATTTTGACCTGCTGAACACGAATTTGAAATTGGTTTCCTTATTTGGTTATTTCTTTCTGTATAAAGCGCTCAAAATTTGATAAATCTGCTAAAATTACAACATTTCTGTACGGTTTTTCGCGATTTTCAGCCCTTAGTTCAAAGAAATCGCCAAAACCAAATACTTAGTAAAATGTTACATAAAAAAACGTATTTTTTAGGAATTTTTCCAGGGTGGTCGCTCTTCGCTTATATGGTATTTTTTACGATTGAAAACTTCAAATGACCGAAAAAACGTGAAGGAGTGCACCAAAATTGTTAAAAAAATTATCATGAATACACCTCTACCAGATGTAACGTTGTGCCAAAGAACAGAAAATTTCCTTCACTTCCGTTGAAATTAAAAATTCTTGAAAATGATGCAATAAAATGGCCATAGCTCCGAAAGAGAGGGGGGTAGGGGTCCGAAATTTTGTGAAAAATTATTTCTAGTCAATATACATGACTTGAGGTGTTTAGGAGCTCAAAAGCGCCGGGGGTCAAATTCACCCCTTATCCGTCCATACCCTTTTAATTACTAGCAGGGGCGGCGCGATGGAGGGAATAGGGCGAGTAAACCCCCCCCCCGGTCAGTTTCCATTCGGCAATTTCGGAAATTTCAGCTAATTCGGAAAAATTTTGTAGTATAAGTAATGATGAAAAATAACTCAATTTTATTTTTTGATAAAATTAAAAAAGAATATGAATTTATTACGAACGAAACAGAAATTGTGGTCTTTTGGTAATTTTTAATGAGTTTACTTATTCTTCAAATCAAAATTTTTCAAAAACTTCAGCTTTGCTGAGCTCGGCCATATTGAATTTTTCCTTCCATAATTTTAAAATAAACCAATTTCTACAAAAGTGATTATTTTCGTATTTTTCCTCAAAATTGTTTCAACTAATTTTATTTAATTTTTTCTCCTTAAAACTCATTTTCGATGTTTGGAAATCAAATTTTTAAAAGCTTTGGCCTCGCTGCGCTCTGCCCGATCGTATTTATCCTTTAATAGTTTTAAAGTAAAAGTCCGCCGATTTTTATTCAAATTTATTAGGTAATTTAAAACATGCTGTTTTATTGCACCTTGAATTTGGTATTTTAAAATTTTCGCCCTCGCTTTGCTCGGGCCAAATTCATTTCTCTCATATTCACGTTGGAACTATTATTTTTTTTAATCACGTAGGTACATCCTAATTTTATTGAAATTTCCCCTCCTCGCTTTGCTCGGAACTTGAACTAATACGCAATTTCATAGGTTTTTTCAACTATGTACAATGAAATTAGGTACCAAGAGAAAAATTTTCAGGCATGAGCAGGATTGATATTTTTAAATTTGTAGTCGGCAATTTTGAATTTTTCGGTCGGCATTTTTGAACCTCATCCCCCCTCCCCAAAAAATGCCTCCGATTACTAGGCCTATATTTGTACTTCCCTACCTACATAAAAAAGCTTCATTCAGTCCCTTCTAAAAAAGTTCAATTCATATTTGAAACAATTGAGTTGAACACGAAACAAACGGATGGTTACCTAATTTGTGAGTAAATTTTTCTTTTTCAGAAATTTTTCAATTGTTTTGGTACATAAAAATTCATTTCATCATTTTAACGTTTTCTCGTCTCAGGTACATTTTGAAAAATGATAGTTTTTCATCGTTTTTTAAGAAACTACCAGACACGAACACATAAAAATATTGGAAAATGGTCGAATTTCGTCGTTTTGTAAGAAACGATCAACAACTACTACTTAACCGGATTGGAAAATGTTCGTTTTCCGGTTGTTTTTCAAGAAACGATCAGAAAATACCACTTCACCGGATTGGAAAACGATTTGTTTTGTCGTTTTTTAAAAAAACGATCTCAAAAACGACAACATCTCGAGATTTGAGATAGTCGTTTTTTGTCGTTAAAAAAAACACCAGGAACGACTACTTTACAATAGGTTTTGGAAAATGGTCGTTTCTTTTCAACGCGGCGTGTAAAAAAAGCAGATAAATTCTGCTCCTTTCTGCTCTTGTCTACTCTTTTCTGTTCCTTTCTGTACCTTTCTGATCGTCCGATGCGCAACGGGGGGTGAAAAAGGGTCGAGTCAAAAAAGGTCGTTCATCGTGCAACGGGGTCCAAAAGAGCAGACAAGTGAGAATTTCTGCTCTTTTCTGTCCATTTGTCTGCTTTTTTTGCACGCCGGGAAGAAATGATCAGAAACCACAACTTTACCTAATCGGAAACGGTCGTTTTTCGTTGTTTTATAGGAAACAACATCACACACTTAGAAAATTGCTGTTTTTTGAGAAACGACAAAAAACGACAAGTGGGCTATTTCATACTAAAAAAGACTTAAAAGTGAAGTCGGGTCTTCCGATTTCGCTCAAATTTTGTTTACAAGTTCCCCTCGGTGGTCTTATCACAAAACCTCGATCATTTTTTCCTAACCCTCAAGTAGACGGGGGGGGGGCTCGAAATTGTTATGCAATTTCGATTTTTATCCAAACTACCCAACTTCGAAGGCTCATATCTCGAGATAGATTGTACTTGGGGGGGGGGAGACTGCTTGCGAGTCTGAAAGAGAATTGATAGGAGATTCAAAACCAGGATTAATCTTATTTTGAAGAGCTCAAAGTTGAACTTTGGTGACGAAAGCTCAACTTTCATGATAAAAACAAAAGATGAATGCTACCATTTAAAAATCTGAAAAAATACAGTGAAGATCTCTTTTCACCCTTTTTTCAACCAACAAATTTTCAAGATGGGATTTCTAGACCGGAGGGGGGGGGGGTTAAGGGGTTCACAATTTTGACCAAAATTCACAAAAATCCAAAAAAAAGTAACATATTGATTTCCACTAATTCGAAGGCTCTGATTTCGAATATGTAAGTACTCAGTTTTTTCATTTGACCCCTTGAACCCCCATATTAGCCCCCTTGATGGGGTTAAAATTCAAAAAAATGAAAAATAACGTGTGACCTGTCGTTTGTTGGGTTTTTGAGGGCACTAGAGTTCGAAAATTTGCTTATTTTTTGGAATTGGCCCTTTAATGCCCCTTTAGCCCCCCAATTTTGGGAAAAACTATGCTGAGAAGCGAAAATATCGCGCGGGATATCGATTTTAACTAATTTGAGGGCGTAGAATTCGAATATCGACTTCCTTTTCGATTATATTCACTCCCTTAATTTTTTGAAATATTAAATTCCATATTGATCATCAATGACTGTAGAAAGGGGTCAATTGCAGCACGGGGAGGGAGTCGGATCAAAAAGTAAGTTGATATTCGAATTCTACGCCTTCAAATTAGTTAAAATCGATATCCCACGCGATATTTTCGCTTCTCAACATAGTTTTCCCACAAATTGGGGGGCTAAAGGGGCATTAAAAGGCCAAATCCAAAAAATAAGCAAATTTTCGAACTCAGTGCCCTCCAAAACCCAACAAACGACAGGTCACACGTTATTTTTCATTTTTTTTGAATTTTGACCCTATAAAGAAGGCTAATAAGAGGGTTCAGGGGATCAAATGAAAAAACTGAGTACATATCCGAAATCAACGCTTTCGAATTAGTGAAAATCGATGTGTTACTTCACTTTTTGGATTTTTGTGAATTTTGGTCAAAATTGTGGACCCTTCTACCCCCAGGGGTCTAGAGATCTCATCTTGAAAATTTGTTTGTTGAAAAAAGGGTAAAAAGGGATCTTCACTGTGATTTTTTCAGATTTTTAAATGGTAGCATTCATCTTTCGTTTTTATCATGAAAGTTGAGCTTTCACCGCCAAAGTTCAACTTTGAGCTTTTCAAAATATCATTACCGGTTTTGAATCTCCCATCAATTGTCTTTCAGACCCCGCAAGCAGTTTTCCCCCAAGTATAACCTATCTCGAGTTATGAGCCTTCAAAGTTGGGTACACTGAGAAAAATGGAGAATGAAAAATGAATAGAAAGTGTTGCAAAAAATTATAAATTTTATTCAAAAAAAATAAATTTTATCAAAAAAAAAAATAAAGTTTATCCAATAAAAATAATAACGGGGCACCATTCGCAAAATTAGCAATTTTTATCAAAAAAAATAATAAAATTTATCACGAAATTTGGTAAAGTTTATTGCATAGAAAATAAAGTTTGTCAATTTTGCGATAAATATTATTATTTTGCGATGAATATTATTATTTTTTGAATAAATTTTACTAGTTTTGTGAATGGTGCCTTTTTATTATTACGTTTAATAAAACTTATTTTTTATTTTTTTGAGTGTAATTTGGGTAAAAATTGCAATTGCATAAAAATCTCAAGCCCTCCCCCCCGCCTACAGGAGGGTTAAAAAAAGATCGAGGTTTTGTGATTAGACCACCGAGGGGAACTTGTAAACAAAATTTGAGCGAAATCGGTTGACCCAACTTTGGTCTGTTTTAGTATGGAATAGCCCAGATACTTGTGAAAATCGCAAGAAAACGATCTCAGCGATACATTGAAATTTGGCCAAGTTGAGAAAACCCACCGATCAAGTGAAAAACTCCTTCGAGCTCATTTTTTTCAAATAATTACTAGTGTAGGCAAATAAGGAAATAAAAAAACATTTTTAGCTAGCTAAGATTTTATCGCCAAAAACTGTCGAGGGTGGTCCCCTGACTAACCTCTAAAAAGTCCGCACCCCCTAGACCCCTTGCTAAATTTTTTATGGAGGCTCCACCCCCCTCAAAACTGGTTTTTCCCAAATAACTTCTCAGGATTTGATTTTACAGCAAAAGTAGCTCAGTACTTTTTTGTTCTACGCTCAATTTCAAACATCTTTTGTATGAACAATTTTTTCGTACGACCAATATCAGAGGAGATGGAGCGTCCTGAAGGAAGGGGGTTTTGGAAAATATGATATTATTTGAAAACGCGATAATATGTATAAAATCGCACTAAACTGTATGTTTTGGGCATGAAAATAGTAGTATTACGTAAATTGATGGTATTAATACAACTTGACCCCCCCCCCTTTCCCTTCCTATGTACTCACCCCACCTTACCCACTTGTTTTAATTTAGCACTAGTAATATGACTGAGGGGTGGGGAGGGGTGGACACAATGGGAGGGGGAAGAGGGGAAAAATGCTTCATGATCATCTTTCCCCCTCCCATTGTGTCCACCCCTCCCCACCCCACCCCACCCCTCAGTCATATTACTAGTGCTAAATAAAAACAAGTGGGTAAGGTGGGGTGAGTACATAGGGAGGGAAAGGGGGGTCAAGTTGTATTAATACCATCAATTTACGTAATACTACTATTTTCATGCCCAAAACATACAGTTTAGTGCGATTTTATACATATTATCGCGTTTTCAAATAATATCATATTTTCCAAAACCCCCTTCCTTCAGGACGCTCCATCTCCTCTGATATTGGTCGTACGAAAAAATTGTTCATACAAAAGATGTTTGAAATTGAGCGTTGAACAAAAAAGTACTGAGCTACTTTTGCTGTAAAATCAAATCCTGAGAAGTTATTTGGGAAAAACCAGTTTTGAGGGGGGTGGAGCCTCCATAAAAAATTTAGCAAGGGGTCTAGGGGGTGCGGACTTTTTAGGGGTTAGTCGGGGGACCACCCTCGACAGTTTTTGGCGATAAAATCTTAGCTAGCTAAAAATGTTTTTTTTTTTCTTAAAAATAGCGCTAATTTGCCTACACTATACCCCGTAGAATTCGTAATGCTGAATTTATTACTCGACAATACAAAATAAACCGAAAACGAAATCAATCAAGATACGAAGATTTCATTCGATGTAGCTTCATGCAAAATTATTTTTTCAAACTTTCACTCTTGTATTTTCTTCAGAGACGAAAAATAATATTTACCTACTTCGCCTCTAAAATCTACTCCTATTAATTTTCCACCTCGCCATTTTCATCATCAAAGCACATTCCTCTACCTATGTATCGATACATCGAAGCAAAATTAACACACGAGGCCAATTATTTTAATAGGAATGGCTCCTCGAGGGGGGGGGGGGGAGATCAGCGGTACTCCCGAAATTCTCGCCAGACTTTTCAACGCAAATTATCGGCATCGGGCAGCAAAAACACGAGCATGATTTTAGAGAGAGATACGAATTATAAAATATTCCAAATCTTCTATTGTATTCGCCAGCAACCCACGTAAACGTACTCGACCGAACGTAAATTGACGAGAGAAATGGGTCGAACAGAATAAGAGGGAGATTTTAGCTCGGTAAAGTAGAAAATAACGCATACATACCTTTTAGGTACCTACCTGTATCCAAATACCTACCGTGTTTGTTTACCAAATATAACGTCGAATTTCGGCGAAATAGACTTAATTAATTCGACTCCGAAATACAGTGTAACGCGTGTCTTTACATCGAGTCGAGTCGAATCATCGTTTATCGACAGAAATTTCGATGTAATCCGCTCGAAATCCGGCACTGTGATGCTCGCACGTTCCACACAATACGATAAAGAGACCGAAAGGAAAAAAGTAACATTCGCGGTTCTATTACTTAACGCTGCGAAGTATAAGTATAGATAATAAATTACACTCGGTGCTAACCCCACCTCCCACCCCCCTACCCTGGGCAAGAGGGTGTTTGACCATGCTCCCTCGGTGCAGATAATAGATACACTACGTTGGCAATCAAATTAAAACAAATCAATATATTCTGACAAAAAGCTTCGTTTAGCTTGTTTTTGGTACATGGCGCCTGAGGCAATAAAACTAAATAACTTTTGAAAAATGAAAACCCCGACGTCAGCTCGTTTCCACCCTTTACCCTTTTCGCCTTTGTAGCCTTTGAGCAGAAAACGAGTAATCCGAGATTTTGCATTACATCCGCGTTTTCCCTACTTCACGACCATCGTAACATCATCCCTGAGTATATACAACGAATAAGTATCCATTTTTAAATTGATTACCCGCTGAGAGAACCCTTCCCCGGCCCCCTTGCCCCTTTTGTCATCCGGTTACCTTGGCGTTGGTTTTTTTTTAATTGCGTTGAAATTAAACATACTAGCGAAAGCTAAACGCATAACGCAGGGTTAAAAAACACTCGTAACCAACCATTATCGTGCTAAACTTTTCTACCCGCCATGTTTTTTTCTTGTGGGGTTTTTTCGCTGCTCCTCTAACCATAATAAATTTACTGCCGACTTCCTCGCGTCGCGTTATCGTTTTCCACTTCTAATTAGTCGTCACTTGGTCTCTCGTATCGTTCTTTTTAATATTATGTATCCTCGTTGAAAATCTTTTCCTCTTTGCTCGAGAGTCGAGCTCGGTGTTTTATTTAGCCCGATGTTTCTACTCCGCGTCGCGCAGAAGGCTTATCAGTTTACTGGCTCCCCCCTCCGGACCCCTCGCTCCACGGATATGGCACGATACGACGCCTCGATCGCAAAGCCTATTTTTCTAGCTAAAGCTCGGCTAATGTAAAATCGTTCATTTTATAAAGTATCGGTGTTTGGCGAAACGTTACTAGTTGACAGAATTGATTTGTTTTTTCGTCTAAACGTGACACTTGACTAATGATTCTTCGCAGCCGTTTTTTTTCCAGAGACGCGTACGTACATTTCGCGACAATCTCTTCTTCTTCCGGATAGAGGTGTCGTTTCTCATTCTCGTAGCTCTACGTACCTTTAAACCGATACATCTGGAGCGGAGGACTAATTGAATAAGGTTCCAGAGTTTTAACACAAACGTAATAATTTTTTTTATTTTCAAACTAGTATAAACATTTAAACAAATATACGAAAAGGAAAAAAAAAAATAGAGGGGAAACACGCGAAAATAAAAACAACAATATGTATTCCAAATAGAAATAGCCCGTACAAAAAGAGAAATCGTAAAATGAAATTTTTTCAAAAGTTTTCTATATACACGATTCTTGTAGTTTCGTCGACGTGGTGACAACTTCTAACGACGGCCTATGGTTACTACTGCTCGATTGAATCACAAATGTGTCTTGTTTATTACAACGATCACTTATTATAGGTATTCTCTTAATTGTATTTATTTCGTATTTATAGCCGCCGCTGCCGTCTTGTATCTGCGAAATAAAATGGTGTTTGGTGAATTATCATGACTGAATGAGAGCATAGGCGCAACCAGAAATTCTGTAAGAGAGGGGGGAGGGGGCTCAGATTTTGAGAAAAAATTGACGGAGTCAAAATTCAATGAAAAAATGAAGTAACCTGTTATTTCAGTGGGACTGGAGCAGTTGGGGTATTTTCAGTAGGCAAATAATATATACCTACAAATTTGAGCGAAGAAAAATTGAAAAATGGGGAAATTTAATGATTTTTTTAGTCAAAATTACTGATTTTTTCTGATAAGTGGAACATTGACTGAGAAATTAGTAATTTTTGACCGAAAAATGAGTGAAAAATCATTACTTTACTGATTACAAAAGACAGAATTTTTGCAAATTAAACTGATTCAAATTTAAAGAATGGTATGTTTATTTAAGAAATGGGGCGAAATTTTTTTTAATAAAAATCATACTCTTCTTTGACATTTTTGTGATAAAAAAATCTTCTTATCAAGCATAGGAGGAGGGGAGCTCGAGCCCCCTGAGCTCCCCCGGGTGCGCCCCTGCATGAGAGCGGAATGTAAAATGCATTTGTATTGAACTCGAGAGATGAAAGAAATAATTTAGATTGAAGGTCTTTGAATTTAATAATTACTCCTAATGTGGTATTTTTCGAGTTGAAATTCACTCAAGTAAATGAAAATTTAGAACCTTTAGACCTGGTCCCCAAGATCATCAGGGTTGGGCATAAACTGAAACAAAATGATTTCAAATCAGAAATCCGAAATCCTCTGCAAAAATTGATATAAAATCCCAAATCCTTTCATAAATCGGATTTAAAATTCCAAATTCTAGAATCCAAATTTCAAAGTCTAGGTAAAGATAATGAAAAAAATATGTAAGTTTGAAATTACGTAATTTTGCTTTATTTCAATTTACAATAGTATTATGCAACGAAATAAAGAAAATTTACATTATCACGTACATTAAAACAATAAAAAATATTGTTTTTCGTTCTGTCGACAAACTGGTGGAACAGGGGGGGTAGAATTTTTTGAACACCCGGTGTAATTCGATATAACATGACGAGATGATAACGAAACGAAATGACGTGATGCCTGAACCTGAAGCTTAAACACTGAAAATGGAATGACGTAACAAAAGAACTTTTGGATTTTAAAATGAACAATTTGAAAAAATAGAATTTTAAATCCAAAATACGAACCAAAAACAAATTTCAAATTCAAAATCCAGATTTTGAGATTTTTTGAATTTTAAATCTAGAAGGATTCAAATCCTGCCCAATCCTGCCTAAAATACAGATGATCCATTCCATATCAACTCGTACCAAAAATGAAGTCAGGTATTCTGATTTTGCTTAATTCTTTTTACGAGTTCCCCTTGATGGTCTGATGAAATAATGAAATAACATAAGATAGCGAATGGAGTGTCTTTGAAAAGCTCAAAAGTTGAACTTCTACGATGAAAATTCATCTTTCATGATTAGTACAAAAGATGAACGCTATTAAAAAAAAAATACAATGAAGAGCTCTTTCAACTCTTTTTTCGACCAACAAATTTTTAAAATGGGATCTCGACTGTCCTGAGGGTACAGGGGGTCCTTAACTTTGACCAAAATTCCAAAAATGATAAAAATTAAAGCAACCCATCGATTTCTACCAATTCTAAGACGCATTTTTCACATCGGAAAAAAAATCTCTGAAAGAAAACAGACACCTATTTATCGAAATCGAATTTATTTCAGCAATGTAAAGATGATGTGTAGCGAGAAACCCCTTTCTTTTCCAGTGAAATTAATGAAAATTGGATCCCTAACCAATATTAATCTCTAGAAATCAAATTTTATCATTTTCAGCTATTTCGGAATATCCAGAAAGATTCTGAATTTTCTAGTACCTATTCTGGAATTTCTCAAAAAAAGTGAAAATTGAGTTGGGTTGCTGGAAAGGGTAAGATATCGTAATAAAAAAAAAAATAATAAAAAAAAAATTCACTGCTTTTGGGACTTCTTATTACCTAAAAGAAGGAAGGGCGCCTTTTTTTTGAAAAATTCAACCGCAAAACTGCAAGTACCTATCCATTTCTTAAAAATACCATAACAATTCCAAAATTTTCACCGAACTCTTTGTACTGGCCATTTCTTCAGTCACCACCCCCTCTCCCCTCTCTACCGATTCCGCCTCACCAAAAAATCAAAATGATTTTAATGGTAATTTCAGGTTACTACAACCAACGCAAAATTCAATTACCTACCCTGTAAATACTGGAAATATAGTTTTCATTCAAACTAGAGTGAAGTTTTTGAAAAAGAATTTTAGCGTAGTATCTTTTGAGCTGTTCCGGTGGAATTTGTGAGGGAGACGGATTTAGGGACTTCAGAACAGCTGAAATTCGGTTTCGGAAGATCAACATCAAGAAAAGACCTAATTTTCATCATTTTAATGAAAAAATTTCTCATTACAAAAAATTTCATGTTTTCAAAAAATTTTCAAAAAATTGCCAAAAAATCTAAAAATTAATTTAAGCGGCTAAATCGTGGATTTCTCAGGTGTTTTCGAACACGATTTTCTCTAAATCTCATTTTCGTTCAAATCTGAGCCCCATCTTCCACCATCTCCAATGATTCGTCAGTAAAACCATCTTCATCCAATATCAGGGAAAAAATCTTCAAAAATAGGTTTTTTGTTCTATCACTAGAAATAAATCAACTACTTACCGGCTCGGCTAATATTTTTTGCGGCACGACAACGTCGTCGTTGGAATGCTCGTAATTATTTTGTCGATTTTTATATACAACGTTGCTATCGTCGGTTTGATCACTTATGGTCGTCGAATTAGTCGTCGAGAACGTATTCGACGATGTTCGATTACCTGTAACACAAATTAGAAAAAAAAAACAGTGAATTAGAAAAAAATAATTCGAAAGACCTATTTTATATTCATCTAAAAAACAATAATCGATTTCGCCTATTCGTCATCATTTGCTACTCAAACATAACGGGGGGGGGGCGACGAAAAAAAGGTCTTCGATTTTCCTAATTCTTTTAATAAGCGATAGTTTAAGTTGAAACTTTCCAAAAGAAATTGTTTACTTCCTCGATTCTTGGGAACTGAACTAGAGTAGCCCAAAATGGAACAATTTTCGAAAACACCGCCGTTTTTCTGGAATTACACCTCCAAAATCCCAGTCATTTAAAATTTCAAGAAAAAAATTATCAAATGGAAAAATCAACATCATATTCGTGTTCAGCAGTTCAGATTATCTCTTTATGGACTACTTAAGCGACTATTTTGCTCAATGTCTCAAAATTAAATTTTTCAATCCTGCGACTTTTTCAAAAAAAAAAAAATCAGCGAGACAAATGACATCAAACATATGTATCACGAAATTCAACATTTCAAAATGCATACCTATCTTCAATGCTGACAAGAAAAATATTCCAACTGAGCCGAAACAAAAATATATCTAAAGTACATCATAAACGGAACCCATAATTCAAAATTTCAGGAGCTGAAGTTCATTTCTCCAATTTTGGCGAATTTTTGAAATTTCAAAATAACCTAATTATCCTGCAAAATATGAAAATTTGACCTAATAAACGAAGTAAGCTGAAATTTGGTATAAACCCTGTTTTCGAGCTGTCGAATTGATTGGAAGCGGTTTTGAGACGTTACGAACCCACCAGAAAATTTCGAATTTTCCAGAACTGGAAAAAAAACATATATGAACAAAATTTTCATCATTTATGGTACCAATAAAAGAAATAATGAAGTTCAAAAATAAAGATGCATTGAGAAATAGTTACGATATACGAAAATAACTCGAGAAAAATCGTGAAAAAATTCTCTTAAAAAAATTTAAAAAAATTATGATGTACGAAAATAACTCGAGAAAAATCGCGAAAAAATTATCTGAAAAAATTGAAAAAAATTGCGATGAACCAAACTGGAATGGCAGGAGTCACGGGACAGGGACGTGAAACACGCGTTTTACAAACGCGTTTTGAAAGAATCAAAGGAGAAAAAATACTCTGAACTGAAAACGACTATTCTTGATAAAATTTTCTCCTCCTGGCGCAGAATCCCCCTCCAGCGTGAGTTTGAAAACTGACCGAAAAAAATACTCCGAACTGAAAACTGCTATTTTTGTATGATTTTCTCCTCCTGGCGCAGAATCCTCCTCCAGTATGAGTTGAAAAACTGATGGGGAAAAAATACTCTGAACTGAAAACGACTATTCTCGATAGGAGCGGGGACCCTCCGGAGCTGGGAGCCGGAGGGGATCTGATGTGGTGCCTCCGACTCCGGTTCCGGGATTTTTCAGAAAAGTGCCTCCGGCTCCAGGTCCGAGAAAATCGCCCGGAGGGATACCCTCCTCCCTCCGCCACAACTTCCGGATCCCCGGTTCGAACACGAAAAACACAGGGTTTTTTTCGAAAATTAACCTACTTTGGAGTATCCTAACTCATTCCTTAGACATCGCGAGAAATAAATTTTTTTAGGATAGATTCGACTCAAAAAATTGATAAAATCAAAAACTAATATTTTTGGCCCAATCTAGCACATTATCATCTCATCAAGACCCATACAAATCCACTTGACCATTAGGGTAGATCGAAAAAAAAAACATATCTTGGATTTCGACCAAATTTGGTGGGGTGGTTTACTTTGAGTGAGAGACTTCACAAAAAAATTTGAGCCCCCGAGGGGCAAGGGGAGGAGAACAGGAGGGGCTCAAAGTGTACCTCCTTTTGAAAAAAACGCTGTTTTTTGCGTTTTTTAGCCAACCAAAGTTGTGTCAGAAGCCTTAGTAAGACTTAAAAGATGCGATTTGAGTTTCTACTTCTCACCATCGGCGTCCTTCTCCGATCAAAACTCTGACTGCTACCAGGGGGTTGAAAAGTTGCAGATTGCAATATTTCAATAATATGACATTTTCACTGAGCTGGAATGATTTTTTTTTCATCTAGTAAGTAAACAAAACATTTTTTCAACCACTGAAAGTGAATTTTGAATAAAAAATTGAAAATTTTATACACCAGTGCAGCCAACAGCAAATCATGAAATTCCAAAATACGGAATTTATATAGACTTTGAATTGATTATGTTTTCGCCTGAAAATATTATGTATTTTTTTTTTCAATCACTGAAAGTATATTTCGAATTTTTTTTCGAAAATTTTGTATGTCAGTGCAGCCAGTTACAAATCGTGGCATGTTACACTATGGAGTTTACGTTGACCTCGAATTAATTTTTTTATCGTTTGAAATATTCACTATCATTTTGTTTTCAATTATCAGAAATTAAAAATTTTAAATTTTTCTTTAAAAATTTTGAACGTCAGTGCAGCCAGTTGCTAATTGTGAAATTCTGATATTATGAACTATGAATACATTATTTTTTCGTCAAGTGATTGAACCAATTTTTTCTCCAATCAATAGAAGTATGTTTTGAGTTTGAAGAAATTTTTGAGAAATTACGCTGCAAGGCAGTCAGCTGCGTAAGAGAATGCTAGAAAAATGAAAAGACGCGGAACCGGATTTACAAATATATATGTAATTATTTTAAGAACATTGAATAGTAAAAAAAATACAGATGTAGAAACCCTAAATAGAATAATCCTTTTTGGTCTCAAATTTTTTTAAAAAGTTTTGATTTCGAAGTTTATTGGCAATAAATCCTTCTCGTTCCTCAAAATTGGTCCAATCACTTGACGAAAAAATAATGCATTCTAGTTCATAATATCAGAATATCACAATTAGCAACTGGCTGCACTGACGTTCAAAATTTTTAAAGAAAAATTTAAAAATTTTCATTTCTGATAATTGAAAACAAAATGATAGTGAATATTTCAAACGATAAAAAAATTAATTCGAGGTCAACGTAAATTCCATAGTGTAACATGTCACGATTTGTAACTGGCTGCACTGACATACAAAATTTTCGAAAAAAAATTCGAAATATACTTTCAGTGATTGAAAAAAAAAATACATAATATTTTCAGGCGAAAACATAATCAATTCAAAGTTTATATAAATTCCGTATTTTGGAATTTCATGATTTGCTGTTGGCTGCACTGGTGTATAAAATTTTTAATTTTTTTTCAAAATTCACTTTCAGTGGTTGAAAAAATGTTTTGTTTACTTACTCGATGAAAAAAAAATCATTCCAGCTCAGTGAAAATGTCATATTATTGAAATATTGCAATCTGCAACTTTTCAACCCCCTGGTAGCAGTCAGAGTTTTGATCGGAGAAGGACGCCGATGGTTTAGGGAGAAGTAGAAACTCAAATCGCATCTTTTAAGTCTTACTAAGGCTTCTGACACAACTTTGGTTGGCTAAAAAACGCAAAAAACAGCTTTTTTTCAAAAGGAGGTACACTTTGAGCCCCTCCTGCTCTCCTCCCCTTGCCCCTCGAGGGCTCAAAATTTTTTTGTGAAGTCTCTCACTCAAAGTAAACCACCCCACCAAATTTAGTCGAAATCCAAGATTTTTTTTTTCGATCCACCCTATTAACCATATCTATCGTCAATTTTTCACGTATCACCTCATTTCTTATTCACCTTCAACATTAATTACTCGTGTAATTCCAACGATAAGTATATCTCGTAATTTACTCATAAGTAACGCGATAACACTCCGACCAATATAAGCCAACGCAATGCATTCGTCGAATTATATCTCTTGGCTCAGCAGGTGGCGGGGGGACCCGGAGAGTCATACTACATACCAATATACCGTACACTTACGCGAGACGAATATTAATCTTGAAATATTCGATTAAATTCAACTCGGAGAAATTACAGCGAGAAATTTCACGCCTCCGATTCTCCATCTCTGTCGCACTCCGACTAATAATATAATACGCGTAGCAGGCTCGTAAAATTCATGATACCGTGTTACCCATTAAGGGCATAGGCACCTTTTGGGCCAACCTCGATGCAAGCGAGTAAAACTTTTACAAGTATCGTTAATTCGCGCGTTCGTCGGTAGACTTTTTGTTTAATCGGTCGTCGTCGGTGTTTCGGAATCGGGCTGAATGAGGCTCGCAGAGACCTAAGTACCAGCCAACGTACTATAAATCCAGCCGTAGTCCTTGGCAATGACCTCGTAGACTAAAAAACTCTGAAATTTTGGCTGCATTTCGTCCTAATTGACTCCGCTCTCGTCGTCTGCTCCGTTCCCCATTAGAATTCGTACCCAGCACAGAGCAGATAACTCGTTTCCAATGAAACGTAATTAAAGTGCTTCTACGTAAAGTACGAAAAACGACTCGGTATGGAACAAAACGGGTATACCAGATAGAGAAAGAGATGATGCATCGCTAGCGTAAAATACTCATGTTTAAGGTTTGTTGTAATAATAAAGCAAAAACTATACGAGCGATATACTCGAATTCTCGTATATCTCGAGACGAGGCTGGCATAGAGCACACGACGGGGTTGATTTATACCGAACGGATTACGCAATTTCGATTTCATTTTCTCCGCATTTGCTGCTGCGCCATACACGACCGACGAATATAGGCTAAAAAGCGTCTCTCTCGATGTCAGTGTATTGTACGAGCACGTAAGATACTCCGGAGCGAGTGAAACAGAGACGTAGGTATGAAAATCCCCCACCAACGGAGGAGCTTTTTATGCGATGAAAATTGATAAATAAAGGCATAAATTTAGTATACGAGACTACACGGTGTTGGGAAATAAAGCGCCGCGGCTTATTGGTTATACAGACACACGGTATACGGTATATCGATACCTTATAGTTACGTATACGCCAAAGCCTGCCATCTCCTTCGAGAATATATCCTATTTAATCGTTCCGCAGAACCGGTAAAGATGCGGTATTTAAATTGATTCCGGCTCTATTCTCCGATTTCCCAGTAACCCTTTATTCTACGCGTCGATATTGCTGTAGTGTATTTTCTCATTTCGTCTTTACTTTTTCCCCTCCACCAGCCCAGTTCTCCCATCATAGACGGATATGAAGCGTAACTTAAGGGGGGCGGCTTGAGCCCCAGCTAAAAAAAGGAAAAAATGTTCATTTTCGACACTCCAAAATTTTTTGTACCCTTACCATTCCGAGATTTTTATATAAAAATCGATGGAAGGAAAGAGGGTTCATATCATCATTTTTAGAATGAACTGTATAAATTCATTGAGCCAAGCGAAGCCAGGGCAAACATTTTTGAAAAAAAGGAATCCAAAAATTGAATTTCTTCAGTTTTTAAAATCAAATTTTAGTAAGTATTGAAATGGAGGCGAAATTCTGGACCCTTCAATTTTAAAATTCAGATTAATCTTCATATGCCGGAGCGAAGCGAGGGCTAAGATTTGAAAAATTGATGATTTTCTGAATGAAAATGATTCGGGGTTTTCTAGTTTGTTGTTTGAAAAATTTTCATTTCTTTGGCGCAGAAATTTTGTGATTTTCGAAGTTTTTTACGAAATTTCAAATTTTTATCATTATAATAATTTGTGTTTTTTTTTGGGTGTTTTTTTGGTGCAATTTTGCAGGAAGATTTTTCAACCTGTTGAAAAATTTTCTCAAAAAGTAGGAAAATTCCGTTGAAAATTGGCACATTTTCGAAAATCTGCCAATTTATACAACAAAATTTACCATTCAGGCATAACAAAATTTACATACTTTTTGAAGAAAAATTTGTCGACACGATAAAGAAAATTCCCATAAAATATCCAATCGTATTTTACACTGCAATCTATCGACGAATTATTTTGAAAATACATCTCTCGGAAAACAGCTTGGATTGCTTTCCAAAATTTGTGAGAGGAAATTTATCCAAATTCGGTTGCCCTGGACCAATATTTGTAGTTCTCAAATCTTTTCAATCATTGGTTTTCATTGATGGTGTCTAACTCGTATTAGCTAAACCATACATATGGAATATAAACTGGATACGAAGCTGTCATTTGAAATGTACAGCGAAATTGTGTTCGCTAAAAACAACCAATCAGAAGTCAATTTTCAAAAACCACGCCCATTATTTATTCCCGCGTTTTTTTTGGGACGAAGATGATTTTAATTTTGGATTTTTCAGACGTCGCACAGTGGTCCAGGAGACCCCTCAAAACGCGCGAAATTCAGTATCATAAAAAAAGAGCAATAAAAGTAGGTAAAAAATAGTGTACATACAGTTTTTTTGGTCGTAGATTACGAATCTGGCAGCAAAAAATTGATTCGGGGCAATGAGGAGGTGGTAGGGGAGGTGCTGAAATCGAAATTCACCTAAAATATCGTGTAATATATCGAAATCTAGGTTTTCGAGGTCGTAGATTAAGAATATGGCAATAAAAACATTTTTAGAGGTCATGGGGAGAGGGTGGAGGGGGGTGCTCAAATCAAAATTCACCAATATCGCGTCGCATATCGGAATCTTGGGTTTCGTGGTTGTAGATTACGAATCCGACAAAGTTTTTTTGTGAAAGTAAGAGGGAAGGGGTGGGGGTGTTGAAATTGGAGTTAAACCAAAATATCGTGTAGTAGATCAAAATCTAAGGTATTTTTGCGATTTTAGTAATATAAATTAGACCAAAAGTATAAGTGCCACGCCTCAGCACGAAAAATGTTATAGGTGAAGTGGTAGTTTCAAGTACCCTGAACACGATTTTCCAAATAGTTTTTGCGTCCGTCTGCGTTCGTGTGCATTATAAGCAAAAATGTGCATTTTTCAACGATTTTTTCCCATTTTTAGTAATTTTTTTCCAGTATTGTCATTATTTACAAACCCTTTACATTCCCGGCATGTAAATAATGACATTAATAAATTAAAAAAAACTACTAAAAACGGAAACAATCATTGAAAAAGGCACATTTTTGCTTATAATCCACACGGACGCAGACGGACGCAAAAACTATTTGGAAAATCGTGTTCAGGGCACTTGAAACTATCACTTCATCTATAACATTTTTCGTGCTGAGGCGTGGCACTTATACTTTTGGTCTAATTTATATTACTAAAATCGCAAAAATACCTTAGATTTCGATCTACTATACGATATTTTGGTTTAACTCCAATTTCGGCACACCCACCCCTTCCCTCTTACTTTCACAAAAAAATTTTGTCGGATTCGTAATCTACGACCTCGAATCCCAAGATTCCGATGTGCTACGCGATATTATGGTGAATTTTGATTTGAGCACCCCCTCACCCCCTCTCCATGACCTCTAAAAATTTTTTTATTGTCATATTCTTAATCTACGACCTCGAAACCCTATTAGATTTCGATATATTACACGATATTTTAGGTGAATTTCGATTTCAGCACCTCCCCTACCACCTCCTCATTGCCCCGAATCAATTTTTTGCTGCCAGATTCGTAATCTACGACCAAAAAAACTGTATGTACACTATTTTTTACCTACTTTTATTGCTCTTTTTTTATGATACTGAATTTCGCGCGTTTTGAGGGGTCTCCTGGACCACTGCGCGACGTCTGAAAAATCCAAATTATTTTCAATTTTTTTCTTCAACTGTCATAAAATTTTTTGTCGTTCTTCATAATTTTTCCAAATTTCAACTCCATATTTTATTCAAGATATTTTTAAACTTGGAAATTTTTCCCATTTCAGTGAAATTTTTTTAACTCAAGAATTTTTTCAATTTTTTTCTCACATCAAACATTTTTTCAACTCTGGTTGTCTGGTATATTTTCTCAATATAATAATGTATTCTTCCACACCAAAATTTTTTTCTCATCATATTTTTCAATTCTACAATTTGTTCCCCAATTTTTTCATTTGGATTTTGAAATTTTTCCCTACTGACAACTCTAAAATTTTATTCTTTGGGGTGCGTTCAGTTTGATAAAAAAAAGGTTGGCGTTAGTCAAATAAGGTATAAATCAAAGAGCTGGTGTGCAAAACCGTTCATAAAATTCAAAAGTCGCTGGTTAAGACATCTTTAATACCATTTGATTCATCATGAAATAGCCACATAATTTTAATAAGGTGCAAAAATGATCGATCAAAATCTGTCAGGAACGAAATAATCTGATTGGCTAACGCTTTGTTTTGACCATATTCAACTAACACCAACCTTATTTTCTACCAAAGTGAACGCAACCCTGATCTAAAATTTTGATGACTTCATAGGTATACTCGCTTGAAATTCTTTCAGCTTGAGTTTCTCAAAAAAATTTAATCCAAAAAATTTTAGAGTTGGAAAATATTTCAAAAAAAAATTGAGAACAAATTTTAGAGAGCTGAGAAATTTTTTACCTGCATTAAAGATAAAATTTGAAAAAAAAATCCCAAGAGTTGAAAATATTTTGACAATTTTGAATCGAAATTTTACAATAGAGTAAGAAAGCATATAATACGTATAATATGAAAAAAATTTGGTGTCGTAAAAATTTTCAAAGTACAAATTTTTGTAATTTTAGAGCTGGGAGAAAATTTCACAGCAGTTGAAAAAATTCCAAAAATTGAAAAATATTTTTTCGAAAGTACCACAGTTGAATAAATTTTCGACCTGACTTAGGTATTTACTAATTCTTAGAAGAAATTTGATAACTGGGAAATTTCCTTGAAAAATCACATAATGGACTTTGGAAAAAATCGAGTTGCATAGAAATTGAAGACTCGCATAATTTGAACACGGAAAATTTAGCCTTCGGCACCATTTTCTTATTTTAGTGGGTAACTATGAGCTAAACTACGAATAATCTGTTTCAACAATCGATAATTGTGCACCATTTTCGATCGATTACATGTATTATTTTTTTCATCATAAAAGACCATTTTAGTGACTTGAAAAAGGAGGAAATTCGTCATAATATTGATAGTTTATCCCTAGAAAATTAGGTGTTTGCGATTTTTCTTGTATAAAACATAAAATACACACAAAAATGATTGGAGGGGGGCTCAAGCTCTCCATGCCCCCTTTCTCCGCCAATGTCTCTCATCTGGATGGAAAATCGAATAAACTAAAGCTAACTCGAAGGTGATATATTAATAATGGGACGAATTTTCTCTCAATTTTTATTATTCATCCCTCAAGAATTAATTTTAATAGACGAATAAAAACGAGCCAAGTATACGCAGTAACGTCATCATCATCGACGACAACACCAGCCGCAGACCAAGAAAGAAAAAAAACTACCTTATTCTATACGAGACTTACACTTCCATAGTTGCAACTCACCCTAGAGTATCACGAGCGTAACTTGAGCGTGAAAAAGTTTTTTCGCCAAGTTTGATTAGATTAGGAGTCGTTGTAGTAGAAAAAAAAAGGTGCCACCTCGGTATCTCGCTTACGTACACTCGTATAACGAATGCAATGTTGTAAAGTTATTTCATTAGGGTTTTTTTCATCCCCCTATTGGATTTTTTTTACGACGACGAGACGACTCGAAGAAATTGACAGGTTTAATAATTAATTCGAGCGAGGTATTTATGCGGGGTGGCGATTCCATCCAACGCAACGCATGTAATAAGCTTTATTTCTCAACCTGATGAAACACTTGTAACTCATAGAAATTCGACTTCTTCAAATTTTTAAAATTATTCAGATTCTTGAAATTCGAAATTCGCGACTTTTTCCTATGGTATCTGCCTCTTAATTTGAACCCCTCCCCCCCCCCGCCACAAAAAAATCAACGAGATTAAATTTATTACAGAAAAAATTTCAAACCGGAAGGAAATATTATTCTGAATCAAAAATTTTAAAAAGACAAATTTTTACTAAAATTTTCTAAAAGTGGGTTATTTTTTATGTTGAAAAATTTTACGAAAAATTGGCCATTTTTTTTTTACTTTCAAAGGATGTGCAAGGAGTCTGGAATGGGGTATTCGGACTTGGTGAATTCAATGGCAGCGTTAGTTTTTTCCGATCGGTCGTCGTTTGCGAAATAACGGCCATTTTCGAGGCCAATTTTGGCCAAAATTAAAAGTATTCGAAAAACTCCCGAAAATCTTCATTTTTGACTAACTGGGGTCGGTGAATACGAATCTGGTGCTTGTTTGGCGCAATAGTCGCTCCTTTTTCCGAAAATCGCATTTTCAAAGAGTAAATTGGCCATAACTCGAGAACAAAAGTCCGCGACTAAAAAAAGACAGCGGATTCGGAATCAGCGACCTCGAATTAGTCGAAAACGACACTTTTCTCGATTTTTTTGAAAATCATCGAAATTTGAAAAACCCCATGAACTAGACCCATTCTACCGTTCACACCAGATTTCAAAACAAACCACCGAAGAAGTGAAGAAAAAGAGGAAAAAAACCAACACCTTGTTTATTTTTCACACTTGTTACAAAACCATATCTATCCCATTTCCCACAAGATTTGTAGCCCGCAAAATGAGCAAATTTTTCCTCGTGTTTCTCTCTTTTATTCTTTTCCCCGGCGAAATTTTTTTTCAACCATATACCTAGACCTACACAACTTCATACAAATCCTGGTCTAAAATTGCAGCGGTCTTGTTACCGAGAATGAGTAAATTTCCATTACTCCTGATCCCAGGAGTGAAATTTCCGTAAATGTGAAAAAATACGCGAAAAAATTAAAAGCGATGCGTTATTTTAATTAAACTCTGATGACATCCGCCTGCTACCGCATTGTATTGTACAATGCGGCTAAAACTTTTTCTACTTCGAACATTTTTTTACTTATGCAATACCAACGTCGCACGCTGAAAATTTTTTAATGACGGTTTTTCTCCATAATTATTTTTTTGAATGAAACAAAAAAATTTCCAAGATCTGACTCGATTTTATTCCGCTCAATTAAGACATTTTAACGCGTTTGGATTTTATTCGCATAATAAATCCTCGGCAACGAGTTTATAAGGACATATCTCATAGGTATTATATGAAGATAAAGTGGAATTGTTTTTCGAGAAATTCTAAATTTACTCTATCGCACTTCTGATAGATCTGGAAAAATAATTTTAAATGGGATATGTCAAAGTCACTTCTATCACGGAAAAGAAATCCAGTGAGGCTTTTGAAAAATTCCTTAATTTCGAAGGGAACATAAGATTATTCAAAGGAAAATATCAAACTCACAAAAGTACAAAAGGTGAAGAGGGAAACAAGGAGGGGGGATTTAAGGCTAAAAAACACGAAAACACGTTTTTTTTCTTCAAAATTGTACATATAAGTACCTGATTTACCTTGATGACACAATTTGACCTCTCAGTATCCGTCCTCGTATCTCCAAAATTGGGACGAAATTTCAAAAAATGTCAACCAGATCGTGTGATATGTCGTTTGTAATTTTTTCGAAGGTGCTGAGTTCAAATTTAAATTCAGTTTTCAGATTTGACCTCCCTCAACTCTTTCGAGGGCTAAGGAAGGGTCACTACCTAAATCTGAAGGTATAAAGGAATTTTTATCAGAATTTGGAGGGACAGGGACGGGTGCTAAGGGGTGAAATCAAAAAACTGAGTCGAAATTCGGAATCTGCACCTTCGAAATCATAATAAACGATACGTCACACAATTTTTGTGATTTTTTGGAAAATTTTGAAAATTGTTAGCTCTTCTTAGTGGACCTCTCGAAGGTTGGTAATTTTCTCACCGCACCAGATCATTGGAAACCGGGGGTCGTAGGGATGACCGGGAGGCTAACTATAAATTTGAGTCGTGGTCCCCTCCCCCTCAATGAGATTTTTGCAGGAAAAATTCGCGACAAAAATACAGAAAATTTGAATATACTCGGGTAAAAAACTCACAGAAATTAAAATCATCTTCTCCCTTCTTCAATTGTGCTCAACCGATTTCAAAAAATGCGACTAAAAATGTCACACAGACATATCGTCGCCGTAATGCTAAAACCTTCTAAGTGCCAAATTTATTATTTTACAGGAGAGCTAAAAAACGTAACAAAATTTTCATTGCGCTTATTGAGACTTAAATCAATTTTTTTACTTCATTTTTTTTAAATCGATGCAGCTCGATTCCCTGAATCCGAAACACTAAAAAATTCAATTTCAAAAAAATTGCACTTAGAAGGTTACGGCGACGATATGCACCCATTTTGTTTCCTCTTACGTATATTAGGGTCTCCCCCAGTTCCCAGGCATGGACTCCAACGGTTAGGAAAAAAATTGATGCTATATAATTTTTTTTAAATCTTATTATTTTATGAAAATAAAATAAAATTTTGAGCCCGAGCGAAGAGAGTAAAAAAATTTGCAAAAAAATTTGTAACTTAAAATTCCATTGTTAAGTATTTCCTAAAATTTCAGTCGAAGGGGTAGGAATTGAAACTTTCCAACCTCCTCATTTGAAATATTTTTCTGCTCACAGTATAAATACAACTTTTTTCAATTTTAAAAATTGAGAATTTTAGAGCTATTAAAATGTTTATTTTTTCAATTTTGGAATTCCAAAAAAATCAAGTTTAATATTCACAGATAAAATTCATAGCGCATTAAGTCATTTTTTAAAAAATTGTTATTTTCTTAAAAGCAACATGTATTTTGTATTTTGAAAGAAAATATTTCGATTTTTTATTTCCTCCAAATTTGTCGTCCTACGCACGTGCGTAGTTAATGTCTAGGAAAATCCGGCGTTAACAGCGAATATGTTCAAGAAAATATATCTTTTTTTTTTGGAAAGTAGAATTTAAAAAAAGGAAATGGTATAGCACAAAAATAGTGCCGTGTGTCCAAACCTCGAAAAATTCATAAAAAATTACCTACTGACCTAAAAACTCAATTTTTACAACTCCTTTATCAACCTTCAAAATCCCACAGTATTCAAAATAGATTTCAGAAATTTGTAAAAATGAAAAATTTTGCTGACTGGCATGTTTACTAGGGTTGAGTGAAAAAAAAGGCATATCTTGGATTTTGACCCAATTTGGTAAGGTGGTTTACTTTGAGTGGATGACCTTCCCAAAAAAATTGAGTCCCCTAGGGGCTTGGGGAGGGGAGCAGGAGGTGCTCAAAGTGCACCTCCTTTTGAAAGCTGGAATGATTTTTTTTCATTGAATAATTGAACAAAACAATTTACGTTGACCTCAAATTAATTTTTTTATCGTTTGAAAAGTTCACAATAGCTAATTTTGTTTTCACTCATCAAAAATAAAAATTCAAATTTTTTTAAAAAATTTTGTATGTACGTCAGTGCAGCCAGTTGCTAATTGTGATATTCTGATATTATGAACTCGAATGTATTTTTTTTTCGTCAAGTGATTGGACCAATTTTTTCTCCCAATCAATAGAAGAACATATGTTTTGAATTTGAAGACATCAGAATGTCACAATTAGCAACTGGCTGCACAGACGTACAAAATTTTCAAAGTAAAATTTTAAATTTTTTATTTCTGATGATTGAAAACAAAATTATTGTGAATTTTTCAAACGATAAAAAAATTAGTTCGAGGTCAACGTAAATTCCATAGTTTAGCATGTCACGATTTGTCACTGGCTGCAATGACATACAAAATTTTCCAAAAAAATTCCGAAATATACTAATTCTAGTGATTTAAAAAAAAATATAAACAATATTTTCAGGCGAAAAAATAATCAATTCTAAGTCGATATAAATTCCGTATTTTGGAATTTTATGATTTGATGTTGGTTGCACTGGTGTATAGAATTTTCATTTTTTTCAAAATTCACTTTCAGTCAGGGGATAGAAGTCAACTCCGGAGTCGGAGTCAAACTGACTCTAAACTGACTCCGACTCCGGCTTGACTCTGGAGTCGAGCCGTAGTCAAGGAGTCAAGGTCAAAGATTACTCCGGGTGTCAAGCAGGAGTCAGGAGTCAAGGTCTGAAATTGACTCCGGAGTCAAGGATGGATTCAGGAGTCAGGTGTGAGTTTGATTCCGGAGTCAAGGTGGAGTCGGGAGTCGAGGTTTGAAAGTGACTCCGGAGTCAAGGTGGAGTCAGGAGTCGATGTTTGAAAGTGACTCCGGAGGTATCACGTGAATTTCCCGTGGACGATTGCCCGTGGGCAATTCCCCGCGGGAAATTTCCCGCGGGGACAATTTCTCGCGACTCAATATCGTGCGACGACAATTGCTCGCAACGAAAATTGCTCGTGGTTGAAGTTGCAGGCTGCGAAAATTTCTCGCGACGAAAATTGCTCGTGGTTGAAGTTGCAGGCTGCGAAAATTTCTCGCGACGAAAATTGCTCGTGGTTAAAATTGCACGATGTGAAAAATTCATTCTTCACGGAAAAAATTTGTCTTATGCAATTATCCAAGATAATATTTAATTTGAACGACTGCCTAGGTATAATTTTAAAATACCAAATCTACAAAAATGAAAATAACTTTATTTTCCCACGAGCACATGTTCAGAAAAAAATATTTTTTGATCTTTTCAACTTTATTCTTCGAACGATTCCGACACATTTTGCCATAACCTTCTTCGAGCAATAATTGTCTCTCACTTTACATAAAACATTCCTGTATTTTTTTCTTCATTCAAATCTTATTTAGATCTGCAGACATCGAAAAAATTGTAGTGAGAGCAGAAAAATTGATGTTTCAGAATGAACGAAGGGATATTTTTTATTTTGAAAAATCATACTCAAAAAGTAAAAAATGACTATTTTTCAAACATTTCAATTCGGTACTTGATATTTTGAACCTGTGAGAGGAAAGGGGCCTTTTCCAGTGTTACTTCTATTCGTGTCGCGAATATTTTTTCGCTCATATAGGTAAGTATGTAGCTACTTTTAATAATTTTAAGATTTTTAAAACTACCTAAATCGTTTCGAGAATAGCATTTCTTTTAAAACTAAAAATAATTTCGTGAAACACCGATATTTTAACCGCGGGAAATTTCATTTTTGTTGCGGGCAATTTTCGCTGCGAGCAGTTGTCGTCGCACGAAATAAAATCGCGAGGAATTGTCCCCGCGGGCAATTTCCCGCGGGGAATTGCCCGCGGGGAATTGGCAACGGGCAATTGACGTAGACTCGACTCCGGAGTCAAAGTGGAGTCCGAAGTCAATTTTTCCCCTTGACTCTGGGAGTTAGGTGGAGTCAGATGTCAGAAGTCAATTTTTCGGCTGATTTCTATTCTCTGGTGCAAAATCGGAGTCAAAGTGACTCCGAATTGACTCCGGAGTGAAGCCAGAGTCAAGGAGTCAAAGCAAAGATCAACTCCGGAGTCAAGTCGGAATCAAGAGTCAAGATCATAGATTGACTCCGGAGTCAAGCGGAGTCAAGAGTCAATGTGTGAGTTTGATTCCGGAGTCAAGGTGGAGTCAGGAGTCAACTTTCTCCCTTGACTCCGGAGTCAAGCCGGAGTCAGGAGTCAACTTTTTAGCTGACTCCTAGTCTCTGCTTTCAGTGGTTGAAAAATTTTTTTGTTCAATTACTCGATGAAAAAAAAATCATTCCAGGGCTTAGTGAAAATTTCATATTATTGGAATATTGCAATCTGCAACTTTCCAACCCCCTGGTAGCGGTTTGAGTTTTGACCGGAGAAGGATGGCAATGGTTTAGGAAGATGTAGAAACTTAAATCGCATCTTTTAAGTGCTACAAAGGCTTCATCGACAAAAAAACACAAAAAACAGCGTTTTTTTCAAAAGGATGTGCAATTTTCGCACCTCCTGCTCCCCTCTCCTTGGCTCTAGAGGGCTCAAATTTTTTTGGGAGGCCTCCCACTCAAAGTAAACCACCCCACCAAATTTGGCCAAAATCAACGATTTTTTTTCACTCCACCCTAATGTTTACCCGAAGGCAATTTTTTATATGTAATTAGTCCACTGTTGAGAAATTCTACGAATTTTCTTCGTCGTGGCCATGACTAAACCAAAGGCGGACGTAACAGTGAAAAACAACAGTCGATCATATTTTCAGAATGAATATTCATGATGAGATCATTACAATCGCAATTTTCTCAGATTTTTTATACTACTCTCGATTGAAGATAATTTAAAGAGCAGTCCGTAAGATACTTCCGCAAAAACTGATACTGTCCGAAATGAATTATAGCAAGTTAAGATATTCAACTTTCAAAATTTATTCCTTATATCTCTTCCGCAAACGCATTCGAATCAATACGAACCCCTCGCGAAATCCAATCGTACTATGAAAATCTACGATATCATCTACGATTCACCCTGAAAACGCTCGCCGATAAGAAGGAAAAAGAAACCCCGAATTCAATCAGTTTTATCCTCGCTTTTACACCGAAACAGGAAATTTTCACGCTCAACCGTTCACCGATAATATTTCGCTGCGAAGCTCGTCTCGTCGCATTGCAATCCTCCGTCTCGTATTTCTTAAATGCGAAATTCGCGTAGTTTTCGGGTACGATCCGAATATACTCGGGCGACCAACACCAAAATCCTCAATCTTCTTTCGAATTAACTTCGCACTTGATTTTTCGCGCTACAAAAAACACGCCGTCGTCGAAGACAGCGAGATGGGGAGGCGAAAAAATACTCGCGAACTTTAAAGCACCTGTTTCACGCTCGCGTGACCCTGGCTGAGGAAAAATTCTTGCGAGATTCCGCCAACTAATTGGGTTCGCTTTGAAATTCACTTATACGATCTGCCCTTACCGACGACCGAATCAATCCATAAATTTCATTAAACACGTTACCACCGCGTGCTTTTTCGGTATGCTACGAAGTTACGTCACCCTTCCCCCGGCTGCCTCTCCGAGGAGCATTTACATTACGAAATAAATGCATTAGATGCCGTTTCGTTCCCTCCTCGGTCCTTCTGACGATTCACCCTCGCGATAGTTTGGCTGGTTATTTTTACGCGACCGAGAATCTACGATGGTAAATCGCTTTATAATTTATTAACGCGCTGCTTGATTTCACCGACGAGATCTTTAATCGAAGTTTTAAAACGAGCGCGAATTCGGTGCCATTGCCTGAATGCCGACGCGACGCCTGCTTCTTTCGTCGCCTACGATATCGCGCTTAAGTTAATTTTCACCATGGTTGTGTTTGCTTTTACCATACTATACAGATTGAACTTCTTCGCAGCCAGTCGAAGTTGATAATTAACCCTCGGCTTTTTCGACAAAGCTCGATTTTGTTCGCGTTCGCAGTTCACGTCTTCGGCGAAACTTATCAACTTTGTGTTGGATGACGAAAACACATCTCGAGATTTTCTCTTTTATGTAAGTATTTACTCATCGATAGATTCTTCTTATAAATACAGAATGGAGGAAGTATGCCGGGTAAACGTCAAATACCGCCGGCGTCTACGACTTACCGAACGTATTCGTTATAATATCTGGTCCTTTGGAATCGCTGACTGCGTTTTGCTGACTGCGCACGAACACCGCCGACATGTACGGTTGATTTTTAATCGTGTCGTCTGTTTTGGACGGCTTCGGCGCGAATTCTCGGTCTCTTTTGTGCATACGTCGACACCGATAGAATATTATAAAAACACCGAACACGCATAACAGCACCGATAACACGAATAATACGGTTATTAAGCCGGTCATCACATTTATCACTTGTAAACGATTCGTTACACCTGAAACATAACGAAAGAAAAAATTACAAGGATCCATTTCGTAATTAACGTTGATTAAGAAAGGGGTACGAGGGGAAGATTTCCAGACGATATCGTATATATGAACAATATCGCGCCATAAGATACACCAATGACCAAGTTTTCAGCTCATTAAACCGTCCATATTGTAGATTACGTTCGAGCAGAGGAGCTTTATAACGAACAGAAGCAGTCTGGATGCCCTAAGGCTGCTCGATGCTGTAATTTGATGGAGCAGATAATGGCACTTGATATTAAAGGAATTTGTCGAGTCTATATCGAGGCTTAATAATGTCACCCCCGCTTGGTCGACGGTATCCATTAAATATTATATTCGAACTCGCAATTAGACCGCGAGAGGGGTCCGGAATCGTGGTTAGATTAGACTTATTGATATAAACGTGGCGTTGCGGGTTTCTTAGCTTAGACCAGCGGTGCTATCTGGATTGGAATTATCTCGAGTGGTGTTTACACGAATGTACGGTGTAATTCGTACGTATGTATGTGTACCATGATGATTCGAAGGGTATTTGGATTCTTGGATTAAAAGTATACAACTTTTTGCAGTGGAGTGAGAATATTGCAGAAGGATTCACTAATAGCCCAGTCATTTTAGGTCAGAACCTTCTACAAATTGGGGGAGAGCTGAATTTCACATTATTTGGGTAGAATAAACCTCGCAAGTGTCCGGCTACCCCCACAAGAGGGTAAAAAACCACCCTCAGAACCAATTTTTCGTGTTTTCTGCCAAATAGTCTACAGTCCAAGTGGCAAAAAGAGCTCTAGAAATCGAAATCAGCGTGCTTTTTTAGGGCGCAAAAAAATCAGTTGGCTTATTGTGGGTATGGGTCCCATAGTATGAAAAAAGTGTATTTTGGATTTTTGCCCTTGCACAATAGGGAGCTATGGCCTAAAACCCCCTCTTTTTTCCCATTTTTTCAACTTGACCGGGCGCAAAAATTTTTTTCACAGTGTGATAGCAGACACTCCCTCGACTCCAAATATATGTCACAACCCTTGGGCCACTTGCACAATGGAGCGCTAGGCCCCCCAAAGTGCGATTTTTCGCCAAATTTGACCATTTTTGGCACAATAATGCCACTGTATGCAACATGTGGTCTAGGGCGAAAAAAAAATTAAACGGAGTGTATACTCCCATTCATTCCGCATCCGATGAACCAAAGTTTAAGGAAAATGGTTTGTACAATACGCCGTGGTGGAATTTTAAAGTTGAGAAAATGTGTGATTTTCTCCCCTTTTCGTCATAAATTAAGTTATCAAAAAAATCTGAAACTTGGGTTGCGACCTATCAAAATGGGTTAAAATTTTACAAGCAGAACGAAATTATTAGTGAAAATTGAATTTAAGCAATTTTGACCCTTTTTGAGCCTCAAATTGAGCCTCATTTTTGAGTACTTCCTAAAAATTGGCATGTAACCTATGAAAGAGGGCTAGAATTTCGTCAAAAATTCAAAAATGTTTATTTAAAACCATTTTTGAGCAATTTTTGAGAATTTTGAGCCCCAAATAGGACCAATTTCTGAGTATTTTTGAAAAATTGGCATGTGACACATGAAAGGGGGATAGAATTTCGCCAACAATTCAAATATGTCATCTAAAACTATTTTTGAGCAATTTTCAAAAATTTTGAGTCTCAAATTGAGCAAATTATTTAGTATTTTCAAAAAATGTTCATATTTTGAGCTCAAAATTCTCAAAAATTGCTCAAAAATGTTTTTGGATAACATTTTTGAACTTTTGAAGAAATTTTATCTCATTTCAAAAGGTCACATACCGATTTTTGGAAAATACTCAGGACTTCATCCTATTTTGGGCTTAAAATTCTCAAAAGTTGCTCAAAAATGGTTTTGGATAACATTTTTGAATTTTTGACAAAATTTCATACGACTTTCATATGTCACATGCCAATTTTTGAAAAATACTCAAAATTCCCAAAATTTGCTCAAAAATAGTTTTTGATAACGTTTTTGAATTAAATTCTAGACCTCTTTCATAGGTCACATGCCAATTTTTAGGAAGTACTCAAAAATGAGGCTCAATTTGAGGCTCAAAAAGGGTCAAAATTGCTTAAATTCAATTTTCACTAATAATTTCGTTCTGCTTGTAAAATTTTAACCCATTTTGATAGGTCGCAACCCAAGTTTCAGATTTTTTTGATAACTTAATTTATGACGAAAAGGGGAGAAAATCACACATTTTCTCAACTTTGAAATTCCACCACGGCGTATTGTACAAACCATTTTCCTTAAACTTTGGCTCATCAAATGCGGAATGAATGGGAGTATACACTTCGTTTAATTTTTTTTGCGCCCTAGACCACATGTTGCATACAGAGGCATTATTGCGCCAAAAATGGTCAAATTTGGTGAAAAATCGCACTTTGGGGGCCTAGCGCCCCATTGTGCAAGTGGCTCAAGGGTTGTGACATATATTTGGAGTCGGGGGAGTGTCTGCTATCACACTGTGAAATTTTTTTGCGCCCGGTCAAGTTGAAAAAATGGGGAAAAAGAGGGGGTTTTAGGCCCTAGCTCCCTATTGTGCAAGGGCAAAAATCCAAAATACACTTTTTTCATACTATGGGACCCATACCCACAATAAGCCAACTGATTTTTTTGCGCCCCAAAAAAGCACACTCAATGAACACTTTTTGCCAGTTGGACTGTAGACTAAAAATGAAAGGGGCTAAATCAAAAAATGTCAAGAGCAATGATGGAAGAGCCTTGCTTAGAGCGCTCCCACTCTTGCTCACTTATTTGCTCTTTGTTATTTTAGACTCTCATTCTTCACTCGCCCTTTTGAAAATTTTTAATCCTGAGTGTTCTTCTTCTATATCTCTTCTATATTTTAAAATGATTCTTGCTCTTCGCTCTTGGCTCGCCCTTCAAATTTTTCCGCTCTTGCTGCCCAAGGATGGATGAACAAAACGAGAACAAATATTCTTGTTTTTACTTTTTTCCCCCATTTTCATAACATTAAGCCATTTTTATTCCAATTTTGAATTTTAAAAATTGAATACGTCAGAACAAAAAGGGCATAAGTTCACATATGCCCTTTTTTATACCACAAGTGATTGTGAAACTACGAAGTCTCCTCTATCCAATAAGACCACTCCCACTTCATGATCTTAAAAACTCGCCGAGTTATAGTGAATTTAAGATGGGGAAATCAAAAAATTTTTGCACTGTTTGGCATCCTCATGTAACTTCTACCACGTTGATGCGTGATGCGCGCGTCTCTTTGTTGTTATCTTGTTCCCTGGTGTATCCACTGCTACTTGTTGTTGTTATTTTGATTTTTTATGAAAAATTTGAAACTGTTTATTAAATTTTTATTTAAAGTGTATTTAAAATAGTTATGAGCATGAGAACTTGAAAATTTTCTAACCACAAAAAAATAAAAAATTCTGGAATGTATATCTCTGTTCCTGAGCAACCTTGGAAAAGAAGTTAAATACAAAAAATGTTCCTTTTTTTGTCCTCTACAACTTTGTTAAAAAAAGTTTTTAAAAATTTTTTGAATTGAAAGAGTTATAAGCTGAAATGACAGCAAAGTGGGGAGCGAAAAAAAGTGTGATGAAAAAAGGCATATAACTCGTCACTTCAAAACAGGTATATTTAAAATATTTCAAGGTGTACAATGAAGATAGCGCTGTTTTCTTGCAGTGGAAGGTTGATATTTCAACATCCTTAAGTTTCCCAACCGCACCTTGACATTTAATTTCTGAGAAATCATTCCAAAACTTCAATCGACGATTCCCAAAAACGCCATTTTTATTATATGCCCTTTTTGTTCCGACGTATTCAATTCAAATACTTTGAGTATTTTTTTTTCTTGTGTGTTAATTTTAGATTAAGTAAAATTTAATTTTTCGACTGAAAATGAAATTTTTCTCGCAAAAGGAATAATTTATACCACTTTATTGAAGGGGGAAAAAAGATGAAGCGGTGAGAATTATTCCTCTCAGCTTTGCATCAAAACTATCAAAAGGTGAACAGGGTTTTTGACTGCTGCTCCGAGTTGTGTACAGTGAACCGGTTTTCACGGTTGCACAGTTAATTATCTACATTAGTAGGTAGATGAGAAAGAGAGATTTGGTAAATAGGTTTTTGGCTTGTGACTCATCGGAGGCGCACTACTTAAGAGTAAAAGCTTCTAGAAAGATCTACTCATACCTGGTTTAAGGGTAGAGCTTAGTCAGTGAATGCTCTCAGCCAATCACACATCGACTCTCACACCCCCACATCTCTCTCCTAACAAAATTGTGTCACCTTTTTGTCAATCAGCTATTTATTAGCTTGTATTTCACATATCGTCGCACAAACATCTACTTCACGATCTTCCGTGCACACGACGAAACCACAAATTCATTTGTACTGGGTTGGAATATTGTAAGATAAGAGGGTATTGTGTGGGTACTAGGGCATAAAGCCTAAACCTCAGAATTGTGCAATATCAGCACGCCACGTGGGCCAAGCCTAGGCTAACCTGAGAAGATATTCACGATTCCCCTACTCAATCATAATCCTATCTTACGAAGTTTGCCTCTAAACCAAAACACCTACGAATAGGAGCCAACTTATTTTCAGCAGTTCAAAGAACAAGAGAACAGAATGGGAAGAACAAAAGAACACAAATTTTGTAAAGAACATGAGAACTGCGAATGAAAGAACTGATGATTAATAAAGATCAGAAGAACAAAAAAGACCGACACTTGTTTATGCTCAGGAACGAAAGAACAAATAGCCAACAACAAATTTCCTTGTTCTTCCATCCCTGTTGCTCCCACTCTCACTCGCACTCATGGCTCTTCATTAAAATTGAAAAATTTGATATTTAAACACAGAATGGTGAATGCTCTATTCGTGATGGGATCATGGGATATAATAAGAATGACTAAAATTGGCTCAAGAAAAATATTAAAATCGGGAATGAAATTTAATTTTTATTCAAAGTTGCCTCAAAAGGTGTTCTTTTCTTTCTCATTTTTCACTATTTTTACATTTTCAGTCTTCACAAACCCACTAACACCAAAAAACAGATAAGAACGAGAGCCGGCAAAAATTTGTTGGTCTCGCTCTGCTCCGCTACCGCTCTTCTTAGGTTAATCACTCTTTATGGCGAATGCTTTTCAAATGCGATTGTGAATTTTTTTTTCAGGGAGAGCTCTCATTAATTTTGAGATTTTTAATTTTTTTCCTTTTCTCTCAATCTCACTCTCTCAAAAAGTACCACTCTTTTAGGCTCCCGCTCCCATTCACTCCCGGCTCTTCCATTACTCGTCAAGAGTAAAAGTTTTTTCTGCATTAAACCTCCTATGGAAATGTTATACAACATTTTCAAAAATTTTCATCATCAAGCCATGGTGGAGGGAGGTGTTTAAAAATAACGATTTTTCAAAATTCAAAATTTCTTTTATTCTATGAGGTTTTTTGGTATTTTAGAAGAACCTTAGATTTTTGTTCTACGACCTCGAAAACGTGGATTTTGATATTTTTCACTCTGAAATAGCAAAATTTCGAATTCTAACTTATTTTCAACTGTACCTACCCCCACCTTCGCCTCTCAAACGAAAAAATATAATGCAGCAGTAAATGACCATACATTGAAATTATGTTCTTCTTTAATTTTTCCAATATTACTGCGACTCACACATTTGCATGGGTTCCATCGAATATGAAATAAGTACCTCGTTTTCTATTAAAATTACACGCGACCTCAATCGTATTCCAATTTCTTCTAAAAAACTCATTAATTTTGCTTTATTCGCCTCATCAAAAAATCCAGCACTCTATTCCGATACTTCGTACAGCACTACGCACCTTTAGAACTCGACTTCAGTACACACAGCAGTTTCCCAACCCGAAATCAAGATCGATGCTCGTATTAACCAAATAAATTTATGGCTTTGAATTTCTATTACTCGAAACGCGTGCAGATAAAAATAAAGAGAAAAAACCTCATTCGACACATTTACCTTTTTTCTTACTGTTAGGTTTTCCTTATTTTTTAAAATCTAGCCATCTTTCTCACTGACGACGTCGCTCGATCTAACGCCTTCGCTCCCTCCCCCTTCAGTTGCGTAGGTACCTTTCCCAACCTCTGTGAAAATTTCTTTAAACAAACGCCCGAAACGAGAAAAAAAAGGAAGAAGGGAAATAAAAAGAAATCCGCGATAATTTTTTATTAATGATTAAGGCATAGTTTTTCCTTTTACTTTTTTCTTACCGAGAACATTTATCATCGTTAGTCAACGAGGATCCGTTTTAAAAAAAATCGTAGCGGCACCTGCATGCAGTACTAAGGTAAGGTATTGACAAAGGCTCGACGCACAGGCTAATTAAGGTATTGCCGCAAAGAGGTAACCGGAATGCGAGCATTTCAATGTAATCGGATACGGAAAGGAGTATATTTCCTCTTGGCCTCTCTCAAGGAAAATTGAACGAGAAATAATTGTGGAAAATTTCTGCTCGCTTTGTGTTTTCGCGAAACGGGGTGCTTGTTAATGAATCCAATATAGGGCGTTAGTGACGTACTCGAGGTGTGTTGTATCGTTTAGTACAGTACATAAGTATATGGTCTTTTGTGAAATTGATCGCGCTCATCGCGAGTAGTTATACATATGATGATGACGTGGATTAGAAAGTGAGCAATTATTTTGTGAATTCTGAGAATAACTATTTGAAGAATTTAGAGTACATAAGAGAAAGTATCTACGAATAATAATTTTGAACCTCCTTTCAATTCTCTACAAAACTGCACAAACAGATTCATTTTTGACTGAACTAATCTGGAGATATGAGCCTTCAAAGTTGAGCCGTTTTGCAAAAAATCCCAATTGTGCGAAAATTACGCCCCCCCCCCCGCGAAGGATTAGGTTCAAAATGACGGCGATTCCTTCATTGGACCATCGAGGAGAACCCGTAAAAAAAATTTGAGCGCAATCGGAAGACCCAAGCTCAAAACCTGCTCGAATTGACAAGGAATGAGAATAAAGTAAGACAGCGCCAATTTACGGCAAACAGGTTATGCAAATTTATTAACATATCCTCACATTCTAGACTAACTTTTAATCGTTTTCGCCAAGAATGGGATATCGACTGCCAGAGTTCAAATTTATTCATAGCTCAAACTTTTAAAACTCTAAATTTTCAAATTCCTTCAATTCTAAATTTATTTCAGGATTGTATTCGATTTTAAAATTTTCCTACCTATAAAATTTTTTCAAATTTAAATTTTCATAAAATTTCTCAGTTTTTATTTTTTTTTTAATTTCATGTTTAAATTATTTTGAAAAGAATTTAAAAATTGAAAAAAATTGATAAAAATTTCAAAATTCTTACATACATAATGTAATTGTAAACAATTTTCGGATCAGAAGAAATTTGAAAAAGTGTAGTTGAAATTTTAAAAAAAATTCAAGTTGGTAAAATGCTGAGAAAAATTGAATTTTAAAAAGTTTTACAGCTGGAAAAAATTTAATATTAAACATTTTCCCAACTCTCGATTGTTTTCTTCATCAGCTTTATTTTTTAAAACTTTCTTCCAACTTTAAAATTACCTATTTCCAATAATTTAAAAATTTTTTCTAAAATTTTCCTCAACTTTGAATTTTTTTAAAAATAATTTTCAACGTCATGTTTTTCAAATTTTCTTTTAACCTAATAATTAGAAGAAAATTTTAAAAACATAAAATTCAAAAAAAAGCCAAAAATCAAAACCGGAGAAATTTGAAAAAAATTTTACAGTTGGAAAATTTTTTAAATCGAATACAATCCTGAAATAAATTTAGAATCAATGAAATTTAAAATTTTGGAGTTGACAAAATTTGGACTTGAATCGCCGATATCTCATTTTTAGCAAAAACAATTAGGAGCTAGCGACATGTTAATAAATTTGCATAACCAGTTTGCCGTAAATCGGCGCTGTCTTAAAAATCCACTAACGTCGGTGAAAAAAGCTCTGAAAAAACTCGCTGCGTACTTTCAAATTGAAGAACGCCGATCATAACATTACATTTACTTTTGATCGTTGGAAATGAAGATGAATACGTGAAAATAAAAAAACTACTCACCCTAAAAAAGATATGTACCTATGACTCTTTTTTGCAATTTAAATTACCAGTTTTTTTTCTTGAATTAGTCGCAGATCCTTTTTGTTGTGACCTGGTTTACTCTTTCTCAACGCTAAATTAATCAACTTTGAATTTTTCATAAAAGAATTTTCAACTTTATGTTTTTCTCCCAACACAATACGTAGGTAGGTAATTGCAAAAAAATTTGAAAAAATCACAATTGAAATAATTCGTTCTAAAATTTCATTAGGAATTTGAAAAAATTGTTTGAGGACCAAATCACGCTCCGAAAAAACTCAAACAGAACTCCAAACTGATTTCCTTCATTCAAAGTTTTTGAAACATTTGAGAACACGATTTTGCCTTCTAAGCAGTTTTATCAGGTTTTTCGATAATGTTCAGACTAAAATTAAAATCAAAAACTGAAGTCATTATTTACAAGTTTTGTGAGTTTGACACTCTTTTTGGAGCATTTGAGAACATAACAGGGCCTTCACAAATTTCCATTTTAAAATTGCTGGTAAAATTTCCAACTACCTATAATCTGTAATAAAAAAAATGGAAAAATTTCTGAAGAATTTTTAGAGAATATGGGAGCAAGATTCCACCCTTAAACCAGTTTTTTCGGATTTTTCGTTCAATTTTTTACTAGAGTGAATGGATCAATGTAAAAAAAAAATCAAAAGGTCAGAGTTCTTTATCAATAAATCCAAAAACAGCATGCCACAAATAAAACTATTCGAAGTAGTCATCCATTCGAGAGGGTTTGGGCGATAAAAAGATTAGGTCGACATTTTTAAGCTTTTGAAATGCTGTTTGAAGTTTAATGGGTAATTTTAATACTATTTTTCATGCTGATCACGAGAAAAATAGTGAAAAAATTCCATCACCCAAGAATTTTTCACAATTTGAATTTTTTGTTGAACCTTTTTTTTACACTTTTTTGGTAACTTTTGACACTTAAAGTCAATTTTCTGAGCATAGGAAAGGTTCAACGATAAAAATGAATAAAACATGAATTGTAGAGCATAAAATTTTCGTTCAGTTGGGTTCATCAAGTTTTTTCTTAGCAGGCTTAGCTTTTGAGATATTTTAGTTCAAAGTTCAAATCATTTTTTTTATTGAAAATATCTCAAAAACTAAGCCTCCTACAGAAAAACTAATTGAACTCTACAGAAAGGAAATATTACGCTCCAGGTACAATTCATGTTCTATTCACATTTTTTTTTGGAGGCTTGATATTTCCAGGAAATATATTTTTTGTAATGATCCATATTTTCAACATTTCTCATAACAATGGAAATATCAAAGGCCGCAAAATCAACATTTTTTCCTGCGTAATTGATTCTGATTGGTGATTCTGACCTACTTTTTAGTGCCGAGTTCGAATATGATTTCAGTTTTATTCCATCACGTTAATATTTTTTATATGTGTATTTCGAATTTTTCGTAGAGAATTTATTTTTCGATACAACTTTTGACCTTTAGAGTCGATTTTCTGGGCAAAGAAAGCGTTTTTTTAAAAAAATGAATAGAACATAAATTGTAGAGCATAAAATTTATTTTCTGTAAAGTTCAATTAGTTTTTTCGTAAGAGGTTTAGTTTTTGAGATAACAATAATTTTTTCCATCAAAATGCACTTACAATGAACGAAGCTTTCTTGTTTTTCAATAAACTCGTTCGACGTATGCAAATCAATTTCGAACGAGTTTTTGTTTCCTCGCTTGAAACATCCCTTCGGACCTGAACAATGCCCAGAATTGAATTTAAAATTGATATCAGATACTTGCATCGGACGTTAATTTTTTCCGAAACCTCAAATTAAGCGGTATTCCAGGATGCCATAAATCACCGTCGTGATTACCCATTGTCGACTAGACGACGTTACCCAATATATTTATTGACGTTAAACATGACAACGCCGAAGAAGCCCACATACGTACATAGGTAGACCTTCAGTCACTCCCTGTCTTCGGTCAATTATCACGTGAATTGTTTTTTACGAGCCAGGTTGAAATGGTCGAGAACGACGATGAAAAAACCCTGCAGCCATCTTGTAATCCGTCAAGCGTGACATCGCAGGTAATTTTTTATCCGTTTAAGGAGGCAAACCGCTTAAAAGCACGAAAATCCGATCATCAACCATTACGTAGACAATTTAACATAATTTCAAGCGATGCGACCGACACCGTCGCAGTCGGCCTACAAAAAGCTATATAATTAACGAGAAGCAACCTTTTTCGTTGAAATTTTCACCATCTTAACGTACGCAGACAAAGCACCGAACAGCGAATTATTTCTATTCCGGTGGAATTGAATAATACGTATAACTTTTGCGATTCCGTTAATTTCGCTGGTCCGAATTGTTAAAACGAATTCATTACTGAAATAAAATTCCCGCCGCGCGTTGAACTCCCGGAGAGAAAAAGAGCATCGGAGAGCAACGTTGTAAAGCTACACGATTCTAGGGGTTTTTTCTCTCATCTACACGTTCCGAAGACTGGTGTAAATTAACGGGCTATTATTTTCTTATTTTCTAGCCCCGACGTTGTCGTCGAATTCCTCCAGGGATACTAGATTACGTTCGTGTTACGAGAGACGATCTCGCTCCGGCCTGTATAGGCTGTTTTTACAGTTCGCAGTAGTAGTAGTAATACGGTAATGGACCGGAATATTTTTCATGTCCCCTGTACCTCGTCAATGTTCCCAAGTACCTACGTTGACGACGAACACGACTCGAAGAATAATTTTATATTTCAATTTTTCTGCAGTCGTTATACGCGCCAAGGCATATGAACTAATGGTCGGTAAAAGAGCAGTATAGTACATTATATCTTATACAGCCGACTTCTTTTTCAGCTCTCTCTTGCTCGTTCCTTTTGACCTTAGTATTATACGGATATTACCAAATGTACTAGCCATAAAATCACCATAGACCGATTCCAATAAAGGAAACCATATCGAAGTTATGGGTATTGCCGAGTTCGCTATATTGAAATAAGAATCGCTGGGAAAAAATTTTCGGCTAGGAGTCGTGCCACCCGTTCGATTTTATAGCCGGGTTGGAATATTTGGGAAATTATTTTCCCTGAGGGGGTTTTTAGTGTTCTGTTTCGTGAAGAGAGGGGATTATTTAATTACTGGTATTCGGTGCTATTCTGCAAATGAGGTATGAAGTAATTGAATAACGTACTTTGGGATGATGTAGAAAGAAAAAACGCATTTTCCTATTTTTACGGGGAGGGGGAAGGGGGTAGATTTAAATTAAAATTTCAACTAAGAGCGGGGTTGAGGATGAGTCAGACGTTCCGATTGGTTTTTTGAACGATTTTTTTCCTCGAAATGAAACCGAATTATTGACCAAAAATGTTTGTATTCCATGTCACCCCACGACTCCTATTTTTGAATTTTTTCGACGGATATCGAAAGTACACATTCCAACTGGCAGTAAAATTTTGGGCTGGAACAAAAAAAAATCGAAGTTACATCGTAAGAGAATCCCATATCCAAAATTTCAGGTGCTGAAGTTCATTTTCCGAATTTTGGCGAATTTTTGCAATTTCAAAATTAGTTACCTTCTCGCCCTGAAAAATATAAAAATTTCATCTAATGAATGAAAAAAGTTGAAATTTGGTATGTAATGTACCCTATTTTCGAACTGCCAAATCGATTGGAAAGGGTTTCAAGACGTTTCGGAGCCTCCAGAAAATTTTAAAATATTCTAGCCTTCAAAAAAAGTCCATAACATGGTTTATATAGTCAGGTCTCAATCGTACATCCGCGCGCTATTCCTGTTGAAATTGATTTTATGATTGATCTTGTCATGGACACTAAAACAAAGAAATTAAGCCCGTATGCCCTTTTTTCCCTCTCCCTTTCCCTAGGGTCCACCCCGCAACATTTCAAATGTGTGTATCCCCTTATCTATGGATTGTAATAAAAAAAAATTCAACAAAAGTTGTTCCTCAACACCTAATGTACATTTTCATTTCTCATTAAAATCCATTTTGGGGCAACTCATGCCCCCCAGATTTAGAAGCAAAACATGTTTTTGAGAAAACCTTAAAATCACGTTTTTCTTATTTTAAACGAAAAGTTTCAGAGATACGACAAAATTTGTAATCACAAAAAGTATTCAGAATTGGATTTCCTTTCTAATGAGCTTTATCGAGACCATTTTCATCAACTTTTCCCGACAGAGTGGACCTCTCCCCCTTCCTCGTTTTCACAAAATTTGGACCCACGAACAAAATTTGCTCCAAAATGAATTCCAACAATAAATGAAATTATACTTCAGATATCGAAAAACAAAAATCGTTCAATTTTTTTTCATGGGTCCAACTTTTGAGATAAGGGGGAGGGGGAGAATCCACCCTGTCGAAAAAAGTTGACGAAAATAGTCGCGATAAATCTCATTGGAAAGGAAATTCAATTCTGAATACTTTTTATGGTTACACAGTTTGTCGTATCTCTGAAACTTTTCCTTTAAAATGAAGAAAACGTGATTTTGAAGTTTGATGAAAACTGTTTTATTTTCAAATTTGGGGGGCAGGAGTTGTCCCAAAATGGATTTTTATGAGAAATGAAAATGTACATTAGGTGTTGAGGAACAACTTTTGTTCGAAAATTTTTTTATTACAATCCATAGATAAGGCGATACACCACATTTGAAATGTTGCGCGGTAGACTCTAGGGAAAGGGGGAGGGGAAAAAAGGGCATACGGGCTTAATTTCTTTGTTTTAGTGTCCAGAACAAGAATCAATCATAAAATCAATTTTAACAAAAATTTCACGCGGAAGCCTTTTTTTGCACGATTGAGACCTGACTAATATGAACAATGAACATTAACATCCGGCTTGACTGCCGGAGTCCAGGAAGAAAGTTGACTCCTGACTCCTCCTTGACTCTGGAGTCACTTTATCTCATTCTACATACATACTTTCAAATATCAGAATTTGTGAAAAAATCAAAACTCATATTTTCTTCCCTAAGCCGTGTTTTCTCGGAGCGGGTCACATATGTGCCATTCCGCTAGCAAAGGGCCCATTTGGTCAATCACAGTTTTCGAGTAAATCGCGTTTTTAGCAAAAGTGGTCAAAATTATCATTTTTTTTTTTGCGAATTTCTGTTCCTTGGAGTGTCTACCTACTATCGTTTAAACCCAATATTTCTCGACTTTTTAAAATTTTGTCTACTCGCATTTTCGAAATTCAAAATGCGATATCTCGGCGAATTTTGGACCTTTTGGGCTGGGTCGGTTTTATTCGACTACTTAGGGTCTGTAGTATTGCCCTATGGCAATAACTCCATTTCGACCATATGGGCACTTTGCTAGCGGAATGACACATATTAAAAACTGAAAAAAAAATGTTGTTAGAAAATATTACTTCACCATCCATTTTCAATTTTCACTTTTTTCAGCGATCTTTGAAAAATGCCGTTTTTTTCGAGCTTCATCAAAATTCAGAAATTCTGTATTTTGGAATTTTACGATTCGCTGTTGGCTGCACTGGTGCATAAAATTTTCAAACATTTTTTTAAAATTTACTTTCAGTGATCGAAAAAAATTTTTTTGCTCAATTACTTGATGAAAAAAATCATTCTAGCTTACTAGGAACCTCATGAAGTGTCCCTCGGGGATTTTGATGAAACATGGCCTCAGTGGTAGCCCTTGGCCCAAATACCACACCACCAAAATTTTAGCTGCCAGTTTTGAGTTTAGCCCTCACAGTGAAAAATCAAAATTTTGAATTTTACCATGTATTTTAAATGGGCGAATTTTTTTTTCCCATAAAACCATAACCTATCATGGTAAACAGGTAGACCATGTTGAGAGGAGTAAAAAATGTCATGTTCACATATTGCATAACTCGAGTGTGGAAGGGGCAACTCTTAATCAAAGATCTTATTTTTAGTAATTTTTCAAAATTAAATTTTCAAAAAATTAAATATACTTATTTCAAAAAAAAAAAATTATATGTACTTCTGGCATCTTCAAGTCGGAAAGAACAAAACCAGTTATGCGGACTTGTTGCCTAACGCTAATACTGAAGGGGTAGTAGGTCGTAATAACTTCAAATTTTGCACCACTACCTTATTTAATTTCTATAAAATTTCCAAAAAAAAATACTGAATGTTGTCAAGATACAAAAACCGCCTTGTTTAAATAGTTGCGACGTTGTTAGGCAACTAGTCCGCATAACTGTTTTTGTTCCTTCCGACTTGAAGATGCCAGGGGTACATATAATTTTTACTTGGAAAAATATTTAATTTTTTGAAAATTAAATTTTGAAAAATTACTAAAAATAAGATCTTTGATTAAGAGTTGCCCCTTCCACACTCGAGTTATGCAATATGTGAACATAACATTTTTTACTCCTCTCAACATGTTCTACCTGTTTACCATGATAGTTTATGGTTTTATGGAAAAAAAATTTCGCCCTTCTAAAATACATGGTAAAATTCAAAATTTTGATTTTTCACTGTGAGGGCTAAACTCAAAACTGGCAGCTAAAATTTTGGTGGTGTGGTACTTGGGCCAAGGGCTACCACTGAAACCATGTTTCATCAAAATCCCCGAGGGACACTTCATGAGGTTCCCTAGTTAGTGAAAAATTCATATTATTGAAATATTGCAATCTGGAACTTTTGGACCCCCTGGTAGCAGTCTGAATTTTGATCGGAGGAGGACGGCGATGGTTCAGGGAGTTGTAGAAACTCAAATCGCAACTTTTGAGCGCTGTGATGGCTTCTTGCACGATTTTGATTTTCTAAAAAATACAAAAAACTGCGTTTTTTCAAAAGGAGGTGCACTTCGAGCACCCCCTGCTCCCCTCCCCTTGCACCTGGGGGAGCTCAAATTTTTTCTGGATAGTCTCCCACTCAAAGTAAACCACCCCACCAAATTTGGTCGAAATCCAGGATATGTTTTTTTTTTCGATCCACCCTAATGTATACGCAGGAAAGTGAAATTTTCACCAAGTTATTTTCAAGTCTGGGCACCACTAACTAGCCATCTCCTGATCAAGTTTCGAAAAAAACGGTGCAGAACTAGTGATGATTAAACACGAATATATTCATATAGCTTTCTTTTAGCACACGAATGTAAGTAATATTATTACATTTTCCTGCGTTGAAATACACAAGTTGAAACTATACAAGAAAAAAATAATAAACATTTTCAATTTTCGACTCGATCTTTTCAATTTCTCAGCTGACTTTCAATTCCAGTCAAACACAACTCCGATACCACCTGCTGAACAAACACAGCCCATAAATTCACCCCGGAACTAACGAGTAACACGTACTTGGGAACATTATTACGAGTACAAAAGCACCTTGATTATTATCACGAGATACGACGATACGACCTTACATTCGCAACATTCTCTCCACCTCTGTCGCTCTAATGATACTCGCAAAACCGAGAGCTACCTATGTAATTAATAAGGCCATTTTTCGCGACAGTTTCCAACAACACTGCCGATGCGACGCTGTTAAACCACCCAACGCGATAATTCGCAATCGGGAGAGCTGCATCATTACTACAATTTGTCGTCGGCGCTGCGTCGCTTTCGCTAATGCACGGCTAAGTACTTTCGGCGAGATGGGTCGTTGCGTTGTCATAATTACCCTACGTGTCTTTTAACCTCTGCTCCCTCTCGCGTCATCGTTCATTTAACAATTTCATTTCCGCGTTTACGTATACGAGAATTGAAAAAAAGAAAAGGGAAAGTAAACTCCGGAGACTGCCTTATGGGAGGTATGAGTGACACCGGTGCACGATCCACCAAGACACGCTTCTTTATCTCGAGATAAACACTTTTCACCGCAGTTTCTCCGCCCTTCCCCTCGATTTCATTGCCTTGATAATATTAAGTCATTTAAAACAATGAAGGGAATTGTCGCGGTGAAATCTCATCCCTTTCGAGAAGGAAACATTAAAACGAGCCACGTTATTCCAAGACAAACTCCCTATGAATACTTCAACGCGTATCAAGGGGAACATGTAGACACCGAGGGAGAAAAAAAATTAACCTCGTAGGTATACACACACGTCTCACGTATCAAGCGAGCAAATCTCGTGCAGATGAAAATTGGCGCAAAGCCCAAAACGTAAGCCCACCTTTACCCTTAGTTTCTTGCATAAAAGGGTGCTAAAAGCCCGAATAAACTTAACCGATTTTGCTAATCTGACCTAGGCGATTTTAAAACGTTAAGAGGCTTCTTTCTCCCGGCATCTCTACGGCGACATTTGCAAAAGCTCCAGAGTGGACTACCCCGCTATAAGCTGCTATCCCACGAGTAAGTATGTTTAAAAAAGAACATCTCGCGATAAACTCGCTCGCGTTCATTATGAATTGAAAATTTACCTGGGTAAATGCGCATTAATAGAGCCAAATGCTAATACAACGTAAAGGTTGGCACGTGAGAGAAGCAGCGAGAAGAGATGGGGAGGAGAGGCTAATTACATTGTAGTGTCTATTCCGTTTGTAGGATATTTGCGGGTTAAATGCCTTTTCCGATGGTTTAATCTTCTTCAAAGACGATTGTGATGTGTCGAGAGTAGAATAGGCGAATGAGGTGTAGAGTACTCCTTCCGTGTGTAGATTCAACATATTTGTATGCTTTGATTCGACACACGTAGGCGTGTATAAGGAAGGCCATTTTTTTCAAGAGTGATTTCGAAATTCTGTGAGATAGCAATTTTAATAGAGAAGTAAGCGATACAGGAGCATAAATCTGTTCACACAAAGTTACTTGAGCTTTAGTAGTACTGATGGCACATAAAAAGAAATAGAGCTTTCAGGATTTTTAGAATTCAATTCTTGGAGGTGATTTCAATTTAATTGTAACGTAAGGAAACATACTTCGAAAAATTATTCGAAAATTTTTTTCAAATGACTGAAAATGGTTTTCGAAGCTCCTGAATCTTTTTGAGGTTATTTTGACCTCAAACCAGCGGTGCTGAGATCCTCAACCATTAGACGTTTTACCTCCTCCCCATTTTTGCCTCTGTTTTCTCATCCTTCTCCCTCCATTACAAAAATTTCCTTCCCATTTTTTTATTCATCCCGAAGCTCTTAGATACAGTGGTGGCAACTACGTTATTGCTCAAAGGCTTGAGCAATACATGAGCTGTTTTAAGCAAGACATGAAATGTTTTCATGTCGAGTTCAGCAATACAAGAAAAATGAAATACGAGATACTTAAGTCAGTAATAAATACCGCAAGTCTACGACTTGAAAGTGAAACCTGAAACGCATTTTTACTTTCTAAATTTGAATCAGTCAAAAATGCCAAAATTGACTGATGAAATAGACAAATTAATTAGGTCACTGGTAATCAGTCAAATTTCACTGATCCCCCCCCCCCATTAATCAGTGAATTTTCATTATTAAATCAGTCAAAATTTATTGACTGATTGAAATCAGTCAAAATTTACTGATTTCAATAGTGACTCAATTCTGTCTATTTAAATCAGTCAATTTTTACTGATTGAAATTTAGTGAGTATTACTATAGAAAAAAAATGATTTTTCATTGACCAAGGTTGAACATTTGTGGATGTTTTTAAGAAAAGGGTCCACGACCTGTCGATTTTGAGTGATTGGCATATCTATTCGTAATCTGCATAAAATTACTTTTCGAATACCTAAGCTATTTAAGAGTATTTTTCGTGAAAAATTGACGATTTTATGGAGATTCGAAATTTAATATTGAAAAACTTCATGGGACTAAAATTCGATTTTTTTCATTTCACAAAAATTTTCACGTAGAATCCGAAAAATTGGATTTAAATGGCGACAAAATTTCAAAAACGAGTCAACCAATTGAAATCTGTGATATTCTACAAAAATAATAATAATAAAAACAGTTTAGTTTCTCAATAGTTATTTATCATTTTGGTTTAGAACTTCGTTCACGAGGTCTGGATCATCACATCTGATAGTCGAAGGATCATAGCATACGAATTCGTGAAAAAGTCGATTTTTTAAACCAAATTACGTTTTTGTGTTTTTCTTGAAATAAACTTTGTGACCAAGTGGTCCCTTTTTATAAAACTGTCCACCTGCGAATAAGGTTACCTACATATTAATGTTACACGTTATTTTTAACTAAACATGTAATTTTTTGATATTGAAATCATTGAATACCCCCCCCCCCCCTCCTTCTTCAGCATTTTTTATAAATTTTTTATATTACTGGGTTTTGAAAAAAAAAATTGGCCAAGACATGAAAAAATTCCAAGTTGCCACCTCTGCTTAGGTATACAAAACTTGTTGGAAAGGTTCTGGTGTAGTAAGGAGGTTATTTAGCTTCTGGTGGAGCTGAGCTAAAAATTCTATCTCTGCGAGTTTTTAACCGATTTTATTCAAACTTGGCTACTTTGGTAGAGGTACCAGAGGGCAGTACCCTGAAATTTTTTCAATTTTTTTTGACCACTATAATGGCCATGAATCTGAGCTTGAAAATTTCAAATCGTCGTAGAGAACACAATTTTGGTACTGACAGAATTTTGTTTTTGAAATTTCTCAATGTAAGAAAGTAGGTATTCTACACCTCTCAGATTTTTTTCGAGGGATGGAAGTTGGTCAAATATTCAGAAAACCGGTGTAATTCATCATTTTTGTTACTTAAAATTATGGTTATTCTTAATCCAGTACAATTTAGACATGAGAACAAAAATTCCCATCCAAGAGTTTTTTGGCTTATTTTTTTTTTAAATTCTGTCAATGCCGAAATTGTGTTTCCCAGAGCAATTTGAAATTTTCAGGGTCAAATTCATCGTCATAATAGTGATCGAAAAATTCTGAAAAAATTTCATGGTACCCATCTGTAATCCCTCTACTTACGAGTCAAGTTTGAAAAAAATCGGTTGCAAATTCGCAGAGATAACATTTCTAGCTTGGAAATCACATATTTTGGAGCCCCTTTCCCCTCCAAGGGTGAAATAAAAATTCGCTCATGCGCTCTAAAATCCTCTTCTACCAAAACAAATCGAATGGCTGAAAAATTTTGGCCAACTTCCACCAGAGCTCAAATGACCCCCCCATACCACATCAGAGCCTTCAAAGTGGAAAATGTAGGACTCTTGAGTATTACACAAAATCAAACCCTGAAA
>JAVBJF010001159.1:0-19291 GCA_033439095.1 Pseudococcus viburni | reverse complement strand
AATTCCGGTAAAATCCGGAAATTCCAATAATTCCAGAAAATTCCAATATCCAGAAAATTTCCAGTAATTTTCAGCAAATTCCCAATATCCGGAAAATTCGGAAAATTAACAATAATTTCTGGAAAGTTTCCGCTTAAATTACTGGGAAATTTTTAATTTCTGGATGATTTTCAATTTCTGAAAAATTCTCAATTTCTGAAAAATTCTCAATTCCCGAAAATTTCTCAATTTCTGAGACATTTTTGGGCAATTTTTTATTTCTGAGATCTTTCCAATTTCTGGGAAATTTTTAATTCATGGACAATTCTCAATTTTGGGGTAAATCTTAATTTCAGGGAAATTTTCAATTTTTAAAAAAAATTTTATTGCTGTAAAACTTTTAATTTTTGGAAAATTTTTAATTTTTGGGAAATTTTTAATTTTTGGAAAATTCTCAATTTTTGGAAAATATTTAATTTTTGGGAAATTTTTAATTTCAATTTCTGTGAAATTCTCAATTTCTGGGAAATTCTCAATTTCTGGGAAATTCTCAATTTCTGGGAAATTCTCAATTTCTGGGAAATTCTCAATTTCTGGGAAATTCTCAATTTCTGGGAAATTCTCAATTTCTGGAAAAATTCTCAATTTCTGGGAAATTCTCAATTTTTGATAAATTTTTAATTGCTGTAAAACTTTCAATTTCGAAAAAATTATCAATTTCTGAAAAGTTTTTAATTTTTGGAAAATTTTCAATTTCTGGGAAATTCTCAATTTCTGGGAAATTCTCAATTTCTGTGAAATTCTCAATTTCTGGAAAAATTCTCAATTTCTGGGAAATTCTCAATTTTTGATAAATTTTTAATTGCTGTAAAACTTTCAATTTCGAAAAAATTATCAATTTCTGAAAAGTTTTTAATTTTTGGAAAATTTTCAATTTCTGGGAAATTCTCAATTTCTGGGAAATTCTCAATTTCTGTGAAATTCTCAATTTCTGGGAAATTCTCAATTTCTGGGAAATTCTCAATTTCTGGGAAATTCTCAATTTCTGGGAAATTCTCAATTTCAGGTAAATTCTCAATTTCTGGAAAATTCTCAATTTCTGGAAAATTCTCAATTTTTGATAAATTTTAATTTCTGGAAAATTTTGAATTTCTAGGAAATTTGTAATTTCCAAAAAAAAATTCTTTTCTAGGAAATTTTCAATTTGTAAGAAAATTTTCATTTCTAGGAAATTTTCAACTCTGGGATATTTCAAATTTCTGAAAAATCTGAAAAACGGTCACAATTTCTGGAGAATTCCCGATTTCTGGCGAATTCTCAACTTCTGAGGAAATTCCCAACTTTGGGGAAAATTGCCAACGGTTGGACTCGGCTCGCGAAAACGAATCCAAGTATGTTTACTTCATTTTTTGTCTCCAACACTCAAAAACTATCTGCATTAAAATCAAGAATAGACGATTACCTATTACAAGTTTTTCAATTTTGATGCAAAAAATCATTTTTAATAATTTGTGATCAAAAACTTCTATTTTTTACCTTTTTTCTTCGTCAATAATTTCCCATTTTCTATCAAAATTTTCTGATTTTTTCAATTTTTCAAACTGCGAGCAAACATGCCAATAAAATCGTTTCGAAGGCTCATCGAATACGAACTCGCAAAACATCACGAAAACAACGAGGCGACGCCCCCAAACGAGAGAACTTTTTCGCCCAGCCGATCTAATTATCGAACAATTTATACGTTTCAATTTAAAAAGTCAAGCTACGATATAAATAGACGACGGTAGAGTTTCTCTCGAGCCATACCCAGCTATATGTTTTTTATTTATAAATATGCTAATACTCGTCGTTGTAACGTAATTTTCCTCTTTTTTATTTAAGTACACCTCTTGAATAGAAGACGGCCGAGCCTAAATAATTTCATTCGTACAGCGAGGTAAAGAACAGGAAAAAGAAAAGCTCTTTTTTTTTCTCAACGCCGTTATATAATAGGCAAAGATACCAGATATAGGTAAAGGTATCCGGCATAATGTACGTAATACAGGGAAGAAACAAGCTCGGATAAATGCTGCCTGAAATTGAACCATCTCGACGCCAATAATTCAACAAGTATAAGCTCGCGGATGAAATCCTTAAAGCTTGTATTTTTATATAGAAATTCCTTATTCTTACTGTATATCCTCGTCGACGAACAACGACTCGCTGCTCGGGCCAAATACCTACTACGCGTAGTAGTATAGTAATTCGTTCGAAGGCGCGGGGGCATGTTCGGCGTATGAAATTCTCCATCATCATCGGTGTAAAAAGAGGGTTAAAATAAAACGCGTTAGCTTTACTCGGCGTGTATCTTGGAAATATTTTATCTCGCGGGCAGTACCCTCTATTACTTGTTAACATACCTATACGTTGTATTCGCCGCCTTGCGTTGGTAATCGCGTTTCGCGATTCTCTTTGATAAAATTTACTTTACAAGGCTGCATAAGAGTATTTTTAAATTCGTCTCGGCGCTGCGATGTATCGTCCCGGAGCCATATACGAGTTATACATTAGGTATGCCAGAAATGCGCGATAATGTATCGTCTGAAAGTACATACGTAATCGACCATGTCGAGATGACGCAACCAATTTGAAACGAATATCGTTTCGTTGTTTTGCGGCCCCTATATCGATATTCCTCGTGAAGGAGGTACCGAATCCGATGGAGCAGAGTACTCTGTTCCTGAATTCGAGTACATTTCAAGTTTTCCTTGAGGCAATAGCATTTCACAAATGAAGCCTGCAATCGATTTTGTGGTAATTTTTTGGCTTATTTTAGGAATTAGGCGATTTCATCGATTCGACGTAACATTTGCAGTGCTAAACCTGTCATAGGCGAATTGGCAGCCTAAATTACAAAAATGCTGAAAGGTTTGCAGATTGTGAACTCTTAAGGAGAATCGTTGATCGGTAAGGAATGTTGTGCTTCTGTAATGCACCTCAAGGATCAAATTGTCACTGAAGAGTAAAAAATTTTTTAATTCTAAAAAATAGAAGATGTACAAAATTTTTCCTGGATTCAAAATTGAATAGGCAATGGAACCAGAAGAAATACCAAATAAACGAATTTTTCTCCCTTAAATGAACAATAACTAAGGTCTAGTATCTATCAATGATTCCTATTTTTCCACACTGCAATCTTTCTGTTTCAAAGTTTCGGTTAAAAAAAGGTCAAAAGTTATAAAATTAGAACAGCTTTTTGACATTATTGCGAATAAAAGGTCAAAAAAGTCGAGATAGTGACAGAATTTCGTACGTTTTTTTTTCATGTCTTATCTAAAAAAAAAAAAATCATGATAATTCATAAAATGTCCATTTTCAAAACTTTATAACATTTTATCAACATTTAAAAATGAAAAACGTCTATTGATGAGATGAATTTTTACTGATCGACTCAGCAGCCCCAGTCATGTCATAGTGAAATTGGTTCTTTCGAAATGACATTTTAACAAGAAGTCATAAAAGAGCAAATGAATCAGTCAGTCATACATTCAGGCATTAAATGGACACTTTTTTTCAGGGTCCGGAACCATTTGAAAATTTTTTTTTGGTGCTTCTGGCGCTGCTCTTTAACCTTTGAGATGAAATGGTTCCGGTTCTGGTTCCAAAGTGGTTCCGTAGTCAGTTTTTTTGGTGGGGTTCTGGTTCTGGTTCCAGGAGTCAAGAAAATTTAATAGTTCTCCTGGTTATGGTGTGGTTCCAATTAGTATTGGTTCTCCCGGTTCCAAGTGGTTCTGGTGCTCCCAGTTCCAGTCATTTTTTTTTTTTTTTTTTTTTTTTACTTTCAAAATAACACATCAAAATTTGACTAAACTTCAATTTTGAAGTCAAATTAAGATCTGCGTATAGTTTTGTAATTTTATCAAATTTTTGTGAAATAATTGAAATTTGAATAACTAGTTTAAGCAATAATAAATCAAGGTTGGGTTCTGCTGCTGCTCTTGGTGATCTTAAACTATTTTAATCTAGATAAAAACTGGTTCTGGTGGTTATGGTTAGTTTCAAAATTACTTCTCCCTGGTTGTTCCCTTTATTGGGAATGGTTCTATAAATTTTTTCAACTGGTTCTGGTGCTGGTTCTCATTTGAAAATTCGAAAAAAGTGGTTCCCCTGGTCTTTTTTTGGTTGTTCTCCCAAGTGGTTCCGGACCCTGCTTTTTTTCATATGTTAGGATTTGTGATGATTTTTTGATTTGTGGTATTTTTTTACCTCAGAAAATTTTTAATTTCTCTGCAGGGCTGGTATACCAATCAATAAAACTTAAACTTACGCTTAAAGCCTAAAGCCGAATTTTTTGAATCCTAAACTTAAACTTGAAGTTGAACGGCCAAAAATCGTTGGCTTACAGCTTAAAGCTTGAGACTTAAAGCTTACATCCATTTTTTATAATTTTTCCTGTGGGTGTGAGGGAGGTGAGGGAAGTTCGAAACGAGATCGATTTTTCACTTTTTTTGTGATCAGAAAATTGATTGCTGCCAAAATTTTTTCTCGAAATGTTTTAAAACCAAATGTTTCCCCTAAAATATTTTTAAACCCAAAATTGCTTCTGAATTTTGAAACTTTTTCAAACTCGATTTCTTATCTTGAAATTTTTTCAACTCCGATTTCTTTCTCAAAATTTTTGCAAACCAAAACTTTAAAGTTTTAAACTTTTTTTCAACATTTTTTCAACTCAATTTTTGTATCTAATTCTCATATTTTTTCATACTCTGAATTCTAGAATTCAAAAGTATTGTGTAACATAATGTCTCCTGTTGCACACCTGCCCTAGTCACATCATAAAATTGTTTCTCATTTATTGGAATTTTTTTGTAGAATGAAAAAATGATAAGTATATGAAAAAATCAGATTTATAAAAAATGTCAACAAATTGGAAACTGGAAAAAATTTTGAGTTGAAAAGCGTTTGGAAAACAAGTTGATAGAATATCTAAGGAAATTTCAGATTAAAAAAATTTCAAGAATGTGGAAAAATGTTTCAAGAAAAATTTCAGGGTTGAAAATAATTTGAGTTTGAAAAAAATGTCTCATTTCAAGGTGAGAAAAAATTAGAAAAATTCTAAAATTTGAAATAATTTTATGTTGGAAAGAAATTGAGAAATTTTTTTTAAGAACAATTGATGAATAATTCCAATTTGAAAAGATTTCAAGATTAGGAACAGATGAAAAAAGTTGATAGTTCAAACAAAATTGAAAAAATTGAATAAAAATGGAAAGATGGAGATAAAAATTTCAAATATTAAGGTAAAAAAAATTAAACCTAAACTCAAACTTAGAACTTAAAATTTCAAAAATAAAGCATAGGCTTATTTCTAAAAAAAACCATCGGCTTAACGGCTTAAAGCTTGAAGCTGACTTACAATCCCTGTTTCCCTCTCTCCCAAATCATAAAATAATGTAAATTTGTTTTTTCAATCGTTTTTCTGGGCACCATGCTCAGATTTGAAACGTTTTTTTCTGACCTGCAGCATTTTTTTAGCTCACATGTCAGAAAATTCTAAACGACATCTTTCCCCAAAATCACAAACAATACTACAGAAGGATTTCAAAACATTAATATTTGCCTTCGAATTATCAAAAACTGTATCTTTAAAAAAAAAACAGTTAAAATTATTATAAATATGTAAAAAAAATTGTTTTTATTTTCATTTTTCTGCTAATTAGGTTTGGATATGGATTTTTTTTACTAGAAGTATTTTTTAGCTCAGCAGATACTGAATCCCCCCCCCCCCCCCATCAAAATAATTTACCAATGAATTTCAAAATATTTATATTTGGCTTTGAAACATCAAAAATTGTAATTTTTAAAAAAATCAATCATTAAATTATAAAATCACTATCGGTGTTTTTTTCATTTTTCTGGTTATTATGGTTGGATTTTGAATTTTTTTACCTGTAGAATTTTTCAGCTCAGCAGAATCTGAATCTCCCTCCTCTCTTCTCAATCAAAAAAAAATTCAAAATACTGATATTTGGCTTCGAGTCACCAAAAACTGTAGTTCAATCAGTCATTGAATAACAAAAAATGAAAAAATTTCTTCGTTTTTTCCTTCAACTTTTCTGATTATTACGTTTATATTTGAAATGGGTTTCTTGGTTCTATTTTCAAGTGCAATTTTCAATTAACCCTTTTCCCTCCACTAGAAAACTTCTGAATCAAGTTTTCGTTCACAGGAAAAAATGCTCAAATCGTAGATGAATTTTGGGCCCAAAATAACAAAAAATTGTAACACTTGGCTGCAGTTGAAAGACTGAACCCTTTTTTTATTTTGAAATTTCCCCACCGTATTTCGGATAAAAAGTCGTTCAATCACATCTGATTTCCTTTTGGGCCCAGTTACGACTAAATTCAAAATTCCAAATTTGAGTAAATTTTATTGTGCAGTTTGACTTTTGTGAAAATACCGAGGGCGACAAATTTGTTTATAATTTTTGATCGCTTAAATTTTAAGTTTCTCATTATGTTCAAAATTTCATTAAAAATTGTTCTACTTTTTGATCGATTCTTTGGATGGGATTTTGATAAAAAGTAATCGCAACTTGAATACTTTCCATTTGTCAAAAAATTCAATTAAAAACGTAAATTGATAAAACAAATAATTTTATCTATCAATTTTTTTTTGAAATATTTACAAAACATGTCAAATTTCATAATTCAACATTTAAATCAAGATTACTTTTAATTGTGCTAAAAATCTCCCTCCTTCTCCCCTCTTCCCATCTACAGTGCCAGACGAACCATCAGCACACTAAAAAATTACAGAAATTTTGGAAGTAACTTCCAAGCCAAGAAGGATGGAGATGGTTGCTGGGACATCCTTTTTTTAAATATTGACTTGAAAATACTGAAGAAATGCTTTAAAATTATCATGACATCATCACAGCCAAATGAGAATGCTTACAAAATTTGAAGTTTGGGAAATAAGAAAGTAAAGATCGTGAAAACTTGAGGAAGTGAGGGGAAAATAAATTCGTGGACACATTTGATGAGAGTTGAGTAATGGGAAGAGGAGGCAAATTTCGAAATTTTTCAATTTGTATCGAGGGATTAAACAAAATGTATAAATATAATTTAAAAATATGAGTCTCTTTTAGACTTTCTTTTCTGAAATCAGCTAAAAATAGGTGATTTTGGTGTTATAATTATCCGCTTTCGTCAGTCCGGGCGAGTAGGACTCAATTCCGTTAAACATATTTTAATTGAAAATGTTTTTTTTTCTGTTCACAGGTGAGTTGCTGTAAAACTATTATTCTTTCTCAGACGTTTTCTTCAATTTCTTTTGTAAGTAAGTAAATGTGATTTATTTACTGTATTTCTAAAAAATTGACATAAATTACACAAAATATGCCTCAGTTAGTCTACAATCCAAGAGGGAAAAAAATGCTCTTTTAAAAACGAAAAATTTGTGTGCATTTTTGCTGGAAAAAAAAACATTTTTTTATTGTTTGGTTTTGGGGTTTCCCCTAGTCCCCCAAAAACCCCCCCAATTTTTTGGTTTTTTCCCCGGGAAAAATAGGGGGGCTGAGGCCCGAAAACCCCCCTTTTTTTTTTTTCAATTTTTTAATTTTAACCTTTGGAAAAAAAAATTTTTTTTACATTTTTTGGGACGGGGCCACCCCCGACTCCAAAAAATGTCCCCATCCCCTTTGGGGCACGAGCACAATGGGGTGCTGGGGCCCCCAATGGTGCGATTTTTTGCCAAATTCGATCATTTTTGGCACAATTATGCCTCTGTAGGCGTTATGCGGTATGCTGGAAAAAAAAAATCAAACGCAATGTATTCTTGGGTTCATTCTGCGTCCAATGAGCCAAAGTTTGAGGAAAACTGCGGGCACAATAGGCCGTGGTGGAATTTCAAAGTTTTGAAAACACGCGATTTTCTCCCCCTTTATTAAAAAAAATAAGTTATGAAAAAAATCTAAAACTTGGGTTGCGACATATCAAAAATGGGTTAAAATTTCACGAGCAGAACGAAATTATTGATGAAAATTTAATTTGAGCAATTTTACCTATTTTGAGCCCCAAATCGGGTCAATTTTTGAGTATTTTTAAAGGATTGACATGTGACCTATAAAAGTGGGGTAGATTTTCGCCAGAAATTCAACAAAAACCATCCAAAACTTTTTTTGAGCAACTTTTGAGAATTTTTTGAGCCTCAAATTGAATCAATTTTTGAGTATTTTCAAAGAATTGACATGTAAGTGTAACCTATGAAAGTGGGTTAGAATTTCGCCAGAAATTCAACAAAACCATCCAAATTTTTTTGAGCAACTTTTGAGAATTTTGAGCCTTAAATTGAATCAATTTTTGATTAATTTCAAAAAAATGACTTTTGACCAAACGAAAAAAGGGATATGATTCCGCCCAAGGTTTTAAAATGTAATCCAAAACTTTTTAAAACAACTTTCATGTTTGAGTAATTTCAAGCGCAAAATATTTCATTGGAATGCCAAAAAATGAACAAGAAAATAGAAAATTCAAATCAATTACATTCAGTTTAAAAAATAAGCGGGTTTAATTTCATTCAGAAAATTATTCGATTTGATTTTTTGGTTTCTCTATGAAATTTTAATCCATGAAAGGTCTATCTAAAAATCTACTAAATTTAGGCTTAAAATTCTCAAAAGATGCTAAAAAAAAATTGGATGGTATTTTTGAATTTCTGACGAAATTCTACCTTACTTTCATAGGTTACACTTACATGTCAATTTTTGAAATTAATCAAAAATTGACCCAATTTAAGGCTCAAAATTCTCAAAAGTTGCTCAAAAAAAGTTTTGGATGGTTTTGTTGAATTTCTGGCGAAATTCTACCCCACTTTCATAGGTCACATGTCAATCCTTTGAAAATACTCAAAATTGACCCGATTTGGGGCTCAAAATAGGTTAAAATTGCTCAAATTTAATTTTCATCAATAATTTCGTTCTGCTTGTGAAATTTTAACCCATTTTGATATGTCGCAACCCAAGTTTTAGATTTTTTTCATGACTTATTTTTTTAACAAAGGGGGAGAAAATCGCGTGTTTTCAAAACTTTGAAATTCCACCACGGCCTATTGTGCCTACAGTTTTCCTTAAACTTTGGCTCATTGGACGCGGAATGAACCCAAGAATACATTGCATTTGATTTTTTTTGTCCAGCATACCGCATAACGCCTACAGAGGCATTATTGTGCCAAAAATGATCGAATTTGGCAAAAAATCGCACATTGGGGGGCCCAGCACTCCATTGTGCCCGTGACCCAAGGGATGTGACATATATTTGGAGTCAGGGGAGTGTCTGCTACCAAAATGTAAACAAATTTTTTGTCCAAAGTCAAATTTAAAAATTGAGAAAAAAGGGGGGTTTTCAGGCCTCAGCTCCCTATTGTGCCGGGGCAAAAATCCAAAATTCGGGTTTTTGGGACTACGGGACCCATACCTACAATAAACAAACTGATTTTTTTATCCAGCAAAAATGCACGCTCAATGAACACTTTTTGCCTCTTGGACTGTAGACTAAGTGGAGTACTGAGGGGATGATTTGAGATATAATCACTTCAAAGATCATCTCGGGGCTAAAAAAAAAAGTATTTCAATGATAAATCAAGTTATATGATGAATTTTTTCAGATCGATGCTTTGCTAAGGACGATATTTTTTTCCTAATTTGTATAAAATATGCTTCATACTTTGATTTTTTTTCAAATATTAAGTTATTTTTTAATTTTTTACCACACAGGCTGCGTTTTTTTTAATTTTCCAACTTGTTTTGGTTTCCTTTTAAGAAAATTGAAAAAAATTGGAATAAAAATTTCATGCCTCACTTGAATTGAAATTTTCTGACTTATAAAATTCACTTTCATCACCTCTTAGAAGAAAAATCTAAACCCACCCCTGAAACTGTGGACAGATAAAGGCTATCAAAATACGTCGAAATATTCGAAACTCACATAAAACAGATATTTTAGAAGACTTTCGGAGATCTTCGTGGCCCATACAACACAAAGAATTAAATTTGCAAAACCCAATGATGATTTTCGACTTTTCACTTCACACTCGTCGCACAACTACCAAATTTACCTCGCCTAATCCAACACAAGATCTTTTTCAACACCAACATCCTTTTCAGTACGTGCATTTGAAAACTACGCTCAAATCACCGTACAACCATCGCTTCTCATAAATCGCCGGTAATTACTCACCCACACACACGACCGAATAATCTCACTGAAAAACGAAAACTCAGCGCGCGAAACTTTGGCGCCAATTTTAAGCACCCATTATTCGTAAGGAAACGATCCTCTCTGTAACGCGTTAAAATATCTACTTGTCGAAAATACTCGACAAATAATGTCGAACGTGTTACAAAAAATGGCGCTATGAAGAGGAAAAAGTTAATTTTTTGTCTTTTCACCTAGCGCGCACAAAAGGCAGAAAAGAAAATGGGTTTTTTTTTTCAAAACGTCGCCAAGTTGGCAGGCTTTTTAATCTGATATCCTATATACCCGAATGTGGATACGCGGCCGGAGTGTTGGGGGAAGGGTAAGAGGCTGGCTATGTGTATGTTTTTCGTACATCGCGTCGTCGTATACCAAAAACAGCCAGCAAAAGACAATCGTTCGTTCGGAAAAATTCGCTATTTTTCCGCATTCGTTTTTATTTAGCGTCGCGATGATACGATAAGAGTACCTGCGAAATGGCACATCTTCTAATGACAATCGATCTTTTTTTTATTTCGGGTTTTTTTTTGGGGGTTTGTTATCAAAAACAATTTTTTCCTCATCGTTGCTTCGGCGAAAACAAAACTCTTCTATTAAGAAATGATAAACCTCAATTTTCTCGAAACCAAATACCTATTTGGTATTCAAGGTAGGTATATTAGGGTGGTCAGAAAACCCAAAAATTTTGATTTTTGAAAACTTACCCCCACAAAAGTTGTTGGCTGGATAGACCAGAAAAAGAAAATGAAAAATTTCAAAATCGATTGATATCTTCCGATCGCGCAAGAACCTTAATTCTTCGAAAATTGCCAAAAATTCAAATTTTCAAAAATTTCGAAAAAAAAAAATTGAAATTGTCTAAAATTAATTTTTGAGCTTCTGTAATGACTATTTAAACCAAAAAGCACTTTTTTTTGAAAAATCAGTGTTTTATAACTTTTTAAAATTTTTTTCAGAGGTGAAGAAATATGAAGAATTTAAAAAAACTATAAAAACATGGATTTTTCAAAAAAGTTGTGCTTTTCGCGTTAAATAGGCATTAAATAAGCTCTAAAATTGATTTGATAGATTTTGATTTTTTTTTTTTAATTTTAAAAAAAATTTTGGAATGTTGAATTCTTGACAATTTCCGAAGAATTGAAGGATCTTGCGCGACCGGAAGATATGATTCGAGTTTGAAATTTTTATTTTATTTTTCTAGTCTATCCAGCCAACAACTTTTGTGGGGGGTAACTTTTCAAAAATCAGAATTTTTGGTTTTTCGGCCCCCCCTAGTAAGCAAAGAGTTAGTTTTCACACCTTTTCATTTCAAGAAGGGATTCCTGATTTTTCCAAAAATTGGATAATAAATTTCAATGTCGAAGTTTATATCATCGTTAGATTTTATTCATATAGTATCTATTTTGAGAAATTTTCAATTTCTGAGTAATTGTTGGGTATTTGGAAATTTCCAATTTCTGGGGGAATCTCCAATTACAGGAAAAATTCCCTACGGTTTGGATTCGACTCGTCCCCGAATCCAACGTATTATAATTTTTACTTTCGATTTTCGGACCTTTTTTGCGTGAATCGTCCGAAAAATTTCCAATGATACCTGGAAAATTCCGAATAATTTCTGGAGAATTTCCAACATCTGGGAAGACTCCCAAGTTCAGGAGATTTTCCAATAATTTTTAAGGAAAATCCGGCAATTTCCTAATAATTCCAAGGAAATTTTCAATATCCGGTTAATTTGTAATAATTTCTAGCGAAATTCCCAATATTAGAAAAATTTGGAAAACTCACAATAATTTCTGGAAAGTTTCCAGTTTTTAAAAACTTCCAATATCTAGAAAATTTTTAATTTCTGAAAATTTTTTTAATTTCTTGGAAATTTATAATTTTGGGGTCAATTTACAATTTTGGGGAAATTTACAATTTTGGGGAAATTTACAATTTTGGAGAAATTTTTAATTTTTGAAAAAATCCTCAATTTCTGGGAAATTTTTCAATTACTGGGAAATTTCAATTTCTGGGAAATTTTCAATTTCTGGGAAATTTTCAATTTCTGGGAAATTTTCAATTTCTGGAAATTTTCAATTTCTGGGAAATTTTCAATTTCTGGGAAATTTTCAATTTCTGGGAAATTTTCAATTTCTGGGAAACTTTCAATTTCTGGGAAATTTTCAATTTCTGATAAATTTTCAATTTCTGGGAAATTTTCAATTTTTGAAAATGATGACTTTTATTGGGGAAAGTGCCGCTTTGTTTTGGAAAAATTAGAAGAAAATCACTCAAGTTTTGCTTTTGAGTGAAAACTCTCAAGTTGTGGTGTGTTTTATAGTTAAGAAATAACTTCGCATTTGAATGTGTGGGGGTAACTTTTCAAAAATCAAAATTTTTGTTTTTTTCGGCCCACTCTAAGGTATGGATAAATGTCTTCATAAAAACTACTTGATTTTCTAAAAGATTTTGAACTATGTACAACCATGAAATTCAAACGTTCTGAAAAAAATTCACACAAGAGGCAAAACAGAGCTTCATTTCGAGGATCGTAGCATGCTCGTACGTCGACGTGTATTTTTTCTTCATATAAGTGGAGAATTTCTCACGGCCTTTGTACTCCTTACATACCTATTTCTTTGCACGCGAAAGTTTAATCTTTTAATGTTTCTCATGTTGATAGACTTAAACAAAAGAACCGTATATTGCAACATCAATCATCATCGTCATTGATAAAGAGTTGAAATCTAGTACACTTTACCCTCGTTCGACGTTTTGTTACCGCATACGCAGTCCTTTTATGCGAAAGTACACGACTAAAGAATGGGAAAAATAATGAAAAAAAAGAGATTTTCACGGGGCTAAAGTTCGCGAAAATTTCCCAACTAAAATTCGAAAAATATTACGAAAAATTTTCTCAATTTTTATTCGAACTCGTACCAAAAAATACGTATAAGCAGCTTGGTATATTTTAGTTGATAGGATGGCTTTTTTAAAAACATATTTTTCACACTGGTGAAACGTCGTTTCGTTTTCAAGCGCTTTTTTTGTACATACGTAGGAAGTCCAAAAAAAAAATAAGGCAGAATTTAAAAAATATTTCAATTAGACACTATCGAAAAAAAATTAAAAATTGAACCATTGGTAGTATTTTTTGAATCCCCAAAAATCCAATTCTGAGATTTATATTAACCTCGAAACACAAACCCGACCCACAGGGGCGAGAAGGAGGTGGAGAAAAAGATCCAACAATATTGAGTGTGGGATCAACATTATGTTTCAAGACCTCTCGAGAGTTCATTTCCGATTTCTTAGCTTTATTTTCCTCCCAAAAAACACACCAAGAAGAATTCCATGGGATGGAAGATTTGTCAAGAATTTTTCAATTAGAACGGAAGTGAATGAAAAATTTTCACTGTTCTTTGGCACAAAGTTACTACATCTCGTAGAGGGTCTATTTATAGATAATTTTTTCATCAATTTTGATGCACTCCTTCATAAAGTTTTTGGCATTTGAAATTTTCAACTATAAAAAAGACCTCAACAGCAAAGTTCGACTAATTTTTTAAAATATCCTAAAAAAAGTGTTTTTTTGGACGTAAGATTCACGTCACGTATTCAGTCTTGGCGATTGAGCTGACGCAAGGGCCAAAAATTGCCAAAACCCGTAAAAAAATGTTTTTTTTTTGGCAGATTTTTCAAATTTTAAGCATTTTATACGAAAATAAATGTCCAAATGAAGAAACTAGCGTCGGATTCGTGTTTAAGCAGGTCAAAATACCCCGATTAACACCCTTTCGCGGGGGCATCATTATACTTAAAATGTCAAAATTCACTTCTTTCCACTGATTTTTATGACAATAACTAAATTTCGAGATTTTAGCTCCGAAAGGAGGAGGTTGGGGGGATCGAAATTTTTTTCCAGACTTTTTTTTCATCAAGGCACACAATCTGAGGGAATTAGATCGAAAATCGAGCTGGGGCCAATAACACCCCTTATCCGGCTATACCTTTTGAGCAAAAAAAATCGAAATGATTTCTTTCCATCTCCTCCTCTTCCTCGAAATCGCATCGAATTCACAATGCTCAAAAACCCAATCGAACGCGATCACCAACCTCGTTCTCGTGCCACACTCAGCCCACAACTGATGACGTATCGATTGGGCGGAGTCAACACCCGACCACGCCACGCAGTGTTAACCGCAACCTTGGGCGCGAATATTTCACCGTTAATTTATCCCGATAGCATTCGCTCGAGTAAACTTTATCTGCGGGTCAAAAGTTGGAAAAAAATAGAGGAAAGAGGAAGACAAAAGACAATAATGATAATTTATAAACGATAAAACTTTTGGCAACGTTGAAAACTGGTACGTTTGCGAACGGGGAACGAAACACTCGGATGGCGGAGAAAATGACACTGAGGGGGGGGGGAAAATACCTACCAGCGTGGCTTCTTGTCGATTGGGCAGGGGAAAAAAATAACCTGAAGGCACAACTTGATACCGAATCGAAATTAATTACCGGGGTGTAATTTTAATTAAACTAATCTTCGTTAGATGTGGAATCACTGTCGCGTATTTCTACGTTCCGCAGCCTTTCTCGGCTCGGGAGTTTTTTCCCAGCCATTACTCGATTCGGTATGAAAACTAGGAAAAATTGACTTATTTGCTAGTCGAACAATAACTTTTTATTCGCGTCACATCTGAGCCATTTATTTCTTCGTAATTAACTTTCTACTCGATCGGGTTTCGTAAACTTTGGTCATTCGTTTTTTTACCTTCTGGCTCGGTCGCCTATCCTCCGCGATAAATAAATTCCAGTTGGGACGAAAATGGAGAAGAAAAGTTCAAAAACAGATGAAAAAAAAAAACGCGACCCTTATTTTGGATCGTTTAAACCAAAATCATAAGGAAGTAGGTTCGGATTATGTAGTATTATGTCAATGTCAACGTCAGAGTCAGCACATGTATTTTCATCTTATATTGAAAAGTCGTCGCTCGGGGGTGAAGGGGGCCTGGAGGAGGCAAAGAATGGCAAGGTGGTGTCGTCGAATACGCGTATTATTGGCGTACGACGACGCGTCGAATGGAACGAAAGTCGATATAAATAACAATGTCGAACGTATGAAAATTCTTCGTATTGGTAAAATTTCATATTTTCTCGGATAATGCCGACGAATAATACCATACGTATTCGACGAAGGCGACGACCGTCGAGCAATTTATCAATGTAAATGCGACTGAGCCGCAGATATTGTACGAGCGACTTGAGTGAAACTCGACGAGGGGTTTTATTTCGACGACACGACGACGAGCCTGGGAAAAATACTCGAACCGTGTGTGTACTATGGTGGAGCGCGAAAAAAAAGCAAACATCGGATTTTCACCAAATTCGCTGGGGGTTGTTGGGTCACTATCGGAGACTACCCAAAAAAATTTGAGCCCCCAGGTGAAGTTGGGAGGAGGTAGAGGTCCTCAAAGGGCACCGCCTTTTGAAAAAACGTGATTTTCTGTGTTTTTTAAAGGTCGAAAAAAATGGCGCGAGATTCATGAAACAGCACTAAAAAGGTGCGATTTGAGTTTCTACATCTCCAAGACCATCGCCGTCATCCTCCAATCAAAACTCAGACCTCTACCAGGGGGGTCGCGAAATTTCTATGTTGTGAAATTTTTTCTGGTCCAAAATTGAATATTTTTACGTCACGCCGGGTAATTTCTTTTTTAAATATTTGAAAATAAATTTTTGAGAATTTACCTTGATCAGTGCAGCCAACTGCAAATTGCGGTATTCAAATTTATGGAATTCGTCTTGTAGTACAGTCGCATTATGTAAAAAAGGAGTTCCGCTCGATCGGAATGTTAAAACAATTTGATGATTGATCCTTAATCTAGACTGTATAATGAAACAAATTTAGCTTGGGTGCCATTTTTTTTAACCCCTCCCCTCCCCAGGATCACCCCCCTATTCTTAAAAATCGTTCTAACTCCGAATGATTTCATCCGATTTCGATTTTTTTCGACTCTAATGATAGTTAAAAGGGTTCTGCACATTTTTTGTTATTACAAAAATTTGAAAAACCCATAACCGGATCGTCAAATTTCCAAAAACAGTCATAAACTATGTTCAAATTTACATTTTTTGCCATTTTCATCAAAAAATAAACGAAATACAATGAAACTTGGTTATAATAAAAGTTGTTTAGAATGGTAAAATGAGTGCGTATATGTAAGGTGTTTTTTTCAAAACTGCTCCCCTCCCCTCAGGGTCCACCCCCCTTTTCAAAAATCCTTGTAACTCTGGCACATCTTATCTGTTCCAATTCTTTAAATTCCAAATTGTGGCCAAGAGGGGTTCACCGCATTTTTGTTATTATTAAAATTTCGGAAACTGATCTTCCGAGTTGTCAACTTTCAAATAACGGTCAAAACGTTTTTCGCAATTTTCATTATAGGTTGGGGGGGGGGGGGGAGGAGGAGGTTTTTGGGAGATGATGAAATTGATTTTTCTAGAGAGTGCACAGAGAATCCGTCTTGTATAGCTGAATATGAAATCTCAATTTCAGTCAAGCCTTTATTTATTATCGCCCAAAAAAAATTGGGAGATTCTAGAAAAAAATTATTTCAAATGATTTCTCGACAAAAGTACTTCCTAAAAAAGTTCTGACTGACGAAATTTTTTTTCGTTTCAAGAGCTGACAAATACAGGCAACAAATGTGCACAACCCCTGTAAGGGGAACGCGACCCCCGACGACGAACGACGATTTACTTTTAGGTCAAATGTCTACTCAAATCTGAGCATTTATTTTTTGATTTCTGGGAACAATAGAAGAAGTTTTTGAAATTTCCTTCACTGATACCTAGCTACCTGTACCTACTACCCTACAGTATATTAGATCTATACTGATACTGGCCAAAAACAAAGTTTTTCTCGGAACCTAAACACTTATCATTGGGATGCAGTAATACTAAAATATGGGAAAAGTGATAAAAATGTCTTTTTTTCCAAATTGAAATTTCCTCATTTAAAAGTTTGTATCCTGAAAATTTTTTTTTCATTTTTTGTCCCATTTTTTTCAATACTACCTGTCGATTTTCTATTTTCTTCATTTTATTATGTTCAGAAAAGCTTTCTTTGTAATTTAACCGATGGATTTTGGACGTTTCAATTCTCATGCTTTTTGCGTTGAATTGATTTACTGTACTGATTTGAATGGATCGACGAAATTTTTTGGAATAAAGTTGGAATTTCCCTAAAGCTCTCCATTCAATTACAAAGAAAACTATCTCAAAAGTTCAACTTTTCAAAGCCAAATAAACACATTTTCATCACTTTTCTCATATTTTACCATTCTTTTTGTTTCTTTTACTCAAAAAGAAGTGTACTGTATAGCATTCCAAGAACGCGGAAACTTCATTTTTGGGAAGTACCTGATTTTACTGTAGTAGGTAGTAGGGTTGAAATTTGGACTTTTTTTATCGTTACCAAAAATCAAAAAATAAATGCTCAGAGTTGGGTAGAATTATGATCCATAGGTAAATAAATATTACAAAAAAAAATCTCGCTCGGTCGTAATTTTTTTTAGGAAGTACTTTTGTCGAGAAATCATTTGAAATAATTTATTTTCTAGAATCTCCAATTTTTTGGGCGATAAAGGCTGACTGAAATTGAGATTTCATATTCAGCTATACAAGACGGATTCTCTGTGCACTCTCTAAAAAATCAATTTCATCATCTCCCAAAACCTCCTCCTCCCCCCCAACGTTTTTGACCGTTATTTGAAAGTTGACTACTCGGAAGATCAGTTTTCGAAATTTTAATAATAACAAAAAATGCGCGAACCCCTTTCGGCCACAATTTGGAATTTAAAGAATTGGAATCAGATAAGATGTGCCAGAGTTACAAGGATTTTTGAAAAGGGGGTGGACCCTGAGGGGAGGGGAGCAGTTTTTGAAAAAACACCTTACATATACGCACTCATTTTACCATTCTAAACAACTTTTATTATAACAAGTTTCATTGTATTTCGTTTATTTTTGATGAAAATGGCAAAAAATGAAAATTTGAACATAATTTATGACTGTTTTTGGAAATTTGACGATCCGGTTATGGGGTTTTCAAAATTTTTGTAATAACAAAAAATGTGCAGAACCCTTTTAACTATCATTAGAGTCGAAAAAAATCGAAATCGGATGAAATCATTCGGAGTTAGAACGATTTTAAGAATAGGGGGGTGGATCCTGGGGAGGGGAGGGGATTAAAAAAATGGCACCCAAGCTAAATTTGTTCATTATACAGTCTAGATCAAGGATCAATCATCAAATTGCTTTTAACATTCCGATCGAGCGGAATTCACTATGCGACTGTACTATTGATCTGATCATGAAGTTGCTAACTATATGTTATGGCTAGAAAAATTTACATTTTTTTTCGTTTTTCAATCATCACAAAGAAATTATGGGTAAAATTTTTCCACCAGTGCAGCCAATAGGGTTGGCGCCAAAAATTTAGATTTGGCTGAAATTGAAATATGTTATAGAATATACAATTTTAAAGTCAACAAAACAAACCGCACTCAAATCGGTTGAGTAGAACTCGAGAAAAAAATTTTAAAGTTCCGATTTTTGAACTCGTTCGAAAAACGACCGCCTCAACGAAAATATGCCCTGTGACGTCAGTTCCTCGTATTGGCGCCGCGAACATAACGGATTTCAACGCGTAATTTCAATTTTTCGTTGATTTCGAAGTTGACTTTATCGATTTTGCTGTTTTTTTTTTACAAGTTTTTTTCCATGATCTGGTAAAGTAAATTATCAATCATTTCTTTCTAATTTTCCCCACTCAAATTTATTTATTTCAAGTTTCTCACTCAAATTTTTTTATTATAATTTTCTCAACTCGAATTTTGTTTCTTCAAATTTTTGCAACCTAATTTTTTTCCTATAATTTCCTCGACTCAAAATTTTTCAGACGTAATTTTCAAAAACTTGAATTTTTTTCTTTCAATTTTCTCAACTCGAATTTTTTTCTTATCATTTTTTCAAACTCAAACTTTTTAAACTTAGATTTTTTTTCAATTCTCTCAACTCAAATTTG
>JAVBJF010001158.1:5495-19330 GCA_033439095.1 Pseudococcus viburni | reverse complement strand
AGGCAGCTTTAATCGCTGAAAAATGCGGAGCCGGCGTTTCTTAGATGGTCGCTATGAGCGCTGAAATTTTTTTTCGAGTCCCCTATTTTCCATGCAGATGCTGTACTTGTGCCACTCTGACGCGTGATTCGGATGTAGCTGGACTGGATGGGCTTCTGGGTTCAGATTCGGACTTGGAATTTGGTCGAAATATTCCATGAAACAAGCAAAACAACCAATTTTGATTAATTAAAATAGTCGTAATGTTTAAATTGTATTATTAATACCTGGTGATTTTTCGCAGCGTACCTGTGTGTTTGACTGAGTTCCAATTTGGATACCTAGTTCTCGATTATGTCATGAGTTACCCGAATTTGTAAAATCTGCACGAACATGGAATTTTTCACCCGATTTTGGAATCCAGCTTCGATTCGTCGATGTTTTCACGATTTTGTCATCTGTAAATAGAAGAGAAATTAGATTGAGTATTTAGTCTGTAAAATGAATTTTATACTTGCATGTTTTTCTTTTTCGCGATGTATTGTTTCTACTTTCCATGTATCTGTTGTAAATTCCATGTAAATTTTGTATATTCGTGCATGATGTTCTGACAAGGAAGTGCATATATGTCTAAGTGTTTTGTTTCAGAGCTCGAGTTACCTAGGTTAATTTTTTATAAAATTCAAGTTGTTACTCTAGTCAAAATTTTTCGATCTTTGGACTTTCTTTTGGCATGTCCCTCTCAGCTGCTCCTGTCTTCTGAAAGCAGTGGGGGCATTGGTCCCAACCATCTAGTCAGACTGATCATTGTCTCCTTAGTGATGTAGGACTTTTCACTCCTTTCCTCTGTTCTTTGGAGCAGTGGGAAGGGGGTGAAGGGGCATATGTCACGGAGGGAATGTTCTGTCTGTCTAGGTGGTAACACTGGGCGGCGCAGCTGATGGACGAAAGTCCATTTAGAATCTACATTATCGTACCTCTGTGTAGTTTTTAAGAATTATTGTAGAATTAAGGTCGTTTATAGAGTTAAGTTATGCTAATGGTTTGTCTCGGCCTAATTAAAGAGTAATAATGGTATAGTTCGTTTTAATTCCTTTCTTTCGTGTTAATTGAATCGTTCGTCTTAATTTAATATTGCATGAGTCGTGATGAAATAAAATAAGTCGTCTTCGAAGAGTGTATCAGTAGATTATGGGAAGGTACATATGCCTATTAGAACAATTATGAGCTAGTCAGGTAGGCATCGGTGTAATCTCTCTCAGATAAGGTATGTTTTTTTGAACCCGGTTCAGCGGTTTTGAACCAGTTGTCAATAAAATCCAAAAAAGTAGAGATCAGAAAAAAATTTTAAAACAAAAGTTGTAGAGAAGTAAAAAATGAACATTTTTTGTTTCATACCTTTTTTCCATTTTGAACTGGAAAGAAGTTGTAGAAAAGGTTTAAGTATAATTTTTTGTTTTTCAAGTCATAACTTTTCTCCATCGCTAGATGAAAAAAAATTACGGAACGTAAAATATTCAGTTTTTAATTCTCTACAACTTTTATTTCACACTTTTTTTGATATCTTCAATTTTTTGAAACCGGTAGTTTCTTGGAATGATTTTTTTTCAAGTAGATAGTCGGTTATCGAAAAGTGGAGATATCGAAAAAAAAAAATGAAACAAGAGTTGTACAACACAAAATTCAAACTTTATAAAGTTTTCATGCGATTTGCATAGCACGTTTAAGGAAAAAAAAACTGATGCAAATGTAATTTTGGAACAAACAACTTACATAGGTACTAATTATTTTGGCCTTAAAAATCAATAAAAATACCAACAAATCCAAGAATTGGCGTCAGAAGCTTTTTTTTGGGAGGGTGCAAAGTGGGTACGGAGACTTGGAATATCAAAAGGGAACTATTTTTTATATAGTTGATTCAAATAGTTTATATAATTGTGATTTCTTTCATGCCGGAGCGAAGCGAGGGCGAAACTTTGAGAAAATGTGATTTTTAATGCTCCAAAAAGGCACTTTTTCACGTAAGTTCCTGACGCCAAGGGGGGGGGGGATTTGGGGTCTCGACCCCCCCCCCCCCCCCAGCTACACTCCTGTTCTCAAGAATCGCGGTGTTTACAATTACCCTGAATCGAAAATTATATAAGGGTTATAATAAACACATAAACACCCAATAAAAAGGTAATGATTGCATTTTCAGTTGTAATACCAAAATTTATCGAAATTAGGGATGTTTTCCGATTATATAACGGCATTTTTACTGCAAAAAATAAATTGTGTACTTCAGAAAGCACATTCAAAGGAGTAACTGGTGTGTTAAAAAATTGTATAGTTTTGATGGTATGTTTTATAAATGATCCCTACTTGCATATAGCTGAATAAAAAATTCTGGAATCATATTCAACGTACTAATGGGCCCCATTATATAGACATCATTTCAATCATTTTTTGTTTTTCAACGAATAGTCGTTGTTCTATATTTGAGGTGTTTACAATTATGGTAGCCGGATTGATCTTACCTAGGCTAATTTTATTCACAGGTTTACTTACTTGGCGCATTATATTTGCCAACAAGAAAACGAATACTTCAACTTTTCTCAATTGCCCATGTGCAATGGTTTTCCAAATAGGCACAAAATTCATCCATGTACAATAAGTCTGCTTATACGCATGTTTACTAGAATACCAGGGTGGGATCAAAAATGACTTCACTAAATAACCATAATGTTGTAAAAATGAGGTCTTAGGATTTTGTATGGACAATGGTGGTGGTGTTGACAAATCCTTCAAACACTTTTCCTGGCATTTCTAAAACAATAATAAGCATAAGCGTATATTATTTGAATTGGGAGATTATCTAGGTGATTCTGTTGATGTTTGAGGAGAACATCATTAGTTTCCAGGAATATGCTTGTGGCGATGTCGTGAAAACTTCCTCCATTGCAGCCATTCCTGGCAGAATATTGTACAAACTTGACCAATCCGCGCCCAGTGACGACCGATAGGGGGAGGAACTCCCCCCTGAGGAAATTTTTTACTTGTGAGTTGGGAAAATTGAACATTTCAACACATCAGTTGGGAAAATTGGACAGTTGGGATTAATTTTTTTGATGAAAAATAATAAATAAAATAGTTATTTCAAAAGTTGGAAATCAACAAAATTTTCACTTGTTCCAAATCAAAATTGGTAATTTTCCCAACTCGAAAATGGTAAATTTCCCAACTCAAAATTGGTACCTAATTTTCACAATTCAAAATTGGTAATTTTCACAACTCAAAATTGGTTATTTTTCCAACTCAAAATTGGTCGTTCTCCCAAGTGATGAGTAAAAATGTCAGTTGGGACGATTAGTATTTATTTTTTTTAATGAAAAATGAATAAATAAAATGGGTACCTATTTTAACAGTCGGAAATCAACAAAACTTTCACTTTTTAGTTGGGGAAAATGAGTCATTTTCCCAACCTTTTCCAACTGAAAATTATGATCATTTTCCCAGCGAAGAATTATTAAACCGTTGTAATAAATGCTTTTTTAGAAAAAAAAATTATTAATTACCTTGCAATTTAAAAATTTTCACTCGTCAACCAAAGAAATTTCATAGTTGTACTTGTAATTTAAAAGAGATTTTTTCGCATTTTTCTTCAAAATTATTCCAATTAATTTCATTGTTCTTATTCTCCTTAAAACTTATTTTTGATATTTGAAAATTCAATTTTTCAAAAGCTTCGGCCTCGCTACGCTCGGCCATGATATGTTTCTGCTTTAATCATTTCAAAGTAGAAACAGTCGATTTTTCATTAAAGTTTATTTTTCCAAAACATTATTTTATTGCACATTCAATTTGAGGTTTTCTAAAATTTTCGCCCTCGCTTCCCTCGGGCCAAATCCATCTCCTTATTCTTTACATTGAAATTACAAAATTTTATTGATGTAAAATTATAATTTTTCTTCGAAACTCCACCCTTTCTTCGCTCAAGGCAAATAAACTATTTCGTATGTTTTTTTTTTAACTACAATGACATTGCTTGCACCGGTTTAAAAAAAAATTATTTGGAGCACCTAACCAATGAAAAATCTATTCAGATTTCTTATTGGGCTATTCCATGCTAAAACAGACCAAAAGTGAAGTCGGGTCTTCCGATTTCGCTCAGATTTTTTTTATGAGTTCCCCTTGGTGGTTTATTCACGAAACCACGATTATTTTTTTTCTAACTCTCAAGGGGGCTGGGGGGTGGGCCTCGTAATTTTCATGCAATTGTGATTTTTCGCCTAACTACCCAACTTTGAAGGCGTATATCTTGAAATAGGCTGTACTTTGGGGAAAACCGTTTGTGGGGCCTGAAAGAGAATTGAAAGTAGATTCAAAAGTGATAATCACATTTTGGAAAGCTCAAAGTTGAACTTTGGTGGCGAAAGCTCAACTTTCATGATATGCACAATATATGAAAGCTACCATTTAAAAATCTGAAAAAATTACAGTGAGTAGCCCTTTTTACCTTTTTTTCAATCGACAAATTTTCAAGATGGAGTCTCCAGACCCCTGGGGGGTACAGGGGTCCACAATTTTGACCGAAATTCAAAAAAATCGATAAAGTCGAGTAACACACCGATGACTACTAATTCGAAGGCGCTGAGTTCGAATATGTACTCAGTTTTTTCATCCGACCCCTCTGAACCCCCCTATTAGCCCCCTCAATAGGGCCAAAATTTGAAAAAATGAAAAATAACGTGCGACCAGTCGTTTGTTAGGTTTTTGAGGGCGCTGAGTTCGAATATTTGATTATTTTTTGGGTTTGACCCCTGAGTGCCCCCTAGCCCCCAATTTTGGGGAAAAGTGGGTTAAGATATTAAAATGGCGTGTGGCATATCGATTCTCACTAATTTGAGTGCGTAGAATTCGAATATCGACTTACTTTTTGATTTGACCCCATTCCTCGTGATCTAACCGAATACTTCCCCTCAAATTCGTATTTTTTTATTAGGTTTAAGCACGAGGAATGGGGTCAAATCAAAAAGTAAGTCGATATTCGAATTCTACATATTCAAATTAGTGAGAATCGATATGCCACACGCCATTTTAATATCTTAACCCACTTTTCCCCAAAATTGGGGGGCCAGGGGGGCACTCAGGGGTCAAATTCAAAAAATAATCAAATATTCGAACTCATCGCCCTCAAAAACCTAACAAACGACTGGTCGCACGTTATTTTTCGTTTTTTCAAATTTTAGCCCTTTCGGAGGGCTAATAGGGGGTTCAGAGGGGTCGGATGAAAAAACTGAGTACATATTCGAACTCAGCGCCTTCGAATTAGTAGTCACCGATGTGTTACTCGACTTTATCAATTTTTTTGAATTTCGGTCAAAATTGTGAACCCCTGTACCCCCCAGGGGTCTGGAGACTCCATCTTGAAAATTTGTCGGTTGAAAAAAGGGTAAAAAGGGCTACTCACTGTAATTTTTTCAGATTTTTAAATGGTAGCTTTCATATTTTGTGCATATCATGAAAGTTGAGCTTTCGCCACCAAAGTTCAACTTTGAGCTTTCCAAAATGTGATTATCACTTTTGAATCTACTTTCAATTCTCTTTCAGGCCCCGCAAACGGTTTTCCCCAAAGTACAGCCTATTTCAAGATATACGCCTTCAAAGTTGGGTAGTTAGGCGAAAAATCACAATTGCATGAAAATTACGAGGCCCACCCCCCAGCCCCCTTGAGAGTTAGAAAAAAAATAATCGTGGTTTCGTAAATAGACCACCAAGGGGAACTCATAAAAAAAATCTGAGCGAAATCGGAAGACCCGACTTCACTTTTGGTCTGTTTTAGCATGGAATAGCCCTATTTCAAAAAGGGTCTTACAGTAATGGGTTGTAAAAACTTCAAAAGTTCGCAAAAATGATGAAAACGAGTAAAAAAAATCAAAAAACCTCGCGACTTGGGGAAAAATCAGTACCTACATGTAAATTTTAAGAAATCAGCCGGAAAAGTTTGAAAAAAATTGGACTGGTTCGCAAATTTGAATCTCTCCCCCCCCCCCGGAATTCTGATATCGGCTATATGTAGTTGGGAATTTTGAGAATTTGAGTTGGGATTTTCACCTCTTCTCCCCCCCCCTGGAAAATGCCTTCGGTACGTCACTGTCCGCACCGTTAAATTTTATTTTACAAATTCCTTTCATATGTATACCCAAATAAAGTATACCTACACTTACTTCTGAGAAGAGATATTGCATCTTCTTATCTTTTAAATGGTGATAATCATCGCAATGTTTGCTCTTTGGATTGTACTTTTCATCAATTGCTAAATGCCAGTCGAAGGGATCAATTTGTTTGGTTTTTGTTGTCACTGACATATACAACACCGGAATCCAGATGAACGCCTAAAATACAAATGGCTATTTAGGGAAGATTGAAAAAATCATCCTCGGGTTCTTCGAAAGTTGGTACCTAAGAGAGTTTATTTTGCTTGGAGGACGTCCAAAAAAATGTTGAATTCTTCACCTTCCAGCCCAAAGGAGACACTTTTATGATTACCTATACAGAATACTTAATTGCTGACGAAATTTTCCAACAATTTTTTTTGACTGTGCTCCTAAGTGCAATTTAGGTATGTAATTCATATAATAATTTTATACGTCTCAAGCTGCTCATTCAATGAAATGAAAAATGAGTCAAAATATTTTTCGGTTGTTAAAATGGATTTTAATCATTTTTTGGATATTCATTTATAGCAGTACTGCCAACTAAAATTTAATGAAAATTGCTTATCGAGAAAATTATCCTGGACGACCAACACAAATTTTGGCTCAACGAAGCTTTCAAGTAAGCTATTTGAATATGGTAAAAAATACAAAAATTAAAAATTTGCAGCTTTTTTACCCTGGTGTAGAGGGCAATAAATGGCATTCAATTTCAAGACCGATGGTTCAAGATGGTATAGAAACTCAAAATCACAACTTTCCTGTGGTGGAGGAAAGGGGCACTGAATATCCCACCAAATGACACTTCTCGCCCAAAAATGGCAAAAAATTGTTTTTTTTTAAAAGTAGTAAGGCCCCACTTTGAAGTTTCTTGGCTCCATTCCCTTTTAAGCTGCAAGGTTCAAAATTGGTTTAGACTCGAAGAAAACTAGGTACCACATTAATTTTCTACATAAATCTTACCAATGTTTCCGATCCATCAAAGAATTTGAATTTCACTCGTTCATCATCTTCATATTTCTTCACATAATCACAAGAGGGCTTTTCAAAAGGACGCAAACTAGGAAAGTGTACCTGATATACATTGCAAGTTTGAAACAAAAAAATATCAATACCTAGGTTTTTATTCAAGTAATTTATATTTAATAAATAAGTGAATAATCAGCCTATGTTCTTTACCGATACGTGATTATCATATTTGAAGGAAACAGGTATTTGTACCAATTTAATTCGAGTTTCTTCATAATAAAGCTATCAGAGAAATAAAAGTTTCAAATTTTATTTTACTACCTTTTTCAATAGGAAATTGTTGCACTGTGAAAGACAAAGCATCTACTAACCTCATAACCAATTTCATAGATTTTTCTTTTTCGATCGTAAATTGTAGCAGGTGCGAATGCATTTTCACAGATATTCAACTGGTTTTTTTTTACTGAGTCCGCATCTACGTTCAAATTTCTCATAAACAAGCTTTTCTCGCTGATGGAAACATTGTAATTAAATTTATTTTCTTTTGGAGTGGAAGCTGGGCAGGCAGTAATAATGGGATAATCTATATCCTCAAAATTGGTGAAGTAGTCAAAAATGTAATTCAAGTGTAGAGCTGTAATAATGTGAAATGAATAGGTAGGTATCTATGTGGTTCAACATACATTTTTTTTCCTTCATTATACATATCTATCATCTATATCACTAGATTTTATCTATAAGTGTACTATTCAAGAGGAAACCCCCAAATTCAATAGTCAAAAGATAAAATAATTAGGTATGTAACAATTACCATTATGAGACGCCACCTCTGTTGTACCATAAAAACACCATAATATGAGCAATGACATCGATAAATTCATTTCGATATTAAAAAAGTTTTCTCACTTTTATCATCATCTTCCCAAGTCGACTAATCGATATCAGTCAGTTTACTTATAATTTTTAATTTAAAAAATTATTATTTTTATCTTCAGTTAGGTATATCTTAATTGAAAATTAGTGAGCCAATAGAAAGAAATAAGATTTTATTGGCTCACTAATTTTCAATTAGGTAAGATACATAATTGAAGATGAAAATCATAATTTTTTTCATTGTAAATAGGTACTTCCTAAAAAGGTTAGGTACATATATGTACTTAATGTCTCAAAATACAAAATTTTTACGAACGAAAAAAAGGTATACCTTACTTATTTGTAAGCCACCACAATTACTAGAAAATCGCGCATAACTCGGCCAAAAATTGTCTAAATTTCAAAAACTAGGTCATTTTTAAAATCCTCACGTCGAGACGAATATTTTCGTATAATCACAATTGAATTTTGACCAATTTCTAGGATGATGTGAACACTATGGTGAGAGGAGCCGAGGTGGGGTCGAGAATATTTTTTAACTGTAAACATTTTCCCCAAAAAGATTTTCTAACTCTAAAATTTTTCATCAACTCTGAAAATTTTCTCTCTCTAATTTTTTTCTCAGGTCAAAAAATTTTTCAACTTGGTATTTCTTACAATTTTGGAAAATTTTTTCAATGTTAAATATTTTTTCAAACTTGTTTAGCTCTCGACGTTTTTTCAGCTCTTGAGTTTTTTTTTAATTCCAATTTTTTCAGCTCAGAATTTTTTCTTAAATTTTTTTCCTGCTCTAAAATATTTAGAATAAAAAAATTTAGAAAAAATTTGGGTGAGAAAATTTTTTAAGAAAATCAAGGTGAAAAAATTCGAGAGAATGTCAAGTTTTTAAACATTTTCAAACCATAGAGTAGGATTTTATACACTTTATAATTGATATAAAGATCAGTAAATAAAGAAATTTTAGTGAATGAAAATTGAAAAAAAATCTTGGAGATAAAAAAATTTTTAGGAAGAAATTTCAAGAGTGGGAAAATTTTATTGGAGTAAAAAAATTAAAATTTTGAGAAGAATTTTGAAACCTGAAAAAATTAAAAATTTTGAGAAAATAGTACAGACATGAACGATGATTTTTATCATTGTGCTGTCAAGGTGCTGTAAATCGTTTGTTCACATGTATATAACTAAAAGCTGAAACGAGAGGAAGCTGAAAGCTAGCCAAAAGTTAGCTGTATGAATGAAAAAGATATTTTTGAAATTTTCAGCTGAAAGCCAAAAGCAGAAGTTTTATTTTACGGCTTTTCACTCCTGTATTTCAGTTTGATGTAAAATTTTTCATTTTTTTTTAGAAAATTTGGTACCGTTGTGATTGAGTTTCAAAATTTTCGTGGATTTTGGGATTTTTTAACAACAATTGTTGAAAAATCTCCGTAGGTGCTCGAGCACGCCAGCGCCTCCAGTAACGCCGGCCATGGATGTGAATTAGTGCGAAGGCTTGATAGTCTCTACAAAATCGAGTACCTATTTAAAGATATTATATGAGCGATATTTTTCAAATTCCTGCTCCTGAAAAATAGGGTTCGTTGACAATATTGGGTGGTAACATCCACACATAACCCAAGCTGAACGCAGCTCAATTTTAAAATGTCTCGAAATTTTTTTCCTGCTTCAAAATTTTTCAGAACGTTACTTTATTGTGGTAGGTATTTTTGTATTATTTAACACAAAAAATTGAAAAAAATCATGCTCTCCTGTGGTACATAGTCTCATTATAAATATTGCCTTGTATGATGAAAATTCAGTGGAATTTGAAACGGTATTAAAATGATTCAAAGTTGGTGAAAAGTTTGTAAAATTGTTTTTAAAATTAGAAAGAATTTTAAGTAAAAAAAAATGAAAAAATCCAAGAAAACTTAAAGTTGGGAAAAATTACGGTGTTGAAAAAGGTTCTGAGAAAAAAATTCACTATTGAAAAAAATTTTAGGATTAAAAAAAATCAAGTTGAAAAAAATTTGAAAAAATCTACGGTTGAAAAAATTTTTAAGGAAAATTTTATATTTAATTGAGAAATTTTTGAGAAAATTAACGTTTGAAAAAATTTTAGGGTTGAACAGAAATTGAAATGAAAAAATTTTAACGTGAGAAAATTATCTAAAATATTTGGTTTTGAAAAAAAAACTTTATCGCGTCGTCTTTGACACGTGTATGGTCAGAAACATGCACCGCAACACACGAAACGGAATCGCCTTTCCCACGAGTAAATTTAGCCTCGGGTTTTTTAAAAACAGAAAATTGAAAAAAAAAATCGGAAATAATAAAAATGACGAAAAATTGTATTATGACAAAATTTAAAAATACGCACAATAAATGACGAAAGCTCAGCAAATGAATTGGCACTGAACTCGAAAAAAAATGATCACATTTCACAAAATACATAGGTAAATAAGATACCTAAACAGTTAAACATGAGAATTTAACTATTTTTAGCTGTCTCCAGCAAAGCTCTGGAAATAATCATTCTTTGAATTTGAGATGTTCCTTCGTAAATTTGATAAATTTTTGCATCCCTCATTAATTTCTCAACTGGGTATTCTGTGTTGTAACCATTTCCTCCAAATACCTACAAATTAGGCATAGAATATTGAAATTCGAGTTGGATAAAAAATAATCTGAGGAAATTTCAAGTTATTTTACGCACTTGTACAGCATCTGAACCACATTTATTCGCTACATCCGAAGCCAGAGCTTTGGCAATGGAGGCATAATAGGAATTACGAGCGCCTCTGTCAACTTCCAAGGCAGCTTTGTAATACACCAAACGAGCACTTTCGACACCAATGGCCATATCTGCTAAGAGAAAAGCTATAGCCTGAAAAAATTGACAAATTTTTTGTTATGAAATTAAACGGTGAAAAATTCGAGTGAAATTTTATCATTTTTTTAAGTACCTGATGTTGCGCAATCGGGACTCCGAATGTTTTACGTTCCAGGGCGTATTTGGTAGCTTCGTCTAGACATCTTTGAGCCAATCCTACAGCAGCAGCTGCCACCTGTAAAATTTAAATCAAACATATTTATCAAATTGAATACCTACGCGACACAAAAAATGAAAAATTATTCGAATGGTGTGCTCACAGGTGTTCTCGTTTTATCAAAAGTACTCATGGCGATTTTGAATCCAGATCCTTCTGCTCCCAGGACATTTTCTTTAGGAACTCGAACATCTTCGAAAGTAATACCTCTGGTGTCGGAGGCCCGCTGACCCATATTTTTTTCCTAAAAATTATTCAAATTTGGTAAAATTTTCATGGAAATTGATTTTTAAAAATTCAACCGGCTGGTACCTTTCTTCCTGGAGTTAAACCTGGAGAATCTCTGTCGACTATAAAAGCTGTGAACGCTTTACTAGCAGGAGTTTTTGGATCAGGGTCTGACCTGGCGAGAACGAAGTACCTGAAATGTGGATTAATTCAAAATTAAGAGAAATGTAGATGCAGCTCTTGATTTGTCAAAGATCATTCTTCGATTTCTTTCTTTTTTTTTTTTAAATTAGAAGAAGTAGATAAAAAAAATAATCACCAACTTGCCACGCCGCCATTTGTTATCCACATTTTTTGTCCATTTAGAACATATTCGTCACCTACTTTCGTTGCCTTCGTTTTTATTCCATTTACATCTGAGCCAGCTCCGGGTTCGGTTACGCAATAAGCCTAAAAAAATGTATCATAAAACGAATATTAATCAAGCAATAGGTAATGTAAAATTTTTATGATAAGATTAAATTTGTAGTACAAGGTGAGCCATAAAATCATAGAAACGAAAAATTACAGTGAGAATAATTAGAAAAAATAAGAGATATTTAGGCACTTTATTATTTTCAGAATTGTTAAAAAAATAGCTAATAGAATGTTGAAAAGTTACAGAAATGTTCGATTTTAATATTATCATTTTTCATTTGGCAATTTTTCATACTAAAAAGAAAAAAATTTCAAATTCCTTCACTTTCTAAAACTGAATCAGTCAAATTTGATGAAATTCTACCTTTTTACATCGACGAAACAAATTTCACTGAAAATTAGCTAAATACCTACCTATTTTTTTTTACTGTTTTTTCAGTCGAAAATCACTGATTTATTGGGCAATTCCCAATTTATCAGAAAAAATCACTTGATTTTAAGTTAAATTTATTTCATCGATCCAAAAACGCAGAATTTCACAAAATTCAACTAATTCAGATTTAGAAAGTAGGTACCTAACAAAAAGCAATTTTAATACCGGAAATTTAATACCTGTCTGACAGTTCGGTTATTTTTCAATATTTATGTCACTGTCAGTGGTGGAAAAAATTTGGCGATTAAAATTTGATCGCCCATTTCATAGATCAGCTCCCAGTACTATAAAATTTCCAATGTTCGCTCTTCTTCTCCTCCAGAAAGGACGAATTTTAACCCCAGAAATTGATTCAAGAACTTTGAAACCCCCTAAAGCCATTCTTCATTTTTTGTGAACTTATTCCCAAAGTAATGCCCAAGGATCAAAATTGCTCAATTTTAAAAAATTTTTGAGTCTTAAAAAAAAGGAGGTAGTCCAGACTTTTCCCCCTCTAAAACTCACCCTTCAAATACGTCTGTCGAAGGATGGGAAAATTTAAATTTTTTCAACATCACCTATCTTATTACTATCGATGTATTTCGCATGATACCTACCAAGAAAAATATTGTGTTTTTGATCCCCACCTTCCAAAAAAATGAAAAAATGAAGCCAAACGAATGAGGCTGGGTCAAAAATTTTGTAGCATCATTATCCAAGTGTCACCCTCCCGGAAATCCATTTGTGTGTTGTTTTTTTTTTTTTGTATGAACGGATATAAAAATGTTGAATTTTGTCCTCATCCCAAATAGAATTTTCTTTTGGATTGTTACAAAAACAGAAATAGAATCAAAGCGGATTTACCTCTCACTCTACCTTCTGGAAGCCGAATTTTCAATTCCTTTTAAAAAATTATTCTTCACTTTTTTCGGCGAGTAATCTAATAATTGAAAATTGTACGAGATATTTGAAGGCTCCGATTACATATTTGATTTCATTTTCGTACTCAGAATTTTCGACTTATGCGAAATCGATACCCATATTGCCGACCTCATTCCAACTCAAAATAGGAGAGGAGCGAGGGGAGCTAAAACGGGGTTCCGAAAGTTCGGGTCCCTCGAATATGATTTTATATAGATTTTAATGTCAGATATTATCGTAAATCTTATTTCTGGCGAAGAAAATTTTTTTTGCTACTAAAGTAGGTAGGTACGTGTAGAATGAGTAAAAAATAAAAAAATAGGTACCTACACGTTTTCTATTGCTTGGGCCTTCATTTTTTTTTGACGAACTTCCACCACTTCAGAATTTTCAAAATTTTTGTGGTGTACTTATGAATAAATTGCACTCATTTTGAGGAAAAAAATTCCATTGCCCCCTTCTTAACCCTCCATCACAAAAAAGGGTTCAAAATTTTCAAAAAGGTATAACTCAGCAAAAAATTGATCAAAAATTTTAAAAAAAATTTCAGGGTTCCTAATGTCACGGTGGGAATGCCCAGGCCTCTCAGGTGGTTACACTGAGCTGGCCGCCTGAAAGCTCCGACCTACGAGGAGAGCACTAGTTGCTCTTTCTCAGTATGTAAACTTCCGTGTAGTACGTAGTGTATATCGCGAGAATATGTAATTACGTTTAAAGTCCATGTGAAGTACATGTTGAATAAATCGATTGCAACTGCTTTTGAGTGTAAATTATTCCCCTGATGGGATAGTGTAATTGTGTTTACCACTGAAC
>JAVBJF010001157.1:0-19332 GCA_033439095.1 Pseudococcus viburni | reverse complement strand
TCATATGATTAGTTCAAGCATAAGCAAAGCATTAGCATAATATTAACATATCATGTACCTTGATATTGGATATTTGTAGCACTCAAAAAAAAATTTAAAAAATGGCAAAAAAAAAATTGTCTATTATTTTCAAGTTTTCAAAAAAATACTAATATTTTCTTAACACTCGCGAAAATTCAATAAATTTTAAAAAATTGACTAGATTTTTTTTTTTGTTAAAACACTCACGAAAATTACTAGTCTTTAAAAAAAAACACAAAAAAAAAGCACTTTTGTTCGGGCGCCAGTTGTGATGGCTCAGTTTAGGCTTTTAAATGAGAATCGAAATTATGGTCAAGAACTTGTATTATAAATTTACAAAAACACAATTAAGCATAAGAGTACATAGCTATAACTTGACTGAACCTTTAGGAGCCTCTACTCATAGTATTTATATCATTTTTGGGTGAAATACCCAACCATATATGGTCAAAAGATAGAGAAATGTATGGAGAAATAGATGGCAGTGTCTTAAGCCATTTTCCTCCGTTTGAGGCATAGAGATCCTGGTACTTGCATTTAACATATAGAGGTACTTGGGATTACACATGTACATAGTGTACTTTTGGGACCCATAAGAATAATGTAAAGTAGTGGACTATGAAAAACGTGACAAGGTGAATGAAAGAGTCAAGAGAGATATTTTTAGGTACGTTTATGTACGTTCATGTACATTTGATTTTTGCTGTACAATTTCGTCATCACACATCTGTTTTACAATGAATTGTGAGAATTTTAAGATTTTCAATTGAAAAGTCAAAATTTTCATTCTTTATTCTCATTATTTGGTAGACTGGATACCCTCACATGATTTGTTTCATTTTTTTTTTAAATTTAAATTTTGCTTTAAAATAAAGTGTTTTTTTCCAACAATTTTTTTTTCTGTAAGAAATTCAAGTTATCAACTATCAAGTATTTGTGCAGAGAAAAAGGAGCTCGAAAATTTTCAGAACTGAGTTTTAATCAGATTTGTGGGCGGGAGAGGAAGTTTCTCAAAATTTTGTAAAAACGTAGTGAAAAAGAAGTGACCTCTGAGAAAAACATGTCAATTTTTACATTGGTGAATTGAAGGGGGGGGGGGGTATTTTGCAGAAGGTCTTACGAAAATTCTAAAGAAGTCCGAGAAAATACTTGAAAAAATATTTCATTTTGATTCGGAAGTATTGTTGGACGCCTTGGTGTTGACTTTTCCAATTCACAAAATTATGATGTAACTGGAATAAAAAATTTATGAATAAATTTTGGTCAAAATTCTGGAAAGAATCAGTGTTACCAACGGACCTTTGAGTTTTGATCGGTTTTCAATGATTTTTTAAAATACGATTCCTTCCGAAAACTAAATTTTTCGATTGACATTTTATTAAAACACTTACCTATCAAATTTTGAGGTAATTTTCAACATTTTCAACAGTTAGGTTCATTTTATTTTCTTTCAAAATCAAAATGTGAAATTTTAACATCGAGATGCAGAAGAATTTTCATATTCCTTTAAATCGTTTTACTCCTGTTAATTCTATATTTCTAATTTTATTGATTTTGCGAAGAACTGTAGTTTTTGACGTTTTATTTAGATTTTGATTCACGTTGGAAAAGTTATTGTTACTATTTTAAAGATCTTGAGACGAGAGCTGCAAAAATTGCGAAAAGTATTTCTAGTTTATCTCCCACTTAAAAAGTTTTTTGAGGGGGGGGGGCAAATTGTCCACTCAAAACTGTCAAAACTCCATTTTTGTAAGGAAAACTGGTTCTATGGTCGGAAATATTGGGAAAACAGTGACACTTTCTTTAGACAATTATTATTTTGTGATTTGAGTTTGCTAAATTATGAAAATTATAGTTTATTTTGATTTTTGAGTCGGGAAATTAGAAAAATGCAAATTGAAACGAAAATTCTAATTTTTTACTCTTCCAGTAATGTCAAAAAATTGAAAAACACGAAATTTTGATCAATTTTTTCAAAAATTATGATTTGTAATTTGTAGTTGTTTTTTGGGATATCCAATACATCATTTTGTATTTTTATTTTCAAATTCATTTTATTCCTTTTAAAATCAAAATTATCTTAAAAAAATACTTTTTTGAATTGCTGAAGTTTTGATTACCTACTTACTTACTTTACTCTGGTATTGTTGAGGTATTTCGATTTTACTGACGTTGAATTGAGCGTGAATTGTGTAAATACGCGTACGAGAGTGGAAAAAAAATCTCCTAAAAATGGTTAATTTCTCGATGAAAAGTAGTGCTGAAAAATATGCTTTTATTGGTTAGTAAATTTGAGAAAAATTATCGAAGAAAGATTGTATTTATAAAAAATGCATCTTTTTTTTAAAAGGAAACATAAACTTATTTCATTTTTGGCTGCGTATAGTTTTAAATTACTTAAATTAAGATTTTTTGTATAGCTGAAGAGTGTCAACGAACGGTTCATTGAAAGATTAGGTTGGTTTTCTATTTAATTTGTACGAACTTTGATTTATGTCGATTCGAAATGTTTTAAAATGATCACAATATTGAGTAAAATACGACAAAAGTTATAGTATCTCAAAACAAGAAGTGAAAATTAACTAAAATGGTGCAAGAAATTGTTAGGTATTATTTTCTCAAAACTCGTTTAAAGTAAAAAGTAATAAGAATCATAAAACGTAAGGCAAAAATTTTCGAAAAAAATCACTAATTTATTAATTTTAAAATCAATTTGAACATTTTTTTTTTTACAACGTTTTAATCAATTTTTAAGGCACCCATATAAAATAATTTTTACAATATTTTGAACTACATATTTCTGTGATATTATAAACCAGTTTCATGATCATAACATCCTTTCCATGTCTTTTTGAATCAGCTTCGCAACATTTAAAATAATTTTTACCTCATTTAACACATTTTCATTAAATATTCAAATAATTTGATGTAATTCTACGGTAATCTGTACCTGAATTAAGGTATTTTCAAGCTGAACTTTTTTGAACAACCTTGGTTCATAAGCATCTATATTCATCGAATATACCAAATCTTCTCGCGAAAGATTATTTTTTTCCTCTTTTATATCGTGTTTTATTTTCGTACATAGATATCTATTCTTAGCAACTTTAAATTATCGATTAACCCGAATTTAATTTATTCTTGTCTTTCAACAGGGGTAAAAGTCGCAGTGTGGATCATGGATTTACATCACCTTTCGATCTCGACTCGTTACGTAGCAAAGTGGAAGGAAGATTTGAAAGTGTCGACAGGCTTTCAAAAGGTAAGCGAGATTTTTTCTTTATTCTTTTCTCGCTCCGGTTGATTTTTCGTTAACGTGGAAAATAATGAAACATTTTGTATTTCGAGCCGAGATGTTCTCGCGGTAATGTCATTATTGACACATAATAAATATTAAATAAAAATTCGCAGTCGAACAGATTTTTCTGTCGACGATATTTCGATTCGACAACGAACAACGAAGACGATGTCGGTTTTAATTTTATTATAAAGAATACGCGGTTGCGAGAGGAATCTCTTAACGCTCGAAGCGCCAAGACAATGATGGCGAAAGAAGTAAATACGTAAGAGGAAAATGAACGAGGCGAATTTTTTTATACGATGTATCGCAAAATTACCGTAAGATAGGAAATTCGCGTAGCTTGCATGGTTGATCAAATATAGATGTAAGTTAGGTACCTACCTTTATAAGTATATACGTCGTTGTGTATATTTTTGTGCAAAAGTTTAACGACGAACGCTGCGAAGATTTTGAATTTCGAATTATATGTTATGAAATATTCCGTCACGAAAGTGACGAAAAGAATTTAAGTATAATTTAGAAATCAATTTGAGCGGTCTAAATTGAAGGTTTACGTAAGGGGTCTGAAACGAGCCCGAGCGAAGGCGAAGCGTAGGTAATTTTATATTCGCCTATGAAAGTAAGAATTTCCGTATCAGAAAAAGTAATCAAAAAATACGTAATAATTTAGCGACGTGGGGTGGCGTCATCGACGTAAGGTATATTTTCCAACGTGGGTAGCGATGTGTGTAACGTTTTGATTCGAACGATTTTCGGTAGTAGTGCGATATGATGGAAAATCGCCGATAGGTGGGAAATTGAGGATATTCGATAGAGCTACGTAACTTGTGGAATATTCCTGCTAGGAAAAATTGACATACTACCTTATTTTTCAGGATTAGAGGTTCTGAAAATTTTTCATGTTGATTTAGAGTCTGAATTCGAGGGGTCATTCTTTGTCAATTTGGCCGAAATTTTAACGACTAATCGTAGAATTTTTCAAATTTTGAATATCCTATCCATCACAAAGTTCATCCCAGCCTAAAAAACTGAGAAATATCGTGGGGTGATTTTTTGGATGAAAATTTATTATGATCGTGGAATGATTTCTGGGATTAAAATTCATCCCAATAATCATCCCAGCCTCGAAAGCTTGGAATATCATGGAATGATTTTGGAGATGAAAATTCATCCCAAAATCATCCCAATCTGAAAAACTGGGAAATACCGTGCGATGATTTTTGGGATGAAAATTAATCCTTAATGAAGCAAACTGGAGATCTTGGCGATTTTTTTGACTGATTTATACGAGCCTTTGAAATTTAGCAAGATGGTAGCTAGACTAGCTAGTTGAAAATTTTAAATACAAGTGACTGATCGTGAGAGTTGAAATTAATTTAGAAACTCTAATTCCAACTTTGACCACGAATACTTCGAAATCTAAGCCATATCTAATGCGAAAAACTAATAGCACTTAACAGATATTCAATTTTCTACTCTTTCCTGTACGGATATTTTTATGGAAGATATTTCTTCCAACCAGAAAATTGACTTTTATGTGCAAAGGTCGAGAGCAAAAATTAATTTTTTTTCATCTAAAAACCAAAAATCAGACCACTGATGCAATCAAGATAAAGATTATGACATTTCTAGAAAAAAAATATAATAATAATAATAATAATAATATGGCATTAATACTTTGATTTTTGGTTTTTAGATGAAGTTTTGATTCTTTCTCTCGACCTTTGCAAATAAAAGTCGATTTTCGGGGCAAGGAAATTGTCCTCCAGAAAAAACTCTTTATATGAAATTGTAGATAATTGAATTTGCGTTCTGTTATGAGCTATTTTTTTCACGATAAGACCTATATTTAATGAACAATAAAGACTACTTTTGTAACGACAGATAAAATGAAATTCACGACGAAATTAAAATGAAATTCACGACAAAATTGCGTATTAAAAAAATCATTGAACGCAAAAGAACTGAAAATAAATTGAAAGTTCTCAGTAATTTTTAGGTGGGATTTAGAATTTTTCAGAGGTATTGATTGATCATTTTTAGTTAAACTTTCTAATTATGTAATCAGAATTCCTAATTATTTAGCCAAGAATGCAAAAAATTTGATTTTGCTATGCGTTTGTGTTATTTGTTGAATGTTGAGTAGAATAAGATAATTTGTGTGTTGAAAAATGAGCAAAAAATGTGAAGCTTTTTTTTCCAAAATCAAATTCAGGAAGTGAAAGGTGAGTAAAAAATTGTCTTTTTTTCTTAAGGACTTCAAGGGCTTTTGTTATTCTTGAAGCGTGAGGTAAACACAATTATTTGCCTTGCCTACAACACCATTTTGACTAACTAAAAAAAAACAAAAAAACGATTTTTTTTGTTTTTTTTTCAAAAGGTAGTGTCATCTGGGAACCCCCAGCTCCCCTCTCCCTCCACCTAGGGGTCTCATTTGTGTGTGTGTGTGTGTGTGTGTGTGTGTGTGTGTGTGCGCGTGCGTGCGTGCGTGTGCGTGTGTGTGTGCGTGTGTGTGTGTGTGTGTGTGTGTGTGTGTGTGTGTGTGTGTGTGTGTGTGTGTGTGTGGGGGGGGGGGGGGGGGGGGGTCAGGACTACTCGGTCTATCAGCCCATTTTTTAGTTAGTTTCTGATAGTGACCCAACAACCCCAGCGAATTTGGTCAAAATCCGAGGTAAGTTTTTTCTTCCACACTCCACCCTAAGATACATAAATGTGACCCGCTTCGAGAAAACAAGGCTTAGGAAAGAAAAAATGAGTTTTGATTTTTTCACGGATTCTGATACTTGAAAGTATGTAGAATGAGATGGGATAGGTAGTTTTTTTCAAAAAAATTTATTACACGTCATAAAACGTGAAAAGAAATAAAGAAAATTTCAAAAAATGGGGGAAAAAATGAAAAATATCGAATAATTTTTAAAAATCTCAAAATTGAATTTTTTTCAAGTTATTACATAAATTTGGCTACCTAAATTTTTTTTTAAATTGTCTTAGCTCAATTTTCGTCCTTCTCTTTCGTTTTTCTGTGGACAGCCTCGCCTGGACTGCTGCATTCGCTGCATCCGAGTTTGATTGTTTTCTTGGTTTGCATCTGTTGGATTTCGGGGAAGCAGTCGATATTTTTATTTCCTCGTCACTTTTCTGAACTTTACTTTTTTGTCGAATGATTTCGCGATCAGTTTTCAGCTTTCTCGTTTAAAAATACGATAATTCGACGTGACAACAGCTGCAATAACGGCAGCTAGCGTCACCCATGGGCAAAAAAAAATTGGAAATTGTAGTAGTGACGTCATCACGACAATAACCAATGACAGTAAGTCTTACAAGACCATTGTAGCCACATTTGCACCACTTTTATTTTGCGCAAACTTTAAACGCGTTTTTCTCAAAAACTTATTTTCTTCGCTAAACCGTGTTTTCTCAGAGCGGGTCACAAATGTATCTCGTCGTGCAAAACTTTTATTTTGTCGTGATAACATTATTTCGTCGTGGAATGAATTATTTTCATCTCTAAATTATCGTTCATTCACATTAATTCGTCGTTCATAGTTCGTCGTGCAATTCTAATTTTTTGTGTCGTGTATTCCCATTATTTGGTCGTGATTCAGTTGCGCCAATCTCGTCGTGCAAACTCTTTTTTTTTGTCGTGCATTTTTATATTCCCCTATTTCGAAGTAGAATACGAATTGAAAAATTTTTATTTTACATCTGAGCAATCCTCGAAATCACGACCAATATAGCTGAAATTTTTACCGTAAGATCCCCCAACTTTCCTTAATATCTCTCTAAAATTTCAGCTCAATCGGTCAAAGCATGTTCGAGAAATCGAATTTTAAATTGTGGGTCAAAAAAACGCAAATACAACTTTTTGGCCACTTCTGTATCTCAGGTGGAAGATTTCAATTTTTTGCCTCTCCAGTAATTCCAACTTCGATTGGTTTTTGATTTAATCATGTTTTATCACAATACCAACAATAGTTAATGATATTTTGACAATTTTCATAGAATTTTTCGACCATTTTCATAACATTTTAGTAATATTAAAAATATTTCGTTGATTTTTTAATAAAAAATTTCAATGATTTCACTGATATCAATCGATTTTAACGATTTTTATAGATAACTAGAAAGAAATTTTTACAGAGCAGTCAATCTTTTTGATTAATTTTACATTTCAAGATTATTTCGCCATTTTTGACAAGTTCTAGAATTTCAAAAACGATAGGCTTTTAGCGAATTTGCAAGGAAAAAGTAACCAAAAACTACCATATTTGGCTCAAATGACTTCAATATTTGAAAAATCCAATCTATTACAAACCCGATTAGCGCAGTGGCAATTATTTCTGCCAATATAACTACCAATTTGGAAGTTTATTGACAAAAAATGGAGGATTTTCAAACTTTTTGCCATTTTTTTTGCCAAAAGTTCGCTTTTCATGGGTTGGCAATTTTACTGCCAATTATTTTTACAATTACAAACCAATAATTTGGAAATTTGTTGATAAGAAATATGATTTGATAAAAAAGTTCCAACAAATTGTCAACTTACTACCAAAGTTGTCAACTTTCACTTATTGCTGGCTATTGCCAGCTTTTGTGTTGATTATTTTATCTTATCGGATTTCAAACAAAAACATAGATAAGTAATTATAAACTCGCGAACAAAAAATTAATTCAAAGTTTTCGAAAAGGATTTCGTTCAGTGACTTTCTGTTTTGTTCATAGATAAAGTATTTCATATAAACTCTTTTTCATTCTGAATTATGTATTTTGTAATCTGGTGTCCTCGTACATCTTAGCAGCACTATTCGCGTCTATTTCGACATATTTCTGGTAAAAGTCATAATGATCTATTGGTAATGCTTCCATTGTAAATTGAGTTCAGTTATTTGTCGTGCATTTTATATTCCCCTATTTCGAAGTGGAATACGAATTGAAAAAATTTATTTTACATTTGAGCATCCTCGACCAATATAGCTGAAATTTTTACCGTAAGATCCCCCAACTTTCCTTAATATCTTCTCTAAAATTTCAGCTCAATCGGTCAAAGCATGTTTGAGAAATCGAATTTTAAAGTGCGGGTCAAAAAAACGCAACAACTTTTTGGCCACTTCTGTATCTCAGGTGGAAGATTTCAATTTTTTGCCTCTCCAGTAATTCCAACTTCGATTGGTTTTTGATTTAATCATGTTTTATCACAATACCAACAATATTTAATGATATTTTGACAATTTTTCATAGAATTTTTCGACCATTTTCATAACATTTTAGTAATATTAAAAATATTTCGTTGATTTTTAATAAAAATTTCAATGATTTCACTGATATCAATCGATTTTAACGATTTTTATAGATAACTAGAAAGAAATTTTTACAGAGCAGTCAATCTTTTTGATTAATTTTACATTTCAAGATTATTTCGCCATTTTTGACGAGTTCTAGAATTTCAAAAACGATAGGCTTTTACGGGATTTGCAGGAAAGTTACCAATACCTATTGCTCAACGACTTCAAATTGTGAAAATCCATCTATTACACACAAACCCACCAATCAGCCCTCTTTACCCCTTCCAGTCATCAAATCCTCTCACTCGCACCATTCGAGTCACTCAGCCACAAAAAATAAACAACTCACCACTCGAGCCATCAAACACACCACGAGCACCCATTAGGCGAGTAAAATTAACTAAGGTGATTTATCTGGGAAGCCGAAAAATTGATACATGCGTGCTTACCGCTGTCTCGAGTCTCGTTTGAAAAATATTTATTTTCGAAAATTCAAATTCCGAAGGTCGATACTCATTTGCAAACAGTCGTCGCCGAGATAGACATAATTACACGGTTATTATTGCAAAACGAGCTCTGATAAATACGTTCTTCGAACATTCGTCTATAAAAATTGACACGTATACTTCGTTTTAGCGTAGCTAGTTCGCCAAATTCAGGGTCGTTCGAATTTCGAGCGAAATTTTCAACGCCGACTATGGCGAAATACGAATACGTAACGTATCGTTGCCGAAAACAAATTACTTTGAATTTTCACACCGCTTAATCACTGCCTAATTTTAAAAGGTCTGCCAAAATTTACCAAAATAGCATTCCAGTCGCGTACGTGGAACCGACAACGGCGCAGAAATCTGACCAGGGGGTAAGTAACCCGAATTCAAAACATTTGAAAAAAATTCCAAGTACTCGGCTTTAGCTCAACTCATACGACCAATTTAAAATATAATGGTGGCTCGGCATTTCCAAACTATGCCCTTTTTCCAAACCAAGAATAAACGCAACCCTATGCTACTGAATCTTTCATACCAAGGATTTTCGACTATTTCAGCGTTTTGCATTATTAAAACACTAAATTAAAACCCCTCTCAAGCATTATCCTGGATATGCTTAAATAAATAATTAACTCGTGTATATGAAATCCAAAACTAAAATTCGCTTTTACACTGAACCTCTTAAACATCCAAAGACTACAAATACCTTCACCAGCAAATTCAATACGACTCCTTTTGAAGAGTTAAAAATTCAACCGGCTTTGGCTTCGTCTCATTCCAAAACGTAAAACTGTCTGCGACAGTTACAAATTGAACAAGGAGTAGGAAAAAAAGGGTACAATACCAATAATAAATTACCAATAGTAATCAAACGCGGTCTCTATTACACTTGGCTTATACGTTGTACATATTATCGTCAGTCGTTCGATACAAAACCACGTATACTTTGGTCGGCTGTCGAACATGTCGAAAACACTTCGAACCGAGTTTTAAAATCGTTAATTATTTTTCTTTCAAAAAGAACCCGAGCTGCACTGAACTCTTCGTTGCAAAAGTAAAGCATTCCAATTTCGATACAACATATAACAACGTCTTAATTAAACCTAATTTGATTTCGACCACTTTTTCCATCCAGTTACCTATACAATCGTCGGCGAAATAATTTAATTTCTGCACAAACCGCAGATACACTGGCAAAGGTCATATAGTCCCTGCGGTTAGCATGAAAAAAACGGGGGCAGTATGACCCAAAAGAAAATTTTCGAAAAGTGGAGACGTCAAAAATTTCCCATAGGAGTGGAAGGAGGGGGAATTTTAGGGGAGGTTTTACCCCTATTTTTTCACATGAAGGGGTTGGGGTAAATTTGGTGTCATTTTCATATAATTCGACCCTTCTGAACTCGAATCTGCGATTAGTTTTCCGATTTGAAGCATAGAATTCGCACAATTGTATGATTTGTGTCGCGAAAAGAGGCCAATTTTGAGGAAAAAGAGGTAAAATTGCAATTTTTCATCTTGAGACGAGTGATGTGGTTCAAGTAAGGTTTGAAACCAGTTTTTTATGTAATTCGAACCTTCTGAATTCGAATTTGTTATTGGTTTCCCCATAGGAAGTGAAATAGCTTCTTGATCGTCGCTTTTTGGTAGTAAAAAACAGCCAATTTTCGCAAAAATCAACTCGAATTCGCAATTTCACATCTTCTCAACCCAATACTTCGAACCAATCTTGGTATGAAACCATTTGAAGACATAATTCGAACCTCCTGAACACGATTTTTTGATTGGTTTCCCGATTGGAAGAAGAAAATTGTCTCAGTCGTGAAATAAGTATAGCGTAGAACGCCAAATTTTTGCTAAAATCGACTCGAATTCAATATTTCTCATCTTCTCAACCCAATACCTCGAACCAATCCTGGTATGAAACCAATTTTAGACATAATTCGAACCTCCTGAACACGATTTTTTTATTAGTTTCCCGAATTGTTGGAAAAAATTGAAACTGACCACTCGTCGTATTAAACCCATGCAGATGCGTCAAATTTTTCACGGCGCTCTCGTGGAAAGTACGGCGTTCACGGGCCAATCCATTGTACACGTAGAAAATACGAAAAAAAGTTCCACTTTCATTAAAACTAAAGAAAGTTGTAACTGATTAGTTGAGAACGTTCCAAACATTTTTTTAGCTCCATGCGACTTGAAGGGGCTGAATAAATTTTTTTAAAAGAAGTCTCTACTTTGAGAAGCCATGGCTCAGCCCCCTGGAGTTCCAAGAAGCTAAAAAAATTTTTGGTACTTTCTCGGGGTCCAAAAAGTTCGAATTGGACAAAAAAATGATTTTATACCACAATTGGGAGGACGTATAGTGTTTGGAAAAATTGAAAATCGAAATTTCAAGTCAGTTTAGGCGAAAATTGGGTGTTTTACACTACACTAATTTCACGATTGAGAAAATTCTCTACTTCCAATCGAGAAACTAATCAAAAAATCATGTTCAGGAGGTTCGAATTAGGTCTAAAATTTGTTTCATACCAAGATTGGTTCGAGGTATTGGGTTGAGAAGATGTGAAATTGCGAATTCGAGTTGATTTTTGCGAAAATTGGCTGTTTTTTGCTACTAAAAAGCGACAATCAAGAAGCTATTTCACTTCCTATGGGAAAACCAATAACAAATTTGAATTCAGAAGGTTCGAATTATATAAAAAATTGGTTTCAAACCTTACCTGAACCACATTACTTGTCTAAAGATGAAAAAAAATGCAATTTTACCTCTTTTTCCTCAAAATTGGTCTCTTTTCGCGACACAAATCATACAATTGTGCGAATTTTACGCTTCAAATCGGAAAACGAATCGCAGATTCGAGTTCAGAAGGGTCGAATTATATGAAAATGACACCAAATTTACCCCAACCCTTCATGTGAAAAAATAGGGGTAAAACCTCCCCTAAAACTCCCCCTCCCTCCACTCCTATGGGAAATTTTTGACGTCTCCACTTCTCGAAAATTTTCTTCTGGGTCATACTAAAATAAAAACCACATTTTAACCCGTGTTCAAAAAGTGCAGTATGCCCGAGCTAACCGCAGGAACTAATAGACTCGTGCACGAATACGACGTTCTCGTAACTCGGGTATTCCCGGACCCCCGGACGATGCTGCGGATGGTGAAAAAAGTTGGCCGCAAACCGTTTCACCAGCGCAAACAACCATTACAACGTCAACTTAAAAACAAATCAAACAATACAAAACACGCTTAAAAGGCTTCCCAAAGTGAAATTATCGAGGCGTAAATATTTCTCTCTTTGCGTTAGCTGCAGCTCGGGCTCAGCTCCTCGTACATTGTTCGACGTAATAACGGAAAAGACCTCATTACCAGAAGTAGTCGGTACAAAGGCCTTTGACGATAGATTGACGTCTTACACAAATTACCGCTCTCTGCGGCTGTTGTAGTAATTTGATTAATCCTCTCTTTTTCACTCCTGGTTAGAGTCGTCTTGGTGAAAGTTCTCGATACGCCGAAGAAGGAAATGGAAGAAAATAGGACGTGAAATTGAAAATCAGACTTTGTAATTTTTTCATTTTTTTTTCAAACGAGCATTAGGGTGGATCGAAAAAAAACATATCTTGGATTTTGAACAAATTTGGCGGAGTGGTTTACTTTGAGTGGGAGACTTTATAAAAAAAATTGAGCCTCCGAGGGTCAAGGGGAGGGGAGCAGGAGGTACTCAAAGTGCACCTCCTTTTGAAAAAACACGGTTTTTTGCGTTTTTTAGCCAGTCAAAATTGTGTGAGAAACCTTCGTAGGACTTAAAAGATGCGATTTGAGTTTCTACATCTCCCCAAATTATCGCCATCCTTCTCCGATCAAAACTCAGACTGCTACCAGGGGGTTGAAAAGTAGCAGATAGCAATATTTTCAATAATATGAAATTATCAGTAAGCTGGAATGATTTTTTTTTCATCGAGCAAATGAACAAAAAAATTTTCAACCACTGAAAGTGAATTTTGAAAAAAAATGGAAAATTTTATACACCAGTGCAGCCAACAGCAAATCATAAAATGCCAAAATACGGAATTTATATCGACTTTGAATTGATTATTTTTTCGCCTGAAAATGTTATGGATTATTTTTTCAATCACTGAAAGTATATTTCGAAAAAATTTTCTAAAATTTTGTATGAATTTTTTTATCGTTTGAAAAATACACAATAATTTTGTTTTCAAGCATCAAAAATAAATTTTTTTTAATTTTTCTGTGAAAATTTTGTACTTCAGTGCAGCCAGTTGCTAATTGTGATATTCTGATATTATGAACTCGAATGCATCATTTTTTCGTCAAGTGATTGGACCACTTTTTTCTCCCAATCAATAGAAGTACGTTTCGAATTTGAAGACATCGGAACATCACAATTAGCAACTGGCTGCACTGACGTACAAAATTTTCAAAGAAACATTTTTTCACGTTTTTTTGGCTATTTGAAGTTTTCAATTGTAAGAAACACAACATAAGTGAAGAGGGACTACCCTGAAAAAATTACTAAAATATACGTTTTTTTGTGTAGAATTTTGCTGTATTTTTGGGTTTGGTCATTTCTTTGAACTAAGGGCTGAAAATTGCGAAAAACCGTTCAGAAATGTTGTCATTTTAGCAGATTTTTCAAATTTTAAGCGTTTTATGCAGAAAGAAATGGCTAAATGAAAAAACCAATCCTATATACGTGTCCAGCAAGTTAAAAAAACCCGATAAACACCCTTTTTGCGATCGTTTTACTCGAAGCCTCGAAATTCACTTTTTTCACCATGAAAAATCAGTGAAGAAAGTGAATTTTAAACTTTAAGCAAAACTATTGCGAAAAGGGTGTTTATCGGGGTATTTTGACCTGCTGAACACGAATACGGGATTGGTTTTTTCTTTCAGTCATTTCTTTCTACATAAAAAGCTAAAATTTTGAAAAATCTGTTAAAATGACAACATTTCTGTACGGTTTTTCGCAATTTTCGGCCCTTAGTTCAAAGAAGTGATCAAAACCAAATACTCAGCAAAATTCTACATAAAAAAACGTATATTTTAGTAATTTTTCCAGGGTGGTCGCTCTTCGCTTATGTGGTGTTTCTTACAATTGAAATCTTCAAATAGCCAAAAAAACGTGACGGAGTGCATAAAAATTGTTGAAAAAATTATCATAAATACACCTCTACGAGATGTAACTTTGTGCCAGAGAACAAAAAATTTCCTTCACTTCCCCTGAAATTGAAAATTCTTGAAAATAATGCAATAAAATGGCCATAACTTTGATAGAGATGGGGTAGGGGTCCAAAATTTTGTGAAAATTTTTTTCTAGTCAATATACACCACTTGAGGTGTTTAGGAGCCCAAACCCGCCTGGGACCATATTCACCTCTTATCCGGACATACCCTTTAGTCATAATCAACATGAGGACATGGTGCAACAAATTTTTTAAATAGGTGTACAATTTGAAATTATGTGAAATTTTTATTATAGAATGCTTTAAAAATTATCTAACATAAACATAAGAAATTTCATTGAAATTGTCAATGTTGTTGTTGTAGTATTCAAAACATTGATATGTGTACAATTACGTGGTAAAAATTAAAAATTATTGAAGTAGGTAAAAATTGGTGAAAAAATTATAAAATCGTTAAAATTTCCAAACCGTAATGTGATGAAAAATCTCACCAGAAATCCAAAATTTCGTAGCAATTTTTAAGAAAAAAGACTGAAATAAAATAGAAATTGTCCAAAATTTGTTTGTTGAAATCGTTGAGGTACATTATATCAACTTTAACAATTTTACAATATTTTCATCATTTGAGACGCAGCCAGGGATACCCGACCATATGTCGGAAATTTTTTTTTTCGTTTTTTTGACTTTTTAAATAGTACAGACTTGTACCTTTCGAATAGCGCAAACCACATTAAAAAAGGTTGAGAAATGAATTTTCTATGATTTTTCAAAGTTTACCAAAAAATGATTTTCAAAAATCAAAGTTTTGAGAAAAACGCAAAACAAAATTTGGAACTGTTTTCAATGAATAAAAAAAAAATTATGTTCTGTAAACGACTTTTCTCATTGGAAATGGTTTATTTACGTCCTCTTACATCACTTTAGGTCATTGACCCCTTCCAGAAGTTGCCGGCATCGAAAATCGAAACCATACCATATGTCGGGAATCATCTTTTTTCAAGAAATAATGACATTTTTGGTACAAAATTTGTTTTCTTAATAATCGTACACCACTGTAGTTCATTAAAACGAACCTGAAATTACGTGCATTGAGAAATGAAATCATAGTGCAAGTCAAACAACTGAACCGTGTTAAATCAAAAGAGACCAAGCGACAAATTTGAGAGTGCTGAGATTTTAACGTTTTTCTCACTGGGAACACAAAATAAGCTTCTGAACACGTAAATTACTGATAGATTAATGTTACCAGAGTTCATATTTCTCATACTTATTATCCCTTCTTCAACTTTTTCAGAAGTTATCGTACTTTCAAGTTTGTTTTTTGGTGAAATTTTTGATGTCGCTTGGTCTCTTTTGATTTAACACGGTTCAACTTTACAAACCAAACGGTGAAAATCATGCTTTGAAAATAAGTGTTCAACAAATATCCGGATAATCAAAATGAAGAGTTTCAACGAGAAAAAATTGAATTTTCGATTTCGATAATCGATTTTTCAATTTCGATTTTTCGATTTCGATAATCAATTTTTCAATTTCGATTTTCGATTTCGATAATTGATTTTTCAATTTCGATTTTTCGATTTCGATAATCGACCTTTAAATTTTGTGAGGGTTCGTGAAAGAATTCGGGAACTCTTGGAAAAGTTCAACCGTTTTCGGGATGTTTTCGGAGCTGTTCGGCAATTTCCGTGTGATATCCGGATAATCCAAATAGTACATATTTGGTATTTGGATATTCGGATATTTGTTGAACACTACTACGTTTCAATAATAATGAAAGTTGTAAATTTTAACATATTTTTATAAAATTCCGACATATGGTATGGTTTCAATTTCTCAGAGGCCTTCAGCAAAATTCGTTTTTTAACCAAGAAGATGACACTTTTGGGACCTGAACCTATTCTCATATGAAAGTAGGGGGTTCATAGGATACAAATTGATAAAAAAAAATTTTTCCGTATTTTTGGTCATTTTTTCTTAATTTGCGTTTTTCTCGAAATTTACTTTTCCGACATATGGTCGGGTATCCCTGGCTGCGTCTCATTTTAAAAAAATATTTCAAAACACACATTGATATATTTTTTGAAATTTTTTTCATTTTTCAAGAAAACTTCAATTAGCTTATCTCATTCTATAATTTTATTCTGCTGTTTTTATTATTTATGCAACATTTTATACAACTTTTACAATATTTTCAACGGAATTTTTCAATTTTAACGAAAAATTGTGTAGGTAAAATGCTCATTGTTTATTGATTTTTGTCACATTTCAGCAAATTTCGGTGGTATTTGCAACAGTCATGACTTCGTAAATCAGTGTGCTTTAAATTTTTTTGAGTAAGCGATAAGTTGTTTTGATTTTTGAAAAAATTTCACTCAAAAAATGGTAGATTGTTGGACGAAAATCATCAACGGTTCAAAAACATCTGGATTTTACGAAGAAGTTTCATTTCAGCCAAAATGGTATAATTCAACTCCGCTGGGTTTTTATGATTTTTTTTCCAAATGCATAATTTACGTGATAACGAGACCATCTCGCGCAGAAAATAAAAGAAAATGGGTAAATAAATAGGGTAGCCGTTCTAAAAAAAAAAAGCAGAAGAAAAAAGACACGAAGACGAGATGAAAATTCAAGCACGTAAATTTCGAGGGACCATTTTTTGGCGGTTATTAGGATATCATAGTTGTCACCGGACCGGTCATAAAATTTGTTATTCAATTTTATACAGAGACGACGATACACGCGCCATTATGTAAAAAATGGACGACGCGACGTTGGCGTACAAGTAAGAAGAAAATTCGCGTTAATAGTGGTGTAAAATCGTCAAAGAAAGATTGCCATATTTATACCCTTGCTTCCAAGGGCAGGAGGGAGGGTGCGGATGCACAAAAACGGTCACGGCGGCAGTACCAGTAGCTGTGAGCCATTGTCGAGTAGTTGTTTACTGTAATGCACGAGCAGGGTACGATACGAAGAGTACAATGCCATACCGAGAAGAACCGCCTTAATTTGTTAACATATACTACTTGGTATGCTGGTGAAAGTATTGCATACATAAAACGCCGTAAATATGCTATACAAGAACTAAGTTTAATCTGGAATTTTGCCCGCATCACACGATGTGTAGTGATGGTGAAGGGGAAGGAGGGGAGGAATTATTCTTCGCATGCTGACGTTATTACGTATAGGTATGTGTATTTTAGACGAGAAAAAAATATGTAGAAGTTATTTGCGATTTTTTTCCCATTCTTTGATATGCGTACTTATATGAAGGTAGATAGAAGAGGTGAAGAGGAGGGAATCAATTTTCAATGACCACTTTTCTGTTATGCATATAAGGAGCAAAAATTGAAATAAAACCTGTTTGAAAATTACTCCAGTATTAGCGTCGTTCGATTAGTCGACTTTGCAACTTTGACTCTTGAAGAAAAACTTGTGTGGCGAATAAGCTACCGAGGCTTTTTTAGCCGATTTTTCTCGAGAAATTGGAAATTCTCGATAAAAGATGAGAGAAAAATGAGAAAATTTTCTTAATTTTAATTTGTTTTATCCTAAAAAAAATTGGTGAGAAAATTGGAAAAAGTTGGGGTGGTTGGAAAATCTTACTTCTACGTAGGTATGTCAAAGAAAATCTGCAACTAAACAGTGGCATAACTAGAGTAGGTCATAAAAAACTAATCTCGATAATTTTGGCCTCTAAAATTTTCTGTGTAAAGTGCCATTTTTTAGTTTTTAAATGTGAATTTTCAAAAAAAATTCGTCTCTGCTTTTCCATTTTATAGAAAGATATTGCTATTTATTTCGAAAAAAATTTAAAAAAAAATTTTCGATGATTTTTCACTCTCTTCTTTTTTTGAAATTTATACTCCTCGTTTAGGAATTTCTTGCTGCTGTTATGGTTTCAAGTTTTACATTCCATAATTTTAACAATTTTGCAAAGCTGGATCAAACGGGGACATTGGACTTGGGGTAATTTACCCTTTCTCCCCTTTTAATTATCGCAAACTTGTATTTTAGTGGGTTTAAGTTGAAATTTTTTTATATAAGTGATGACTTTTTGGGGAAAAATTTTCATTTTGATTTGAAAAAATGAGGAAAACCACATTTTGTGTAAAAAAAAGGGAGGAAATTCATTTTAGTGGAAAATTTCAATTTTGTGTCCCTCCAATTTGTCAACTTTGGTTCCTTTTTGCATTTTTGAGTCCAACTGGACATAATCTGCACTCAAAAAAAAAAAATTATCCAAAAAAATAATAATCAGGGTACCATTCACAAAATTGGTAAAATTTATTCTGAAAAAATAATATTTATCGCGAAATTGGGTAAAATTTATTTTTATGCAATAAATTTTACCAAATTTCGGGATAAATATTTTTTTTTCAGAATGAATTTTACCAATTTTGTAAATGGTGCCCGTTATTATTTTTTGGATTTATTTGTTTTAGGATTAAAATTTAGATTTTTTGGGTAAAATTTATCATTTTTTGTTACACGTTCTATTTTTTATTCCTTTTAGGTGTTTTTTCAGTGTGAAGTTGAAAACCTCTCAAAAGGGGGGGGATTTTAAAAAGTAAAGCATATGAAAGTCTTGTTTAAATTATTAGTTTATTAATTTCGAATCCAAAATTGTCCTGGAAAATACTGATAATTTTTTGACCAGAACTCTTGTGAATGAATCAATATCTACATTCATCCATTCCTTTCAGGAAAATTCCAAATCAAAATTCCAAACATTTCACTACCTGTTTATTTTTATATTTTTAAAAGATCGAGTAATTTTCTGACTGTATAAAAAAAGGAGGAATTAGTCGCTGAACATGAAGATGTTTTCTGCTAAATTAATAAACTCTTGCTGCTCGTTTTAAAATTATTTTTTACAATTTCGTCGTCTTTTTCCGGAAATAACACCCAGAAATAAGTTATTTGTGTGACAAGAGTATCTTACGTTAATTTTTGGAAGAAATTTTCATAAAAACCTGCAAAATTAAAAATGATTCAACAAAAGGCATATTTAATTTTATCGTGAGTACCCGGG
>JAVBJF010001156.1:0-19374 GCA_033439095.1 Pseudococcus viburni | reverse complement strand
GAATTTTTTGGAAGGAGCATGCAAACATACATGACTAGATTCAAGAGAAGTTGCCTATTCCTTGCATTGAAGGAGGTGCTTGAGCTATAAAACACCATGATTTTTCATGCGATTTCAAACCATTTTAACCTATTATAATTCTAATTATCACTTCGCTGAAATAAATCTTCTGTCTTGCCACGTTTTCATTATCGCCTTGGTTCTTCTGGTGAAATTGTTGTTATTGGATCGAAGTTGTATGTGTGACGAAATTACGCTTCTTTGAATGATTTTTAATAAAAAGGTAGTTAACCCAGGGTCGAGTTTTTGCAGCTAAAATAAATTAAATACCTAATTTTCTTTCATTTAGTACCTTCAAAAATTTATATTTCATCATAGATTGTAATCAATAGGTGATCATTAAAGTTAATTTTCTAAAAATTTCATCATACATTTTGATTTTTTGGACAATTAGGGGGAAAAAAATTTGAGCCAAAATAATGCAAAAAAAAAATGTTTTCATACAATTATTTTATTTTATTTTCCAAAAAAATTACAATTTATTAAAAATATTCATTCATCGACGTACGCGAGGTATGAATATCGTTATTAGCCTGATACACCACTTCACCGTTACTTCCTCTTGGCTGGGATTTCTTAAAAAAATGACTGTACAATTTATTAAACTTATCCGTAAACAGTTCTTTGTCATAAGCAAAAACAGAAAATATAAAAAATACCCTGCGACGAGTTAAAAATCACGTACAACAATTTAAAAACATACGAATTTGTGAACGTAATCAGCGTACCGAACATCCACGGTATACCGGTCACCCAAAGCTAATTTGGCAAAATTGAGAAATCCTGTGCACGACGAATTACAAAACACGTAAACGCTTATGTGCACAAAAAGTATATATCAACGAGGAACATTATGGCGCTAGGATAATGAAAGAAGTATAGAGAAGGTAGCTCTTGGCAATGAAACATTGCTTCAATCTGCCATAGCCGGGCTTCAAATTACACGGTATCCTCTGAAATAGGACTTAGCTCAAAGAAAACAGCAACTGACACGATAGTTATAGGTAAAACCCACCCTACCAAACAATAAATGCCAAATCTAGTCCACGTATGCTCTTGTTATTTCGCATACCCGTAGTCGACGTAACTGTTCGCCAGCATTCGAACGATGCCACCATTAACCAAGTAAAACAGCTCAAAAAAAAGTAATGGAGGAATACAGCCATTACTTCGCACGATGGCAGCAAATCATTAATTAGGAATATTACAAACGTCGCCAATAAGGTCAAACTGTAGCAAAATATCACCCTACTGAAAGGATACCTCATTTTTCGTACATTGTTGTATAAAAATTACGTACGAGATAAGGAAAATTACCGAAATACTGACCAATATAGTCGATAATGAGTTATTTATGGATGTGAACCAACGATCAGTCGCAGAAAGAGGGATTTCGGTGCCACAAACGTAAACAGAAGAATTATCCTGGCCTAAGTATGTCCACCACTCAGAAACTGTCAAACTTACAGTCGTATTTACGAAGGTAAATAGTTTCTAGGTCAAGTATTTTGAATTGATCTGAACCGAAAAAATGAATTTATCAGGCATAAATCACCGTCTATGGTTTGATAGAAACAATTATCTATGTAAGTGAGTTCGGTACCTGTTGTATCGACGGATTGTTTTTGGGTGTTTTTTCGACACAGCATCCTGTAAGCTGAATTATCAGAGGGTATTTTTTCGCAGTGATCGAAGGGTATATTTTTTGCCCTTATTGTTGTAATATTTTCACCATCGATAGTGCTCGTATTGGGGAAACACTTTGAAGAATTTTTAAAAATTTTAGTCGAATTATTGGCTGAAATATTTAAACAAAATGGTTCCATTTCACTTTGATCTTGGAGGCAATTTTTCATCTTATCTGGGATACAATATCGAATTGAAAAATGAAAAATTTCCGGTATTTTCGCCCCAATGGTGTAATTTTGATCTAAATTATTCCAAAAAAGTCCACCGTGAAGAAATTCTTGACTTATTGACGAATTTAAGAGATTTGATTGATGTTTGGATAAAATAGCAAGATCCCAAAACCTAAACTTTTTCTCATTATTGCACAAAGCGCAGAAAAAATTCGAATACGTGATATTTGTACTCTTACTTGTGACCGGTATCATTAGGAATTTATCTTTTCTACCCTCGATCGATCGATCGGTGCACAAATTCGATATTCTGTCGTTTTTCGCCGACTCGCACACATTTTTCATATAAATATACCCGTTAGAAAAAGTCTCAACGCAAACGAAATTCGATCTGTTGCTATTCTGATATTTGGCGTCCGAGCAACATTCATCGTAAATGGGGCATTTTTCGTCACACGTGCATAATCGAGTTGGAAAATTTAAGCTGTAATTTTTCGCAGCCGAATCGATTTCTCCACAAGTATTTGTATAATTACAAGCGAACCTAAAAAACAAACAGAAATTGATTTCTGTTCCTGGATTTTTGTTCGTCGTCGAATCGAATAATAATAGGTACTTGGTTCGATTATCATTTGAAGGAAATGTTGCAATAATGTTTCCTGTACTTTCGTGGGAAATCTTCTCAGTTTGTAATTTCTGTCTGGTGTTCTTCGGTTTCGATTTGCGAATAGATTAGCAATGGTATTGATAACCAGATCAAAAATTGGTACCGATTAGCAAAACATTTTGCTGCTGAAGGGAAAAATATGATTAGAATGGGCCTAATTATGGATTGTGCGTGGGTATTACGAGTATAAGTGTGCTATTTTATTCGCTATTCGTATTCCCTCGTTTGCAATATGCTTAATAATGCACCTTAACCTGATGAGAATCATCGTTTATCTCGGATCTGCGAATACTACTTTATTGATAGGTCGTGTTGTTTATATAGTTGTTTCTGGTAGTTATTTAACATCTTGTCTACAGTTACCATGTTTTTCTGTATATTCTTATCTTAGGCACCTAAGTATGTGATGTATTAGAGTAAAGGCTACTTACCATTTGATTTAGTCGTATGCAGCACATCTAAGATACTGAGATGAAATTATGCAGATGTGAAAAAAACTAGTATTTTTTTGCACGTCACTCGAAGTCGCACTTATCCAAATACATGATAATTCGATTTGTATTGGAAAATTACGAAAATACGGTACCTGAATTTCACACAAAAACTAAATTACTTAATCAATTTTTAGATCATCTGCTGCTCGTAGCAATCGGGTATCTTCCTATAAAACCTGTTCAATGTTGTTTTCCGGATTCGACAACGTTTCCAATGTCAGCAACTATACCGAAGTCTATGATTAAATTAATGAATTCTTCGGGTGGTTATCTGAAAATCGATAATGGAGAAAAAGCGGACACATTTCAGCTCCTATAAAAATTTTATATCATTTACTTGGTTGCAATTGGCAGATATAAATACCTAGAAATCGATATTCCTATAGCCTTAGTTGCGGTGTCGAAATATTAATTATTCTGCGACACTAATATATAAATATTAAAACGATAGGTTAATTTAATTATAAATGTAAAAGTGAGAATTCATTATTTTGGGTGTTTAATAATCAATATTGCAGTGTTGAAAAAAAAATTATGCATAGAATTATTTTCCAAACGTACCTTTGTAATTTTCAAAAAGATGAGTTTCCTTACGATTTAGAAACGTGCTTATCATCTAAACCACTTTACGTGAAGTATTTTCTCGATATAGAGTTAAATAATTTGCCTAACTGCAAGTTTTCACGGCGCGCGCTGATCGCAGTTGAAGTTGACGTGCAACTAACGTAAAATGTATTCTGGCACCATCGGGTATAGCTGAGGTATTTTAATAACTAAAAGTATTCGAATGTCTGGGTAAAAAGTTTTTTCTCTTTTTTTTTAGATGTTTTTTCTGTTGAAAATGATAGAATGAAAGTTTCTTTTCAAATATTTTGTTATTTTTTTTGAGAAATTTTTTCGAGGGGATGCAATAATGCCATCTATTGGCTTGGCAATGAATTTAATTCAACTGGTGTTTAATGTTACTTTGCCTTTTTGTGGGTCCGGTTATGTAACCGTTCATGCTCACGTTCGCGCGCGTCGTTGGTCACGTGACCCCCTCTACTATTTCTCGGAACTATGCATTTTTGGCGTTCTCTCACCACAATTACGTTCTGTTCATTCTGTTATCTTTAATTTGTCGAATTTAATTACTATTATTTTCATTATTTTATTTTTTTTAATTTTTTAATTTTTTTAATTCTCAGAATTTAAAATTTTTTGCCATCTCCAATTTCCAAATCCTAGAGGTCTGAGCCGACGAATAAAGATAGGATGAAATTTTCAAGATTATTTAGTAGGTTACAATGATTATAATTATAGCCCAGTCATTTTAGGTCTGAACCTCAAAAAAATTCTTGGAAAGCTGGATTTTACATTATTTGTGTAGAATGACCACCAGAACAACATACTAAAATTTGCACCCCGCAAATGTCCGGGAATCCCTGCAAGAGGGTAAAAACAGGTAAAAACCACCCTCACAACCAGTTTTTTGCGTTTTCCGACGAATTAAAAGGTTAAATCAAAAAATGTGAAGAGTAAAAGTTTTTTCTACGTTGAATTTCCTATAGAAATGTTATAAAACTTTTTTCAAAATTCCCACTTTTTATCTATTTTGGAGGGAGTTGAAAATTACGAGTTTTCAAAATTCTTAATTTTTTTCCATTTTACGAGATTATTCGATCTTTTAGAAGAAAAAATATTAGAATAAAATTATCCCTCTAATAAGTCAAGTATGCATTCACAATCTTTTGTCAGTACCTACTAAATTTTTTGACATTGACTGAAATTTAATCATAGGTAGATACCATATTTTCATCTTACCATCGTTAAATATGCCTTACCACCATTGTTATTTCCACGAAAATCATCCCCTGTTCCTCACCTCACATTTGCCTGCTCGTAAATACTGAGGGGTGCCTTCTATCTGAAATTCGATGTAAAAATAATTTTATTCTATTATTTTTTCTTCTAAAAGATCGAATAATCTCGTAAAATGGAAAAAATTAAGAATTTTGAAAACTCGTAATTTTCAACTCCCTCCAAAATAGATAAAAAGTGGGAATTTTGAAAAAAGTTTTATAACATTTCTATAGGAAATTCAACGTAGAAAAAACGTTTACTCTTCGCATTTTTTGATTTAACCTTTTAATTCGTCGGAAAACGCAAAAAACTGGTTTTGAGGGTGGTTTTTACCCTCTTGCAGGGATACTCGGACATTTGCGGGGTGCAAATGAATTTTTTTAAGGTTCAGACTTGAAATTACTGTATTAATTAGGTACCTATGGTTTATTGGAAATTTTTTTGAATAGGTACCTAGGTACTTGAAATTCTGTTGGTGAATTTTTGAAAATTTCGTAGAATAAAATTCGTGTGAATTTTCTAAGACCCTTTCTTTCCTCCGTTTTGGCCGATCGACGCCGAAAATTTTTCATTTAGGAAATTAATTCAAATTTTCCATGTTGAAATTTTTTCTGAAATATTTTCGGACTTGTAGTCTGGGAGGGATATGTAAAAAAAGGTGGTTTATTCCAACTAACTCCTATAAGAAATTTTTTTGCGGGATTCTGTAGTGAAAGTGGTCCCTATCAACATACTAAAGAGTCTACCTCCAAGTCACGCTTGCGTTGCGCGTGCGGGCGTGAAATATGTACCGCCGAGGCGTTTTTTGCTATTATCTCACGAAATTTTGTGTTTTTCGACAAAGTAGTTATTACAAAAAATATTCCTCATCAAATTTGCAATCGAAATGGTCATCATAATTTTTTTCATAAAACTCGTTTTTACCCCATAAAACTATGATTTTTGTGAGGTAATCTTTCACGCGCCGCCACAATCGATCATTTAGGCTGCTGCAACTGTATCGTATAGTCGGGGAGCCAAATCTACCAAAAATGGGCCGAAATAATTGAAAAAGCTGAGACCTCTCCCAACAGTTGTTGTATGAACCCCTATTTCGAAAACTACCAGTCTACCGATCCGCAGCTGCTGCTTTTAAGCACAGCAAAAACTCTAAAGTTCACAATTTTTATGTACTTTGGCTGAAAACATTTATGATCGAAATAGGTGTCAAATTACAGGATATTTTGCTCTGAATCCGAATATGTAGGTCTGCCGACTCCTAAGTGCTGCCGAAGGGTTGGCAGACTGAGTTAAAAGGGGAGAAAACTGAAAAAATTCACCGATTTTTGGTAAAATTGGAATAAAAGTCGTATTTGGTTTGAAAGGGGTTTATAAATTGTTCTAAGCATTACTCAAAAATAAGGATGACTTTTCAACTTCAAAATTTCACAAAATTTTTGTATTGTAGAGGGGTGAGGCGTAGAGGAGTATCAACAAACTCATTCTGTGATATGGGTGCATCATCAAAATATACGTTTTCTGGGCCGTAGAACTCGATTATGACAATATTTTTTCGCGAAATTTTGATTTCTTAAATGAGGATTTCTGATTCTATCCCTGATTTATTTGTCAGAATCGAGTTTTACAACCCAGAAAACGTATATTTTGATGATGCATCCATATCACATGTTCATTAGGGTGGAGCGCGAAAAAAAAACATATCTCAGATTTTGACCAACCTAGGTAGGGTTGTTGGATCTCCATCGGAGACTACCCCAAAAAAATTGAGCCCCCTTGGTGGTGGTGGAGGGGAGCTGCTGGTTCCCAAAGGGCACCTCCTTTTGAAAAAAACTTGGTTTTTTGTGTTTTTGACATGGATATGTCTTTAGGCCTGGGGGGTAAAATTTTTGAAAAGCGTTACGGTTACGTAACGTAACGGTTATGGTAGATCAAGACATAATGACATTATGTTGGACTTCAAAAAACTTGGAAATTAAATTGAATTCTAGATCCAGACATAATAATATTATGTTAGACATTATGTTTGTTATGTTTACCTATGTAACGGTGAATGTAACTGTAACAGTTATGGTAGATCAAGACATAATGACATTATGTTGGACTTTGAAAAACTTGGAAATGAAATTGAATTGTAGATCCAGACATAATAATATTATGTTAGACATCATGTTTGTTATGGTTATGTAACAGTTGTGGTAGATCAGAACATAACGACGTAATGTTAGACTTGAAATAACTTGAAAATAATATGGTAGATTGAGACATAGCAATATTATGTTAGAAAGTTGTATAAGAGGAAGCAGAAGATCTTCAACTAGGTGGATGGATGTAATATGAGACAACAAATATTATATGTCCTGAAAGGTATATAGATAAGAGGAAGAGGAATATATTCAACTGGGTAGATGGATGTTATATCTGTTCATGGTTCTCATCAAAAAGTCAGTCAAAAAGTCGGTTGAAAAGACAGTCAAAAAGTTGGTCAAAAAGTTGATCAAAAATTCAATCTGAAAGTAGGTCAAAAAATCAGGAAGATAGTCGGAAATTCGATCGGAAATTTGTTCAGAGGAAATTCGATCGGAAATTCGTTCGGAAATTCGTTCGGAAATTCGTTCGGAAATTCGTTCGGAAATTCGTTCGGAAATTCGTTCGGAAATTCGTTCGGAAATTCGTTCGGAAATTCGTTCGGAAATTCGTTCGGAAATTCAATCGGAAATTTGATCGATCAGAATTTGATCGGAAATTTGGTCGCACATTACACGGATTATTAGACGGAAAGTTAGATAGAAAGTTAGACGGAGTGTTATATGAAGTTTTAGACAGTTAAGTTTTTAGATTATGACTTAATGACATTATGTTAGACTCGATGGCTTACCCAGGGGGGGGGGGGGGGGTCCAGGGGGTCTGGACCCCCCTTGGCGTCAGAAACTTACGTGAAAAAGTGCCTTTTTGGAGCATGAAAAATCTAATTTTCTCAAAGCTTCGCCCTCGCTTCGCTCGGGCATGAAAGAAATCACATTTGATAATTGTGGCAGTGATTGTAGAAAGGGCCGTTAACTGCGATTTGTGAAATTTGTCAGGAAAGCGAAAAAACAAAACTGAAATAAATGTTATCACGTCGTATTTTTCCCCTCTAATTTCTTTATTTATGGTGAATTAATTATATTATTATTGGTTTTTCTTTTTCCTTCGCGTTTAATAACAGAATATTTATGAATATTAAAAAAAATTATTTATAAGGTTGCAAGCGGTGTTACAATAACCAGTTCGGAAATATCGTATTTCTGAAGTTGGGAGGCTCACTTCAAACGAAAAATTAAGGGGTTAAAATTGATTTTTGGGCAATTTCAACTACATAGGGTTGTAGAGGAAGGTTTTTAGAACAAAAAAACAAAAAAAAAACGAAAAACGATTTTTTGACATTTAAAGGCTCTTTTTACAATCACTACCACAATTATGTATAATTATAGTCAGGAATTTATGTAAAAAATGCCTTTTTGAAGCATTAAAAATCAAATTTTCTCAAAATTTCGCCCTCGCTTCGCTCGGGCATGAAAGAAATTGCTAATTCTATAAACTATTTGAATCAGCAATGCAAAAAATAGTTCCCTTTTAATATTCCAAGTCTCCATACCCACTTTGCACCCTCCCCAAAAAAGCTTCTAACGCCAATTCTTGGATTTATTAGGTATTTGTATTGGCTTTTAAGGCCAAAATAATTAGTACCTATGTAAGTTGTTTGTTCCAAGATTACATTATCATCAGTTTTTTTCCTTAAATGTGCTATGCAAATCGCATGAAAATTTAATGAAGTTTGAATTTTGTGTTTTTATAGTAAAAGGAAATTTGATGGGGGGGGGGGGGGCCCCGGTGAACTTACAATTTCTCAAAAATCATGAAATTTCGGACCCCCTCCTTGAGAAATTTCTGGTTACGCCACTGGTTAGACTGGAAGAAGTTAGATGGAATGTTAGATGGAAAGTTAGATGGAATATTAGATGGAGCATTAGGCAGTAACATTTTTAAATTAAGACATAATGACAATGACATTATGTTAGACTCGAAGAAGTTAAATGGAGCATTAGATGGAATGTTAGGTGGAAAGTTAGACAGAATGTCAGACAGAAAGTTGGGAAAGATTTCCGGAAAATGATTGTCTGAGAGATAGTAGTTGGAAAGATATGCGCTAGTTTGGTAGAGGCACAGCACTAGAAGCAGAGTGTATGGTGCATCCCTCTCCTTGATGGTAATCAAAAGTGTCTTCAGACCTGTGTAATAGCAGTAACACAGTAACTAAATGAAGCTGCCATACCTTAAGGGTATTGAAAGGAGTACATCCCATGTTGAATATAAGTTGATGAACATCCTGAAGAATTATATTAAATTTGTGAGTATGGTATATCTTATTGACATATCCATGTTCTAAGATTTTTGCTTTAAAGCAAAAAACGCGTTCATTTTTAGCTACTTAAAGTGGCTTGAGAATTATGGAACAGCACTGAAAAGGTGCGATTTGAGTTTCTACATCTCCCTGAACCATTGCCATCCTTCTCGGATCAAAACTCAGACTGCTACCAGGGGGTCGAAAAGTTGTAGATCGCGAAATTTCAATATTGCGAAACTTTTGCTGGCTTTGAATTCTTTATTTTTGCGCCGGATAATTTCACTTTTTTTTTGGAATAAATTTTTGAAGAAAATTTTCAAAATTTCCTCAATCAGTGTAGCCAATTGGGAATTGTTATATTCAAAGTTAAGTTTGATTTCATAACTACAACTTTTCGACCCCCTGGTAGCAGTTTGAGTTTTGATCCGAGAAGGATGGCAATGGTTCATGGAGATGTAGAAACTCAAATCGCACCTTTTTAGTGCTGTTCCATAATTCTCCAGTTACTTTAAGTAACTAAAAAACACAAAAAAACCACGTTTTTATCAAAAGGAGGTGCCCTTTGGGAACCCCCAGCTCCCCTCCACCTCCACCTAGGGGGCTCAAATTTTTTTGGGTAGTCTCCGATGGTGACCCAACAACCCTACCGAGTTTGGTCGAAATCCGAGGTATGTTTTTTTTCGCGCTCCACCCTAATGTTCATATGCATGAGTTTGTTAATACTCCCCCACGCCTCGTCCCTCTAAAATACGAAATTTTGTGAAATTTTGAAGTTAAAAAGTCATCCCTATTTTTGAGTAATGCTTAGAACCATTTATAAACCCCTTTCAAGCCAAGTATAGTTTCTCCCCTTCTAACCCAGTCTATCAACCCTACGGCAGCACTTAGGAGTCGGCAGACCTACATATTCGGATTCAGAGCAAAATATCCTGTAATTTGACACCTATTTCGATCATAAATGTTTTCAGCCAAAGTACATAAAAATTGTGAACTTTAGAGTTTTTGCTGTGCTTAAAAGCAGCAGCTGCGGATCGGTAGACTGGTAGTTTTCAAAATAGGGGTTCATACAACAACTGTTGGGAGAGGTCTCAGCTTTTTCAATTATTTCGGCCCATTTTTGGTAGATTTGGCTCCCCGACTATACGATACAGTTGCAGCAGCCTAAATGATCGATTGTGGCGGCGCGGCGCGTGAAAGATTACCTCACAAAAATCATAGTTTTATGGGGTAAAAACGAGTTTTATGAAAAAAATTATAATGACCATTTCGATTGCAAATTTGATGAGGAATATTTTTTGTAATAACTACTTTGTCGAAAAACACAAAATTTCGTGAGATAATAGCAAAAAACGTCTCGGCGGTACATATTTCACGCCCGCACGCGCAACGCAAGCGTGATTTGGAGGTAGACTCTTTAGTATGTTGATAGGGACCTCTTTCACTACAGAATCCCGCAAAAAAAATTCTTATAGGAGTTAGTTGGAATAAAAAACATATCCCTCCCAGGCTATTGTTTCTTATTATTATTATGAAATACCCGTTTATTGTGAAGTACTCGTTTATTCAATATCACAGCCTGTTTTGAGATCTGCCGCTGGAAATACTATTCCATCGTCTGTTATCGTTTTATAACTCAGCTCGAAGTTATTTATCATTGATAATATGATATTCAAATAACGTATATCCCTGGAATTCATTCTCCAGTGGTTGTGAGTTAACAACGCTTCGGTTAATGATTTTTGGGCTCCATTTTCGGACTTTTTAAATGCCAGTGAACCTCCTTGAGGGAGATAAGTGCACATTTTGTAAAAAGAGCACGGTAGTAGGGCAGCTACGTATCTCCTTCTTTTGTACGTTGGTAACAACGCTCTAAGTTTCTGAGCGCGTTCTGATGCTGAATTTTCGATGAAATCAAAAAATTCATCCTGATTCGCTCTCCCCTTTGTAATTTGATTTGCCGGACAGAGTCGTAAAATTGATTGATGCGTTGTTCCATTTTTTGGCTTGTAAGTTTTGAACCGCCATTCATTAAACGCGTATTCGAACCAATTTTCTTTTTGAACATCTGGACGTAAATAATATTCATAGATGTACTTATACTTGAGATATTTGGTCGTATCTTCGTGCAAGATCTGTCCGCATCGTCGTATTATATTTGCTGCACAAACAAATCGATCGTATTCCTTTGAGAAAGCAAAGAAACAAAAAATTAGTTGAATACAGGGTATGGAACCAATTGGGAGCAGAACCAAAAAAGACCAGGAGAACCGCTTTTTTTTCTAATTTTCAGATGAAAACCAGCACCAATTGGAACTATTTGAAAAATGTATGGAACCAGCACCAATAAGGACTAAAACAAAGGAGTAATTTTGAAATGAATCAGAACCCCAAGAACCAAAACCATCACCATTTGATGAATCGGTTCTTATTCGTCTTTTTTTGTTTTGATTTTAGGGTTATACTCGTAGTTAGGCATTTAGGCTTTCTGTTTCCAGATGTGAATTCAAATTTGTATAAAAATAAAAAAAAAATTGGAAAAATTTGTGTTTTGAGCTAAAAAAAAGAAAAAAAAAGAAAATCAACCTCATCCTATAAACATATAATTTTGGTTATGGTTATGGTTACAGCTAGGTACATTTTCTTTTTAAATTTTGGTTACAATTTTATTTTCTAAAACTTTGATTTCCATGCTAATTATTCAAGTATTCACTCCAAAATCCCTTTTCTAAATCTGCAAATTCACCACAAGGTTCCTTTACTAAATCTGCGATATTTCGTTAAACATTTTTTTTGACCAAAACACCTTTTACAGTTTCCTGGCTACTCGTCCTACCTACCGACAAATTTTTTAAAAATCGTAAAATTAAACTAATTCGATGTTTTTGGGTACTGTGAAAGCCGTCCCTTATCCCAAAACTCCTGTCAATTGGAGACCTAACTTTGATTTCAAAATTTAAATTTAATCAAATTTTGATATCTTATGTTGAAGTAAAACAATTTTTGGAGAGAAAAAAAGTGAAAACCCAATTAGAACCGAGAGAACCGGTAGATCAGAACCAATTGGAACCGGGAGAACCACAAAATGGTCTTAACTCTACGAACCAGAACCAGAACCACAGGAAGTAAAAAACACGAAACAAGCCTAGAACCACAACCTAAAAAAAACTGATTTCAGAACCATTTCAGAACCAAAACCAGCCAGCACCAATAAAAAATTTTCAATTGGGTTCATACCCTGGTTGAAAACATTGTACGTATAAGTATAGGTAAGAATCTTGAATAAATACTCATTTGAGTTCGGAAATTTTTAAAATTTGGATATTTTTAATACGTTTCTAAATTTGTAATGGTTTGAATCAGTTGATATAATCGGTTTATATTGAAGTGATTGAAGTACCTATACATCATACAAGATTCAATTTTTGTTCTCAATTTTTCAACTTTAATTTTAAACTTTTACTAATTTTTATTATTCATATTAATTGAGATTAAAAGTTGGGAAGTAGGTATGCAAAAAAACCGCTGCTGATGATATGTATTTGAGTGATATGTACCTATGTTATCTTGACTGATTTAATCATCATTTATTACAAATCAGCTTTCAAAATTGAAAATTTCAACAAATTTTATAATCTGAGATAACAAAAAATTAATTCAAATTTTCTTTGGTGAAATGTTTCCTTAAATAATAGCGGATTTTAAAAAAAAAGTTATACCGTTTCTAAAGGTAAAAATTTTTTAACCTGAAATGAAGAAGGGGATGAGTGTGAAGATTATGGCAGGCAGGAATTTTTACATTTCTTTGAGTTTATTTAACCGTGCCTATTTTTTTTTACTTTTTTCTCAACTTTTTAAAATAAAAATCGAAAGGATGTTCATCATTCTATTCAAACCAGGAATAAAAAAAGCATGAAAACTTTCCGAAAAGTATCCCGCTAATAATTGGTGCGGTATTAACGTCTATGGTACCTACTACTGTACTTTGGTGAGTACCAAATCCTAAAAATTATTTCTTATCACATACTAGTTATTAATTATTCGTACTTACTACGTTCTCCTTTAAAATCTTATTGTTCCTCTGCTCATCCAGTACGTTCTTCTTTAAAATCTTATTGTTCCTCTGCTCATCCAGTACGTTCTTCTTTAAAATCTTATTGTTCTTCCATAACTTCTTATTGTTCTTTTTCAAGTTTATGATTACGTTTTGAGCAGCGGGGTCGAGTTTAATCCACGTGTTTTCGGATATATCATTAACATCTCCTATTTCGTCACACAATTAAGCATTATTATTATCCTTGATAATCCGTGCCTTAAATAGTGCAAAAATAAGAATAAAAAAAAGTCAACATACCACTTGATGTGCTAATGCAATTGCAGAAAGCGAAAGTTGTGTAAACAAGAGAAAAAAAACCGTTTACGATCATTTTGTATCGAATATAAAATAAGTTCCTACTAGACGGTAAATCGATTTACAACACACTGCACAGTCGAAATTAAGAAATTATTTAAATTCTATGCGAAATCATCTCTGAAATGATAGCAATACTGAAAAATGATACACTATCAGTGATGTAGCATTTTGATAAAATAGTCAGATTTATCTAAAAAGGACGCAGAACCAAATGAAGTACTTAACGTTTCAAATTCCACAAACGAAATTCTAACAAATGTCAAAAAAGTTTACATGTGATGGACAATTTATGAGTAAATTTGTTGATGTTTCAAACTTTTTCCAATTTTTTTACCATTCAAATAACAACAAGGTGTGCTTAACAAATCCTGTTATTCCTGCTGGTCCTACAAAGTCCTGCTTTCAACTGAAAGGTCTTGCTGGTCCCGCTAAAACCCTGCTACTTTTGCTTTCTAAGTGAGGCTTTTTTTCAAATTTTAAACCCTATCGTTGGCAAAGTTTTGAAAAATCTCAATGAGGGAAAAGTTTTGAAAATTCAACATTTGTAGGTCATTTTTCGCCAAAATTATTGTCCTCGGTTCGCTTAGGCTCAATAATTGTGTGATCTGTACAATATCATTGATATTTCATCCCTTCCCATCGTATTTTTTTACTTCACGAATTTGGAGGCGGAGGTCGATTATAGTACGAGAGAGGGACGAGGATCAAAAAAATAAGTCGATATTCGAATTCTACACCATCATTTTAGTTAGAATCGGCATACCACACGCTATTTTCATATTGTTGCTTATATGTACTTATAATTGAAGGGGTAAAGCGAATGACTTGAAAAAAATAAAAGCAAAACAATTTTTATTATGAAAATGGAAAAATTGACCAACTCAACAAAAAAAATTGTTCAAAAAAATTAGAAAAACCGCCGGGGGCATGGGTCATTTATAGTTTGAGAATTTTAAATGCTCATTTATTTTGAATAATCCGTAACTCTTTCGATTTTGATGTTAGGCAAAAAGTTTTCAGAATATTTGTTCAGTTTTCTATGTAGTAGGTATTCATTTCCTAGATAATTTTTTTTGATAAATTTTCTTTTGATGTAGCCTCTTCAATTTTCTTATGATCATCCCAGCCTCAAAAACGAGAAAAAAACGTGCGAATAATTATCCGATTACAATTTATCCCAAATTTAATAGCAGCCCAAAAATGCTCGTAGAAATCGTGGGATGATTTTGTTGGGATGAAAAACCATTCCAGTGATGATTTCTACCTCAAAAAAGAGATATTAACGTGCGATTAATTCTGTGATTAAAATTCATCGCAAATTAATCGCAGCCCAAAAATGCTAAAAAAAAATCGTGGGATGACTTTTTTGGGATGAAAATCCATCCCAATATTCATTCCGGCCTCAAAAACCAAAAAAATACGTGCGAATAATTCTGCGATTAAAATTCATCCCAAATTAATCGCAGCCCAAAAATGCTCGAAAAAATTGTGGGATGATTTTTTTTTGGGATAAAAATCCATTCCATGGAGTAAAAACCGTAAATAACTTGAAATTCCTAAATTCAGCTTTGGAGAAGAATACGAGAGAAAAGTTGAAATTACAAAATGTGGCCCTGGGGAAGAGTACAGGAGAATTTTTAATTACAAAATATCAGACCTAAATGAGTGGCTAATGAAATTTTTTATTTTCAAAATTCACTCCTGATGGAGGTATAGAAAACCGTTTTAGTTTTCAGGTACAGATAATAAGCTCAGAAGATGAATTCGAGAGAATTTTTAGAATGTTAGAATTCAGTACTTACTAAAGAGAGATAGAGGAACGTTTTTAATTGAAGAGTATTCAAAAAGGGACCTAGGTGTAAATTTTTGTTAAATTTACGATTTTTGGAGGCACTGCATTCTTTCTCAACATTCGTCGATCACAAAAATTCAACTCTGAGCCAGGTGTTGAAAAAATTCTGAAATTTCAAAAAATTTTCAACCCTAAAAATTTAGCTTCGGAGAAAATACAAGAAAGTTAATATTTTTAAATTACAGACCTGCAGAGAGATACAGAAAAATGTTTGATTACAAAAATTCAGCTTTGAAGCGGAGTAAATTTGAAATCTCAAAATTTGTTCTGTGGGGAGGGGAGTATTTTCAAGTTCGAAAATTCAGCTCTTGAGTGGAGTTTTGGAGACATTTCGAAATTTCACGATGCAATCCTGCAGTGGGGCATGGCAAGCGCGGCAACTTGAAATTTTCCCATGTGGTGCCCAAAATTTTTCTGAACACGTAGGTCTACCGATTTTTCAAAATCAAATTTCGCGACTTTTTTGCAACCTTTTTTTAAAGGTATCTAGTATCTACCTCTCAATTTAACCCCCCTCCCCCCTCCCCCTCCCTCCTCTCCAAAAAAACCAACGAGATCAAATTTATTACAGAAAAAATTTCATACGCGGAAGAAAATACGTCTTTAATTTTGAAAAAACACAATTTTTCACAAAAATTTCTCAAAAGTGAAAGTTTTATTTTATGGTAAAGAAGAGAAGTAGTTCCTGCCCGAGCGAAGCGAGGGTAAAAATTTTTACGAAAAATCGATGTTAGAATGGATAAAATTGTTAAATGATTATTGAGCAATAAATTCATGGGAAGTCTGAAATATTAGCAGATTATCAATATAACGATGTGATTATTTGGCCCGAGCGAAGCGAGGGCGAAATTTTTTCGAAGAATTTATTTAAAAAATAGCAAAAAAATACAAATTTCCAAATGATTTTCTTCTTTAAAACATCCCTTAGAAAATTCCAAAATTCTTCATTTTTTTAGATTTTCCTGAGAATGGACACAATATTTCCTTTGAAATTCCTAATCGTGATCGCTACTGAGTATCCCACAAGAACATATTTTTCCGCTACAAAATATTCAATTGTCTGAAATAGAAGGGAAGAAGGTTTATAATTTAAGAATGGGTTTTTAAAATTTATGAGCCCGAGCGAAGCGAGGGCGAAAACTTTTGGAAAAAAATGAACGTGTTTTTTGCTTTAAAGCAAAAATCTTAGAACATGGATATGTCAGTAAGATATACCATACTCTCAAATTTAATATAATTCTTCAGGATGTTCATCAACTTATATTCAACATGGGATGTACTTCTTTCAGTGCCCTTAAGGTATGGCAGCTTCATTTAGTTACTGTGTTACTGCTATTACACAGGTCTAAAGACACTTTTGATTACCATCAAGGAGAGGGATGCACCATTTACTCAGCTTCTAGTGCTGTGCCTCTACCAAACTAGTGCATATCTTCCCAACTACTATCTCTCAGACAATCATTTTCCGGCAATCTTTCCCAACTTTCTGTCTGACATTCTGTCTAACTTTCCATCCAACATTCCATCTTACGCTCCATCTAACTTCTTTGAGTCTAACATAATGTCATTATGTCTTAATTTAAAAATGTTACTGTCTAACCCTTAATATAATGCTCCATCTAACTTTCCATCTAACGTTCCATCTAACTTCTTCCAGTCTAACATAATGTCATTATGTCATAATCTAAAAATGTAACCGTTTAAAACTCCATATAACGCTCTTTCTAACTTTCCATATAATAATCCGTCTATTTCCGATTGAATTTCCGATCAACTTACTTTCCGACCGACTATCCGATCGACCGACTTTCCGATCGACCGACTTTTCGATCGACCGACTTTCTGATCTACCGACTTTCCGATCGACTTTCCGATCGAATTTTTGATCAACTTTTCGACTGACTTTTCGACAACTTTTTGACTTACTTTTCGACTGACCTTTCGACCAACTTTTCAACCAACCTTTCAACAGCTTTCCAACTATCTTTCTGATTTCCAACTATCTTTTCAACTCAAATTTTCAATCAACTTTTCGACAGCTTTCCAACCAACTTTCTGATTTCCAACTATCTTTTCAGCCGACTTTTTGACCGACTTTTTGACCGACTTTAATCTCTCCAAGTCTAACATGTTATCAGCAAATTATCATGTTCAAATATGATATTTAATTATATTTATAAGTTTTTTCAAGCCTAACATAATGTCATTATGTCTTGATCCACTGTGATCATTACACATAACCCGTAACCCGTCCAAGTCTAACATAATATCAGCAAATTATTATGTTAAAATATAATATTTAATTTTATTTATAAGTTTTTTTAAGTCTAACATAATGTCATAATGTCTTGATCCACCGTAACCGTAAGAATTTTCAAGCGTAACCATTTTCAGGCGTAAGAATTTTCTAGCGTAAGAATTTTCTAGCGTAAGAATTTTCTAGCGTAACAATTTCAAAATTTTACCCCCCAGGCCTAAAGACATATCCATGTCAAAAATGTTCAAAAAAGGTCAAATTTCTTTGCTTTTTCTGTTTTGTAAATAAAAGGCGAAAAAAATTGAAGTAATTTCGGAAAAATTCGCGACTTTTGATGAATTTTGGGTCAATTTTGCGTCTTTTGATGAATTTTGGGTCAATTTCGCGACTTTTTCGCGACTTCAGCGACCTAAATCTAAATTCGCGACTTTTTCGCGACTTTCGCGACCGGTAGACACCCTGCTAGCTCTATTATAATGTAGGTACTTGATGTGATACTTTTCATTTTTCAACTTCTACGTAAAATACAATACAAATACGAGTAGGAAAATCGATAGAAGTATAAGTATGTATGTAGTGCTGAGCACTACATGAAACAAATTTCATGTCGTGCTCTAAACGATTCATGTAGTGCTCGAGCCCAAGAGTACCACAATACTTGCCGCCAGTGGGGCATGGGGTATTGTAGAATATCAAGTTACAAAAATTCAGCTCTGGCCTCTGGAGGGGAACACAAGTGAAATTTTGAAATTTTAAAACTCAGCTCTGTAATAGGGTACTGGAAAATTTTTAATTTTCGGAATTCAGCTCTAAATCAGCTAATTTTAGATCAACTAATTTAGCTCCAGAGAAGCTTTTGATGGAGGTACAGAAGATGTTTTGAAATTTAAAAATTCAGTTTCGTGAGGATCAATGCTTCATTATAGCCACTGCTTCCAAATTTTGCTCAATTTTCATTCCATGGTTGTGATTCAATTTACTCGGATTGAAAATAATCAATCGTTCATGATTTTTTGTTGGAAATTGAATTTGCGTACACAGGTGAACGATGCGATGTCATAAAATTGATCTTCATGACTCAGTCACTGAATTTTTGACCTATCTTTTTTTTAAAAAAGATTTTCAGAAAATTTCTCATCTTTAACTGTTGCGCTTTTATTCTCGAAAATGAAGATTAACAAAAATGTTATGACTGATTCAGATTTAAATTTTTCTCCCCTGCAATATTAAGTGTGTAATTAGTCATGTATATAATTCATTTCCAGCACTAAAATGGATAACCTAAATGGAGGGAGTTGAGGTTTGGGTTGAGGTAAGCAAATTCTCTTTTATTTTAAAAACGATTTCACTTTAGGAACTCCCTATTTCTTTTTTAGGAGTAGGAGAAATGAAATTTCATATGATAAATTTGATTCAAGATGTGCTTATCAAAATCTGATATTTTAGATTTTGCTCATTATTCTATCCACCCTTATGCTGATGCTGTTCAATTTTGAAGTTACTGCTATATTTCGAAATTTTTAAACAAAAATTAGTTTTCAAAATCAA
>JAVBJF010001155.1:0-19418 GCA_033439095.1 Pseudococcus viburni | reverse complement strand
ATGTTCTTAAGCTACAACCCTACAATTAACATTATTTCTTATAACTTTCAAATTTTGTTCTTAAAAACAATGTGTTCTATAAGCGATAAACACTGTATTATATATCATTGGTATACTGTAATAATTTACAATGGTTGGTACTGAGTATCTTACTTGTGACATAAGTTGCATTGTTCTCATTCACATCTGAAAATGAAACATACCGGAAGATCCTATTAAATAATTTATTCACACGTTTACCAGGGTCGGGTTAAATAATTAATTTGCGACTTTGGTACATACGCGATGCAAAAATTTTCACTTCTTCATCATAGGATACTTCTAGTAAGGTATCAAATAAAGCTTTTGTTCAGTCCAAAATATTTTCGATGGATGCTGAATAAACATTCAGTTTGGGTAGGTACTAGAGTATAATACGAAACAATAAAAAGTGCTCGTTATTGTATTGTATTAAAACAAGTACACCAGTATACTCATGTATTTGTATTTATGAATACTTGGTTCATTCAAAACAATACCATTTCTGAACCTACCAGCAATAAGTATGCTGCGAGTAATAATTGTAACATGCAATATTGAATTCATTGAGTAGGTGGATCATCAGGGGTAATGTTGGGTGCCAAACAAGTGATACAATACGAGTATAATGATATTGGAAGATGATATTAAAAAAAAAATGAATTTAATAATTAAATATTATATATAATATATTTATTTATATATTTATTTAATAATTAGTAAGTAAATGATTAATTTATTATTAAATTTATAATTAAATTTTTTATAACTAAATTAAATTAAAATTATAATACTTAATAATATTATATAATAAAATTAATAATTTTTGAGTATAAAATGATGTACTCCCATTTTCTAATTCACAATATAATTTATACTTGTATCACAGAGTATATACTTGTATCGTTTTATACTCTATTAGGTACTTGATTGAGGTTTATATGAAATTGTGTTATTCATGTATTGTAAATATCTGGGTTAGGGGAGGCAGGCACGTCACATACATATATTCTACAAAGAAGCTCGATCCCAGGAGGGTGTTCAGCTTTACTCTGGGTAAATAAACAACACAGAGTAAACACCATGTTTTAGTGAGTGTTCTGATTCATAAATAAACTATGTGAAGAACTGCACATTGTACACTCACACAAACACACCAACGTGTTATCAACATCTCCTACTTGTGTCAACAATTCCATCAACCAATCACATCACTCTGTGTTTATAGCACGGGAATGCTCGGAGACTGATGTAAATTACACAATGTGAAGTGTGATCTCAACATTTTTGAACACAATGGGGTAAAAGTAATGACGTCACAACTAATATCCAGAGTGATTTCTGAATGGTTTACATTTGTTTACTCTGTGAAAATAACACAGTCTGTGTCGTTCTGTGGTAAATCTGAACACCCTCCTGGGTACTGTGAAGGGGCTCTTTGGTACCTTCCACCTGCAGGTTGGGGATGCCCGAGTCGCTGCTAACAATGCTGAACATAAAACCAATATTTCCAATATTCGTTCGCGGGGGGGGGGCTAGTCATTGGAGACATTGTTTGTATGTGTGAGTATAAGGAAATGAATGGAGTTGGGATGGAGAGAAAAGGGCTTTTTTAAACAATACAAAAATTTAACATTTAAATAAACCCAAACTAGATAATTAAACAAAACATTTACCAGTTACCAGAGATGAAGGTATTTATTCAGTGTAATACAGCTGTATAATACGCGTATAATACCGTATTATACATATTTTATTAAATTTTGATTAAAATCGCTTGAAAATCAGTTGAAAAATTAAACATTTTATGTAAGTTTGAGACTTTTTTAATGATAATTTTATAATTTTTGGTATTTTACCCCATTTTTATGTGCTCATTCGCACTTGACACCGAATAAGTCACCATCTGTGGGGAAAATGTTGAACTAAACGAAAACATTATAAATTTTTTTCTTACATGTATTCTTATGGGAAATTTGCGATTTTTAAACATTTATTAAAAATCGAGTAATGAACGTGGAGGAATAATTTTTATTTTATATAAAAGGTCAATTCCTCCTCTTTCCGAAATAATTTTTCTCTGTTACTTACACGGCTTATTAATTTAAAAAAATTTTACATGTTTTTATGGTGCGTACAACGAAAGAATGTCGTTTTCCCCTACTCCTCTTGTAACTCGGAAACTATCGACACGCGTTGATTTCAAATATCGTCCAATCACAGATCAGCGTTCTCATTGTTTTCGTTTTAAAAACATGAAAACGGTACCTCTGTTAATTTTAATTTTTCACAATGAATACACCACATAGAAGAGAAAAGAAAAAATTCCTTTGAAAGAGGAAGATTTACTCTTTCATTTAGAACAAAAATGAACCCTGCACGTTCAGTACTCAATTTTTAATTAATTTTCAAAAATCCCGAACTTCCCATAAGAATACATGTAAACGAAAAAAGTATCATGTTTTCGTTTTTGTAGCAGCGCCCTCTATTGGAGCTGTCAACCGAGAATTTGCTCTGCGCATGTGCACAGTGGAAAAATAGGATTGGAGTGGGAGTTGAAGTCAGAATAAATTACCATTAAAATACTGTATTATACGGTATTATAATGTATAATACCGCCGTATAATACTGAAAAAATAAAATACTGTATTTTTACATCTCTGCAGTTAACCCTTTCGCTACCGCAGTCACATATACTGTATGTGACATTGTGGAATTTCCCCACAGACCACGGTCACACATTTATGACGGTGACTACAAGCACTTAAATGGCAAATAATTCTGTGCCAGACTGTTGTAGCAGTCTAAAACTTTGGTGATAGGCTGTCAACACTCCAACCAATTGACATCACCTTTGGGCATGAGCAGTGATACCAACAACCCCCAAAATTTTCATAATTATCAAAAAAAAATTGACGGGCCCCCCAATGAGACAGTGAATTTGGGTGCGGTAGCGAAAGGGTTAATAGCTAGGGTTCAAGTCCATCTGCTAGTGACACCCCCCCAATTTTTTCACATTGGTAAAAAAAATCAAACATTGAGGGCCTAGCACCCCATTGTGCCTGTGACCCAAGGGATGTGACGTATATTTGGAATTGGGGGGAGTGTCTGCTACCAGAATGTGAAAATTTTTTTTGTTCAAGGTCAAATTTAAAAATTGGAAAAAAGGGGGGTTTCAGGCCTCAGCTCCCTATTGCGCCAGGGCAAAAATCCAAAATACGTTTTTTTTGGGACTACGGGACCCATACCTACAATAAACCAACTGATTTTTGTTGTCCAGCAAAAATGCACACTAATTTCGATTTCTAGAGCACTTTTTGCCTCTTGAACTGTAGGTTAGTAAGTCTATTGGCATGAAATTTTTCAAAATTGAAATTTAGCTGAGGTACATAGCTACATACCTACTTAAAAAAGGGTTAAAAAGTTTATTAAGGAATGTGTCCATTTCGAATTTTTATGTAAGCTAAAAAATTAATGAACACTCCAAACAAAAATCAAATGTTAAATTTTTTTCAAAAAAAAGATATAATGATAATAAACTAAAATTTCCAACTTACGGTGGCCCTCTGATGATGATTGACGAATCACTGAAATTCAAATTAGAAAATTTAAAATGAGCACCTAGGTACATATATTTTTTAATGATATTGTCACAATCCTAGTTTAAAATTTATTTTGAAAAATTTCCATCAAGTATCAGAAGATCGAAATAATTTTTATTGCCCTGGGAGAAAAAATTGGTCCAATCACTTGACGAAAAAATAATGCATTCGAGCACATAATATCAGAATATCACAATTAGCAACTGGCTGCACTGACGTACAAAATTTTTAAGAAAAATTTTAAAATGTTTATTTCTGATGATTGAAAACAAAATTATTGTGAATTTTTCAAACTATAAAAAAGTTAATTCAAGGTCAACGTAAATTCCAAAGTGTAGCATGTCACAATTTGTAACTGGCTGCAGGGTCATTCCACGTCAGTTCGTACGCAAACTGGTAGGTGGGGTCGGCGATTTTTTTTCATTTTTTTAAACGTGGGTAGACTTTGATGAGAGATGACGAATGCCGCAAATCGCACCTCTCAAAGTCTTTTTGGAGGGCTGCCACGAGCATTTTTAAAGTTTTGAGGTAAAGTTGGATATGGTAAAGGGGTGTGGATAACTCGAAAACCATGATGGGTTGAAAGTTGAAACTTTTTGTAATGTGTAGGGGCTTTGAAGAATTTTTTGACGATTTTTGAAAATCAGTGTTGTCACTTTTTTTAACACGAAAAATTAACTGTAAAAGTTAAAAAATGACAATTCCCTATGATGTCAATCACAAAAAATTCTGAAAAAAAATGTAAAGTACAACTTTACATGCTAATTAATATATTAAAAAATTGAGGTGACGTTATTTCGTATTTCTGAGAAAAAAAAATCCAAAAATTGGAAGAAAATACGATTTTTTTCTCAAAGGTTAAAATTACGTAAATTTATTATTTTTTTTGTTAATTTTACACCATATTTAAAGAAAAAGCCGGTATAAGCATTTCAACTCCATTTAACACCCGTTAATATGTGTGAAAATGCAGAGCTATTAAATGTTAACTTCAAACGTTGGAAAAAAACCCATTTTGGTATCAGAATTTCTCATTTGGTTACCCCTGGATCACAATGTCATTTTTCAACTTTTACAACTAATTTTTCGTGTTGAAATAAGTGGCAACACTGATTTTCAAAAAATCGTCAAAAAGCTCTTCAAAGGCCCTACACATTAGAAAAAGTTTCAACTTTCAACTCATCATGGTTTTCGAGTTATCCACGTCCCAAATTTACCATATCCAACTTTACCTCAAAACTTTAAATGCTCGTCGCAGCCCTCCAAAGAGACTTTGAGAGTTGCGGTTTGCGGCATTCGTCATCTCTCATCGAGGTCTACCCACATAAAAAAATGAAATAAATCGCCGCCCCCAACCACTTTGCGTACGAACTGACGTGGAATGACCCTGCACTGACATACAAAATTTTCCAAGAAAATTTCCGAACGCTGAAAATATTAAGTTTTTCAAGTAGATATACATAAGTATCTGCTGTAGATTTTAATTTTAAATTCTAGTCCTTTTTTGTCATCAGTTTCAATATTTAAACCCAATTTTTTACCAAATCAATTTTCGAGTTCCAAAATTTTCATTGAATGAATTTGACAGTCATCAAATTTTTGGTTGACCGGGTACCTATTTAATTTTGGAATACCCCTTTCAATTTTCTCAAAATTTTACCTAAGATTATTCGGCTCAAAAATTATCATATTGTTTAAACTGTGTTAATATGTGACAAAAAATTGAGCTATTTGGCAGTTAGGTACTGAAATAAAACCTTCCCAAAGACGTACATTACATTATGTGGCTACAGAATGATTAGTCAGGTCTCAATCGTACATCCGCGCGCTATTCCTGTTAAAATTCATTTTATGATTGATTCTTGTTCTGGACACCAAAACAAAGAAATTAAGTTCGTATGCTCTTTTTATCCCCTCCCCCTTTCCACAGGGTCCACCACCCAAAATTTCAAACCTGTGTATCGCCTTATCTATGAGTCGTAATGAAAAAAATTCCAAACAAAAGTTGTTCCTCAGCATCTAATGTACATTTTCATTTCTAATCAAAATCAATTTTGGAGCAACTCCTGCTCCCCAAATTTGGAAACAAAACATGAGAAAACCTCAAAATCACGTTTTCTTCATTTTAAACAAATGGTTTCGGAGATACGACAAAATTTGTAATCACAAAAACTATTCAGAATTGAATTTCCTTTCCAATGAGCTCTATCACGACTATTTTCATCAACTTTTTCCGACAGAGTGGACCTCTCCCCCTTCCTCGTTTTCACAAAAGTTGGACCCACGAACAAAATTTGCTCCAAAATGAATTCCGATAATAAATGAAATTATGCATTAGATATCGAAGAACAAAAATCGTTCAATCTTTTTTTTCGTGGGTCCAACTTTTGAGATAAGGGGGAGGGAGAAAGATCCACCCTGTCGGGAAAGTTGGTGAAAATGGCCATGATAAAGCTCATTGGAAAGGAAATTAAATTCTGAATACTTTTTGTGATTACAAATTTTGCGGTATCTCTGAAACTTTTCGCTTAAAATGAAGAAAACGTGATTTTGAAGTTTTCTGAAAACTGGTTTATTTTCAAATTTGGGGGGTAGGAGTTGCTTCAAAATGGATTTTGATGAGAAATGAAAAAGTACATTAGGTGCTGAGGAACAACTTTTGTTTGGAAATTTTTTCATTACGACCCATGGATAAGGCAATACACTCGTTTGAAATGTGTGGGGGGTGGACCCTGGGGAAAGGGAGAGGGGATAAAAAGGGCATACGAACTTAATTTCTTTGTTTTGGTGTCCAGAACAAGAATCAATCATAAAATCAATTTTAACAGGAATTTCGCGGGGATTGAGACACGACTAGATATGAAAAGTAGCCAGTTCATTCAAATCAGTACCTATAAGTGAAAAAGGTCCCCGGATGTAAACTTGGAAGGTCAAAAAACATCGTAGAATTCGATACCTCGCTCGATAGTTTTGAAAAATTATCAATTTCAGCCCTCCCTCTCTACTCTACGAAACTTTTTTTATTTTTTCGGAAAATGATTTCAGAAATGAACCCGAAAGGTCAGAAATCATGGATTTCGATACCACACTAGATGTTGACGAAACTTACATTAATCTCGACCCCCCCCCCCCTATAGATCAGAGTATATGGGTTTAGGGTCAAAATATCCCCAGAATTGGATTCAGCGGCTTCAAACACCTCACACAGTGAAAATTTCAGTTCTCCCTTTCAAAATTTTCAACAATGTTCGCTGAAAATAAAGACTGCCGATTATATCTTGAGAACTTTTGCAGTGGTACCAGCAGTCAAAAAGTGCTGTAAAGTTTCTCGAATTCACAAAAAAATCAATTAGATGTCTGGCAATTGGGAATTTCGTTTCAATTTTTAAAAAAAGATGTTTTGGCTCGTCCCTCATACGGGGAGGGGGACTCGGAAATATTTTGTATCCGCTATTGCGGGTCGTGGCATTATATTATCTGGTTATAATTGTCTTGACAATTTTTTCAATAAATGTTTTCCAAAGCTTAAGAATCCCTGAAATTTAGAACTTTTTGCTCATTGGTGATCCTACAAAAAGTATCGTGATATAATCGACGTACAATAAAGTCTTAAAACAGTTACTACGCACTATTGAACTATCAATCATTTTATGTAGAATAGATTATATGTAGGTATACGATTTTTTCAATATTTGAATAATCCAAACACTCGTCACGATCAGTGTATGATGAATCGTGCTACATCTGTTTTGCAATTATTCATCGCGTCTGATTTTTTTTGTGATTCATTTTCGACGTGATAACCGTGATTTTTTTGTTATGTATAAATGCTAATGAGAAACTCGAATATTTTACATTCAGAATTTCGTGCTTCCGTTGTCGCGAGTTACTTTGACGAGAATTTAGTCAAATTTTTCTATCTCTGAGCGAAGTGTAATTCGTATAGTTTTTCGAGATCATTCGATATGGCCAAGTTGAACGTTGTTTTTGTTACTTTTTTCCTGATTTTTGGTACGTTTGAGTATTTTGATAAGGTGAAGAGCGTAGACAAAAGTTTGAAAATATCCAGTTCTTTGTTTTTTTTTCACTCGAACGAATATGATCATTTTATTTTGATCGAATAAATTTCGGGGTTGATTTCTTGGTTATTTTACGTTTTTCGGACGTGTGAAGTACGGATGGGTCGAAAAACCAAAATTTTTATTTTTCGAGTTTCAATAGCACGCTAAATACGAGGGATGGGAAGACTAGAAAAATAAAATTAAGAGTAAAAATCAAATAGATATAACTTCCGATCGCGCAAGAGTCTACAATTCTTTAAAAATTGTCTAAAATTCAATGTAGGTATGTTAGAAAATTTTAAAAAATTTTAAATTGAATATAATCAATTTTAGAGCTTACCTATTTAGTGACTATCAAAGATCTATACCAAAAAGCCCAATGTTTTGAGAAAATCTCTTCTCCATAGATGAAGTGTACTCAGTAGAAGAAATTAAAAACCTATGAAACAACGATTTTTTCAAAAAAAAACGTGTTTTTTTGTCTACCATTCTACATATTATTCACTAAATAAGCTCTAAAATTAATTTCGATTTTTTTAAACATTTTTAAAAATTTTCTAAAATCTTGAATTTTTGACAAATTTTAAAAAATTGAAGGCTTTTGCGGTATGGGAAGATATTAATCGATTTAGATTTAAAAAAAAATTTTCACAGCCTCCCCAGCTTCGTCTTTTGCTTGGTATTGGAACTCAAAAATAAAAAATTCTGTTTTTCGGCTCACCCTGGTGTGAAAGGCTGGGCATCAATGCAAAAGAAATTATTTCAATCTTCTGATAATGGAAATGTTTCAAAATAAATTTCAAGCTAATATGTATCATTAAAACATAATATACTCATTTTAAATTTTCTAATTTGAATTTCAGTGATTCGTCAATCAGCGGGCGACCGTAAGTTGGAAATTTTAGTTTATAATCATACCTTCTTTTTTTTTTGAAAAAAACTTCCGGATCCCTGGTTAGAGAGATGAGTTCCTCCTCTAGCTCCTGAATCATTTTAACGCAAATGAGATTTCGACGATTTATGCCCACAATAAAATTTATCCGACAGTTGGAAATTCAATTTTCTCAAAATTTGTCCAATTTTAATTTTTTTAAATTTAATTAGGTATTTTTGAAAATTTTCCAATTATTTAGTTGGAAGAAATTTTGAAAAACATGAAGCTTATATTATTTAAAAATTTAAAATCGAAAAAAAATTGTGAAACAATTTTGAAATTATTGGGAAAAATTTTTGAGTTGGGAGAAATTTTAAAAAATAAGAAGTTGAAAACAACATTCAATAATCAGAATTGGAAAAATATTAAGAAAATTTGAATTAAAAAAAAATTACAGCAAGAAGGAAAAATTTTCCCCAACTTCAATTTCTTCAACTTTTTCTCAACTATAAAATGGTTTTGAATACTTAATTGAAAAAAATTTCAATTTTTTCCGAACCAATTAGGTATATAAAATTTTCCCAACATTGAAAAAAGTAATTTTAAAAGGTAATACATACTTACCTATAATGAAATAGAAACAAATTGAAAAAAACAAAGTTGGATTTTTGAGAGGATTTAAATTTCAAAAAATGTTACAAATCGAAAAATTTTAAAATTTAATACAGCTTTGGGAAAAATTAGAATTAATAAATTGAAAAAATTTGAACGGCGTAAATTTTTCAACTTTAATCGCCGAAATTCCTTGTGCGTAAAATTCGTTATTCGGCGATTTAATGAGAGGAGAGATGGGGTTAGTTGTAGCCCTTCGGAATGATAGATGAGTAACACCATTTCATATAAGTCTCAATCAAGTACCTACTTAAACTGAATGTTTGTTAATTCAGCATCCATCAAGGATATTTTGAACTGGACAAAAACTTTATTCGATGACTTGCTAATAGTATCCAAAAATAGCGAAGTGAAAACTTTTGCGAAGGGTACGTACCAAAGTCGTAAATTATTTATACTTAAACTTAATCCCTCGCGAATGTGTGAGTAGGTAGATAATTTATAGATCGTTCGGTATGTTTCATTTTCAGGCGTGAATGAAAAGAATATGACTTACGTAACTAGTAAGATACTCAATACCAACCATTGTAATTTCTAAATTATTGCAGTTTGCGATATCTAATATTTTCAATCGTCTATTATCGATTTTTTAAAGATCTCAATAATTTGGACGAACCAATGCGCCAAAATTTAGTTAAAATGGATGCTACGTTCCAATCGAGGGGCGTATATAAGGATGATACGAAAGCAAATAATGTAAAATGTGAGTAGACAAAATTTTGTGAAAAAGTGTATTCTGTTGAACACGTTATTTAAAATTATCATTTTTCTCTCTCTCATGTGTGTTCTGATTATAGTAGCCATTGCAAAGTACATGGGCAAGTTCGGCGAATATAGTGAGTAAAAAATTATATTCGAAAATAATAAGTATCTGTGAAAAAGGGTAGTTGTAATTTTTATTTTATTCTTCGAATGTACTCCACTAACATTTGCACGTCCATTTGTTTCATTATAGCCAATTATTTGCCAAATAAAAGTAAGTTGAAAACATTGTACTGTCTGTCGATTATACATTATGACACAAGGGCTATTCCATGCTAAAACAGACCAAAAGTGAAGTCGGGTCTTCCGATTTCGCTCAGATTTTTTTTATGAGTTCCCCTTGGCGGTCTATTCACGAAACCACGATTATTTTTTTTCTAACCCTCAAGGGGGCTGGGGGGTGGGCTTCGTAATTTTCATGCAATTATGATTTTTCGCCAAACTACCCAAATTTGAAGGCTTATATCTTGAAATAGGCTGTATTTTGGGGAAAACCGTTTGTGGGGCCTGAAAGAGAATTGAAAGTAGATTCAAAAGTGATAATCACATTTTGGAAAGCTCGAAGTTGAACTTTGGTGGCGAAAGCTCAACTTTCATGATATGCACAATATATGAAAGCTGCCATTTAAAAATCTGAAAAAATTACAGTGAGTAGCCCTTTTTACCCTTTTTTCAACCAACAAATTTTCAAGATGGGAATTCTAGACCCCCGGGGGGTACAGGGGTTAACAATTTTGACCAAAATTCAAAAAAATTAAAAATAAAAGTAACATGTCGATTACTACTAATTCGAAGGCGCTGATTTCGAATATGTACTCTTATCCGACCTCTCTAAACCCTCCAAGTAGCCTTCTTGACAGGGCCAAAATTCAAAAAAAATGAAAATAACGTGTGACCTGTCGTTTGTTAGGTTTTTGAGGGCACTGAGTTCGAATATTTGTTTTTTTTTTTGGATTCGACCCATCAGCGCCCCTCTAGCTCTCCAATGTTGGGAAGAAGTATGTTGAGAAATTAAAATATCGTGTGGCATATCGATTCTAACTAATTTGAGGACGGAGCTCGAATATCGATTTACTTTCTGATCCGTAGTCAGGTCTCAATAATTGAACATCCGCGCGGGAGACCTGTTAAAATTGATTTTATGATTGATTTTTGTTCTAGACACTAAAACAAATAAATTTCGCTTGGATGCCTATTTTTCTTCTCCCCCCCCCTTTCACAGCTTCCCCCCAACATTTCAAACGTGTTTACCGCCTAATCTAAGGGTCATAATGAAAAAATGTTCAAACAAAAGTTGTTCCTCAACGCCTAGTGTACATTTTCATTCCTCATTGGAAAGGTCCACTCTGTCAGGAAAAGTAGAGGAAAATGGTCGTGAAACAGTTCATTGGAAAGAAAATTTAATTCTGAATACTTTTGGTGGTAACAAATTTTCCCGTATCTCCGAAACATTTCATTGAAAATAAAAAAAACGCGATTCTGAAGTTTTCTCAAAAAAATTTTCATTTTCAAATTTGGGCGACAGGAGTTACTCCAAAATGGATTTAGATGAGAAATGAAAATATACATTAGGAGTTGAGGAACAACTTTTGTTTAAAAATTTTTTCATTACGGCCCATAGATTCGGCGGTACTCGCGTTTAAAATGTTAGCGGATGGACCCTGTAAAAAGGGGGGGGGGGAAGAAAAATAGGCATCCAAGTGAAATTTATTTGTTTTAGTGTCTAGAATAAGAATCAATCATAAAATCAATTTTAACTGGAATCCCGCGCGGAAGCCTTTTTTTATACAATTGAGACCTGACTACCAACCCTCTCACCGTAATTTTTTGAAAAACTCAATTCCGTGCTGATCACTTAACACCGGAGAGGGGTGTCGGATCAAAAATTAAGTCTATATTCGAATTCTACGCCCTCAAATTATAGTGTAGTCGAATTATGCAATCCGTTCGCTCAAGATGTTGAAAGCAATTTGGCGATTGATTTTTAATCTAGAACGTATTTAGAAAAAAATAAGCTTGGGTGCCATTTTTATCGGCCCCTCCCCTCTCGAGGGTCCATCCCCTTTCTTAATAATGCGCGTATCTCCTTTTCTATTCGTTCTACAAAAAAATTTTTCAAGTAAAAGTTCTTCCTTGAAAGGTTTTCTACATTTTTGCTCATCACAAAAATTCGCTTTGGAGCCGCCCTTGCGCCCCAAATTTCAAAAATCTACTTACAGAATTACTCACAATCAAGTTATTCTCATTTATTATGAAAAATATCAAAGATAACGCAAAATGTGTAATAATAAAAAGTATTCAGAATAAAATTTCACATCTAGTAAGTTCATTGCAGTCACCAAACCCCATAGGAAGGACAGGGGGAGGTTCATTGAGAGGTTATGGCCCTGATTTTTCGAAATTGGGTTGTCGGCCCTTTTTTGGTGTTATTTACATGTGATTGAACCCAGCTGAGTTGAAAATGTCTTTACTTTCAAGATTAGAGGGAGAGATGCCCCTCAAATTTGAGATTTTAAACTCAGTTTTTCATATTTTTTCTCAGAAATGTTTGAAAATTATTATTTTTTCAACATTGCACAACCTGTCGACCATCCAATCACACCTTCATTGCGAAAGTAATTTTCAAACATTTCTGAGAAAAAATATGAAAAATTGAGTTTAAAATCTCAAATTTGAGGGACATCTCTCTTCTAATCTTGAAAGTAAAGACATTTTTCAACTCAGCGGGGTTCAATCACATGTAAATGACACCAAAAAAAGGCCGACAACCCAATTTCGAAAAATCAGGGGCTTAACCTCTCAATGAACCTCCCCCTGTCCTTCCTATGGGGTTTGGTGATGACCTACCAGGCTCAAAAAATTCCTTACAGTGCCTGATTCACCATACTAAATTTCATTCCTCGATTATAATTTGCTGTTCATGGCCGAAAAAACGCACTTCTCCTCACTGAACTATCATAACAAAAACAGTTTTTGGGGAGGAACGGACCCTAGAGGTGAGAAGTGGGGGAACTGCGATGAACTTACTAGATGTGAAATTTTATTCTGAATACTTTTTGTTATTACACATTTTGCGTTATCTTTGATATTTTTCATAATAAATGAGAATAACTTGATTTTGAGTAATTCTGTAAGTAGATTTTTGAAATTTGGGGCGCAAGGGCGGCTCCAAAGCGAATTTTTGGTGATAACCAAAAATGTAGAAAACCTTTCAAGGAAGAACTTTTAATTGAAAATTTTTTTTGTAGAACGAATAGAAAAGGAGATACGCGCATTATTAAGAAAGGGGATGGACCCTCGAGAGGAGAGGGGCCGATAAAAATGGCACCCAAGCTTATTTTTTTCTAAATACGTTCTAGATTAAGAATCAATCGCCAAATTGTTTTTAACATTTGGTGCGAGCGGAAGCATTTTTTTGACATAATCCGACTTCACTATTAGATATAATCGATATACCACACAATATTTTCAATTATCAACATACTATTTCCCAAAATTGGAAGGCTAGAGGAGCACTGAGGGGTCAGATCAAAAAAATAAGCAAATATTCGAATTCAGTGCCCTCAAAAACCTAACAAACGACAGGTCATACGTTATTTTTCATTTTTTTTTTGAATTTTGGCCATATCAAGGAGGGTACTAGGGGGGTTAAGAGGGGTAGGATGAAAACCCCGAGTACATATTCGAAATAAACGCCTTCGAATCAGTGGTAATCGATGTGTTACTTTACGTTTTCGATTTTTTTGAATTCTGGTCAAAATTGTGGATCCCTTAAACCCCCCCCCCCGGTCTCCCCAGGTGTAGAGAATCCATTTTGAATATTTGTTGGTTGAAAGAAGGGTGAAAAGGGCTACATACTGTGATTTTCCAGATTTTTTAAATGGTAGCTTTCATCTTTTGTTTTTATCATGAAAGTTGAGCTTTTCACTACAGAAGTTCAACTTCGAGATTTTCAAAATGTGATTATCTTTCAGAGCCCACAAACAATTCACCCCCAAGTACAACCTATCTCGAAATATGAGCCTTCAAAGTTGGGTGTGGTTAAAAATCGCAATTGCATAAAAATTTCGAGGTCCGCCCCCTTACCCTCTTGAGAGTTGAAAAAGAAATGATCGTGGTTTTGTGAACAGATCATCAAGGGGAACTCGCAAAAAAAAATTGAGGGAAATCAGAAAACCCGACTTCATTTTTGATCCGTTTTAGTGTGGAATGGCCCTTTAATAAAAAACCCGGACCTCCATTTTTTGATCCAACCCGGTTTTTCGGGGTTAAAGATTTTACTAGAATTTATTTTATATCAAGAGACACCATCTGAGATGGACAGAATAAAAATCAAATATGGGGTCGATTTCACCATCTTATATTATTCGGCAGGAGCCTTTTATCACATTTTTCCTGCGTTTCGTTTTGTAATTTTTTTAAATTGCGTTTGTGTAGTCACTTTAGACAGCATGATTGCTAGTTGCCCGTAAACCCTCCATCAATTGCGGAAGAAATGAGACGATATAGCCTATTAATAGTTTTTTGCCTGGTTTTACATTATCGATAAGTATATTAAATTTAAGAAATAGGTACATACCTATACCTATATATTTTACTAGGTATGTAGTCAACCTGAAATTCTGTTGAAGAAGGGTTCTTCGTATAGGCCGCGCCGCGTGAAGAGTCAATGGATCCCAGGATCAACGAACTGATTGATTCCATTGAAAAAATTAATTCATAATTTGTGGCAGTGTCTTCAATTTTGAAAATATTCTATAGTTGCATTTACAGCTTTTTATTTGGCCTGGGGGTTCATTTTCAAAAACAGGTGTTTGCATTGGTAATCATCGGAATTTCCAGTATTTGCTTATGTACCTAGCTAGTAGCTACTACCTATGAAGTATTTACTAGTTATTGATGATTTTAATTTTTTAAGTGCTTTGTTATATTTCGTTTCAATTTTATGAATACGTAATAACTACACCTACTATGTGTAAGTTTTAATTATTACATTATTATAGCTCTTCAAGCATCGCTGAATTGCTATTTTTTCGAAGCACTGAATGACGGCTTCGCATATTTTTGAATTTGAGACGATGTAGGTATATTTGCATGAAATTTGGACGATTCGTGTTGAATGTGTTGAATTTGGAGATGATTTTTTGATGTCGTTGGACGTTGCCATGAAGGATTTTTCACTTTTGCAGTTCTTTACATCAAATTTATAAAAATTAATATAAGGTTACTTGCATTTTTTTAAAATTTATTATTCTGGTTAAAATTTATTAAATTTTTTGAAGTATCTTGTTTCAGTTTTTTAAAGAATTAAGTATTTGCCAATTTTTTAGATATCGATCTAGGGTTGAAAAAAATTTCAATTTTTGGAAAAAAAAAATGACCAATTTTCTTGAAAAATTAATTTTTAAAATCTATGCAAATTTTTTTAAGGATTCATCGATTGAACAATCGGCCAGATTATGGGCTATTTTTGGGCGAAGAATATATTTTTGAAGAGGTTTTTGAATATTTGACCATGAACCACCTCTCGTTTTTTTTCAAAAATATAAAAAAATAGCAGGGAATAGGAGACAGTTCAAAAGTGGACTCCCGACTCCAGCTTGACACAGTTTTTTTTTTTTCTTTTCATAAGAAAACCTAGTTGACCTTTAATACAGGCATTCTAGCAAAAAAGTGGAAAATATTTAGAACAAAGGTTTTTTTGCGGGAATGTATTCAGAAGGGTCCCAGTAGTTACCAAAAAAAAACCAAGAGCCCCAAGTGTGAGGGAAATTTTTTGGGGGTGAAACACCCCCCAAAAATGGTGTTTTCTACATTATTTCAAAATGTATCAATTTTGAATAAAAAATAACCACAGATTTGAAATCTGCGTCAAATTTCCGATCCAATGATACCTAACACAACCCATTTCAAATGAAACATGAGCTCTTGAGGGGGGGGGGGGGGGATCAAAAATTACCCATTTTTGAAAATCTCAGATTTTTCAAATTTAAGAGTTGAAATCTGCCACCTAAATGAGTACTTTATCGTGCCCCTTAACGACTGTCTACTAGTACGTGAAAGGGTTGCGATGTTTTTTAGACACCCCCTCCCCCAAACCCCTTGGGGAGGGGGGCCCTTCTCGGGGCCCCTTTAAGGGTACATTTACCCTATTTGGAAAAAAGGGAGGGCTCGGGCCCAGCCTTTTTAACCCCGGGAGGGGGAGTTTACTTTGAGTGAAATGCCCCAAAAAAAATTTGAACCCCCCCCCGGGGCAGAGGAGGGGCAGGAGTGGTCAAAATGCAACCCCCCTTTGAAAAAAATGACTAAAAAACAAAAAAAAAACAACCCTTTTTTCCCCAAAAGGGGATGCCCTTTTGGAGCAAAACCCCCCTGCTCCCCCTTTCCCTTTCTCGGGGGGGGGGGGGGGTCGTCCAAAAATTTTTGGGGGACTCTCACTCAAAGTCAAAAACCCCCCCGGCCCCAAAATTTAGTCAAAAATTTAAAAAATGGGTTTTTAAAAAAGGGCTCGCCGAGCCTTAACTGGCGGGGTAGTTTACTTTGAGTCTTACCTAACACAACCCATTTCAAATGAAACATGAGCTCTTGGGGGGGGGGAGGTCAAAATACCCCTTTTTGAAAATCACAGATTTTTCAAATTTTAAGAGTTAAAATCTGCACCTAAATGATACTTTGTGAACGCTTTGATAACATCAAAAGGGTCCACCCCCCACCACCATATGGGTGCGGTTTGTGTCAAAATACATACAGCAATCCTTCACGTACTCCTGGACAGTCGTTAAGGCACAATAAAGTATCATTTAGGTGCAGATTTCAACTCTTAAAAATTTGAAAAATCTAGATTTTCAAAAATGGGCAATTTTGAATCCCCCCCCCCAAGAGCTCATGTTTCATTTTGAAATGGGTTGTGTTAGGTATCATTGGATCGAAATTTGGACGCAGATTTCAAATCTGTGGTTATTTTTTATTCAAATTGATACATTTTAAAATAATGTAGTAAAACCCATTTTGGGGGTGTTTTCATCCCCCAAAAAATTTTTCCCTCACACTTGGGACTCTTGGGGTTTTTTTTAGGTAACTACTGGGACCCTTCTGAGCACATTCCCACAAAAAACCTTTTGTTCTAAATTTTTTCCACTTTTACCATACAGTTAACCCGGACAGGGGGGGTCCAGGGGGTCGGGACACCCCCTCCCAGTCAAAACCAAAGAAGAACTTACGTGAAAAAAGTGCCTTTTTTGGAGCATGAAAAATCTAATTTTCTCGAAGCTTCGCTCGGGCATAGAAAGGAATTGCTAATTCTATAAAAACTGTTTGAATCAACTATGCAAAAATAGTTCCCTTTTGATATTCCAAGTCTCCATACCCACTTTGCACCCTCCCAAAAAAAGCTTCTGACGCCAATTCTTGGATTTATTAGGTATTTGTATTGGCTTTTAAGGCCAAAATAATTAGTAGGTACCTATGTAATTTGTTTGTTCCAAGATTACATTTTTCATCAGTTTTTTCCTTAAACGTGCTATGCAAATCGCAATGAAAATTAAACAAAAAGTTTGGATTTTGTGTTTTTATAGTAAAAGGAAATTTGATTGGGGGGGGGGGTGAAACTTACAAATTTCTCAAAAATCATGAAATTTCGGGGACCCTCCCTGAGAAATTTCTGGCTACGCCACGGAATCAACTGAATCAAGTCCAATACGTTTACACTCGTTTTGTACTGAATTTTACGTGGTTTTCTCAATTTTTCAAAAACCTTCAAATATATCAATTCGTTGAAGCCGATAAGTATACCTACTAGTAACTAGAAGTACCTCCATCGAACACGTAACCATTTTAGACGATAAAAAAATTTACGTTGGCGATAACTCGGTGGTCGTTTCGCTATTGATACCCAAAACAATCGACCCTAGTTCTTCGACGGTTTTCTTTATTGCGAGCAGGCATCTGTTTTTTAAGTAAATTTTACCATCTTTGCTTTTTCAAAAAAATCACATTATGAGTTTGGGCTTCAAAATAAAAGTAGTTCATCGTGACCGGTGCAAGCTCCGGTATTGGTCGAGCTACGCAATCCAGTTCGCCGAACAGGAGCCAAACTTACATAAATGGGCGTAATGAAGAAGCGCGTTGCATCGAGTTGCCGAAGAATGCGAAAGTATGTCCGAGATGAAACCTTTGGTGGGTGATTGCCGAAATGAAAGAAGAACAGGATGTGAAAAATATCATCGATTCGACCATTTCCACGAGTACGGAGTCTGCAAGTATTTGGTCCAAAATGTGCTACTTTGGAGCTCGGAGGTATCGAGTATACATCGTTGCAGCAATACGATAACGTATTCAAATGTAAAAGGTCAGAGCCCATTTATCAACCTGGGTATGTTGGCTGTACCCCATCTAGTCAAGACCCAAGGTAATATCATCAATATATCCAGTGTAAACGCCCTCCTGCTCGTACCCTTTCTCTTTGGCCTTTTACAATATGTCAAAATATCTGCCCTGGACCAGCTCACAAATGCATGTCGATCGAATTTGCATATCGGATATCGAGTAAAATAGCGTCAATCCGGGTATCATCAAGACGGAGTTTTTGAAAAGAGGAGTATCAATAATACCATGTATAACAAGGGTGATGGAATATGGTAAGAAAACTCATCCCGTATGCGAGACTGGGTGAAGCTGACGATGTAGCCAGGGTGGTTTTGTTCTTGGCCAGCGAAGATTCATTTTTCATGAATGGATGCCAAGTTCCTGTCGATGGTGGAAGACATTGCCTTTCTATGTAATTCAATTAGTGTTATAGGTACCTATTTATTTTAATTTTACGTAGTTTCCTTCGAAAAATAAATGTTGTGCGACGATATGAATATATGAGATTTTTACGTTGATTAATGTTTTTGGTAGATGTGAAAGATTTATTTTTTTGTCCACGTATATGTTCAAGTTGAAAATTGCTGAAGATTTTCTGATAGTTTCTGTGGGGATAATTTTGTGAAGTACCAAGGTCGAATTGGGTCCAAGTTTTTAGGTGTCCCAATGCTACTCGTAATTTTATCGCCAGCGAATTGATAACCGGGTGGGCGTTATCTGGGAAATTTCTCTGTACTTTTTTGCTGACCTTGGAAGTATTGTGACACGTCGAACAGTTACCATAGGTAGCCCAGAAAAAAATAGCATCGAAAAATTGGTTAAAAAAGAAAAATATGTTAATCGCGATTTTATTGCTGAAAAAGCTTCTATATGTGTCATTCCGATGGAAAAGGGCCCATTTGATCGATCACAGTTTTCGAGTAAATCGCGTTTTTAGCAAAAATGGTCAAGATTAACATTTTTTCTTTTTTTGCGAATTTCTGTTCCTTGGGGTGTCTACTATCGTGTGGTATGGGATTTTTGCCGAAAAAAACGCACTTCCCAAAGAAAAATAAAAGGTTTGGG
>JAVBJF010001154.1:0-19430 GCA_033439095.1 Pseudococcus viburni | reverse complement strand
TTTTTACGAAGGGTCACCATCGGTAAATCCCAAAACGTAATTATCTTTGTAGTACTTAACAAATTCAACTAGATAATTCAAATCGTTTTTCCATGCATATAATTTGGCGGTCAATTTTCGATCCCAAGCAGAATACCAGCATTTTCAAAATGCAGATAAGACGATTTTCCACAAATTAAGCGATTAGAAAATTAATTATACCTACACTAGAGAAATGCTTTTCGAGACTGCCTCTGCGATATTTAAAAAAAATTAGCCGAAAGGAACAGTAAACTAAACAAACATCTCTTTGTGTACCATATAAACTATACATTACAGGCGAGAGAAAAAAAGTTTTCGACAAAAAATCACATCAACATAACACACGATCTTGCTTCATCACCGATAGAGTAAATGCTGGAAGTATGAATACCTATATCCATGTAATTTTGGTAGAATCGAATTTAGATATTTTGTCAATAGAAAAATTGTGAAACGAGGAGCGAAATTTTAAACATCAAGTGAAGAGAATACAATAGTGAAATAAGTTCGCGAATTTAAAACCAGAAAATACGAAGCAATGCAACATGATAATAAATCCAAATTCGAAAACTTGAACGTCTAATTTTCTAAACATATGATCTCAAGATTACGACTCTTTCAAATTATGAAAATTCCACTGGGAAGGAGTTCACGTTTTTAAAAAACAAAAAAATCTAGACCAATTAGGTATCTACAATAATCATAAGCCAAGTACGTACCAGGTAAAATTCAAACGATTTCAGTTGTATGTTACGATTTACGAATTACTTATGCATATAGTACATTCGATATACCATAAACAACAAAGCGACAAAAATTACAAAAACAAACTAGAGAATTCACAAACGACAATATTGTTGAAAAATGGCGTCAAATAATTCTCGATCGTTGGCACAAAAATAAACTACTGGAAAAAACGTGAATTCGTGCACTTTCAAGACACAACAATGCATTCAAGAGTAGAAATTTAAAAAAATGAAATGGACGAATAGAACAGATGAACTAACCACGCCAGACCAGCAACTGAGCAAGAAAAATCGTGCGAAAATGAAAATTTTTTCTCCCATGCCTCTCTTTCACAAATAAACACACACACAATCACAACTACGTACATGCTTGCAAACGTAGTACGTGTATGAAATAAAAAAACATTGAAAACACGAAAAGCACTTAATAATGACGTAATTCATACCTAAAGATTTCAAAACAGAACAGAACTCAAAAATGGATTTGTAGTTCATACTTACAATGGAAATACATATGTACTCCTAGTCTCCTACAGCTACACCTCTATATTGAATGCGGACGCGAAACATAATAATTACACTCTAGTTAGCAAAATTAGAAATCCGACGAGATTGAAGCATTTATGCATTTAAAAATACCAACGCGAATTCAAAATCAAATTATATACCAACAAAATGAGTAATAACTCGAATGTATATTTCTTAAACTGTACTCACAATCGCAATAAGTACACCTGTAGGTACTCATTACAATTACAAAATGGCGTCACGTACCGCACGTACGCAAAATAACTTCATGATGACGATGACCTGATGAACACGCACACAAAACGCATAACTTTGACCGTTTGACGACGAGTCGACGACGCGACGACACTGAGTGACTAAACGCAAAAGAACGCAAACGATAAGTCGGCTTAGTCGGCCCTCGGCCAAGGAGCGGAAGGAGACAAGATTCATGATTCATCCCTTTGTTGAGCGAGCGTAGCTAGTCCGAACTTGCACCGTCTCTTTGCGCATGCGCGAAAAGTAACGGAACCAGTGCTGAAATTTTACACACTTCGTAGTTCGTACAAAACTACAAACTACATACGTCAATAAACGACTAAACATATGTACAAACAATTTTTTTAATATTCAACACGACCGAGACGAGAACATTTTTTCGTCAGGATGAAAAAAATAAGACGAATAATGCAATATTCCACATCAAAATCCAAAAATACTACCAATTCTGCACGATTTTTCTTCCTACGTCACGTGTTAAGAGATTACAGAATTCCAACGAGAACAAAATAATTTCAGGTTTCGAAAATGTGAAATTGCTCACGTTTACAATTATTTATACAAAACTCATTCATAGTAGATATTTCGATAAAGCTCTAATGAAATTCAGTCTGTATCTCGGTATGGACGAGCTTGATACTGCAGAATAAGAGATTATGAGCTATTTCCAATTAGAACGGTGTGCTTCACAATCATTAATTACGAAAACGTACCCGGTAGGCATGGTATCCAAAAGCTCAAATTTCAATAGATGAATGTGAAACGCACGCAACATGAATTAAATTTTAACCAGCCAGCTTTTGATTCGAACTACCATGGGTTCCATAATAAAAATACAAAATTATCGAATTACGCACCACGAAAATTCTATGAAATTCAATTATAAAACCGAATATTCAAGATTCGCAAGAATGAAAATAGGTACTCACCACAGGTTTCAGGTTACGTAATGATAAAGTCACTAGAACAGCATTATGATCGTCGAAACAATGCGAGCGTCGCGTCGCGACGGCCATAACACCGTAGAAACTGAATCAATCAAAGTGAAAATAAATTTGAATTCGCAATTACTTCATGAAAATCTTGCACGATATTGCAATACTGCAATTTTCTACAGCCACGACGGCCACGAGCCACGTCAATTTCCAATAAAATGAGGGATGATGATGATGAACGAATTGAATAACGAGGGATCACGGTTCTTCACCTCTGAATAGGGATAATGAACTTTCCCAATGTCAAATTTCCAGGTAGGCAATTAAATTAACGAATTATTTCTTTTCTTAAAAACTGAAGATGTAGGCGACTACAGAAATTTTTGTATTTTTCAGTTCGACCTACTGACACCTAAATGGCTAAATCAAACCGATTTCAAATTCTACCACCAAATGAATGAATTACGATCGCGAAAATAAAATGGATCCGAATTAGATAACTTGGACGCCACGTGAGATTATAGAAAATTACCAATTTGTTGCGATTTCTAAACATCTTGTTCGTTAGGTAAATTAATGAAAAAAACTCACATCTCAAGATTACGAGTACTGCTCGTTCTTCACAAGATACAAAGCTTCAATTTTGCAACCGTTGTAGATATCTGTATTTTCGTTGTCGTTTCGTAAACTTTTTTATTTCTGAATTTTTCTTGGTCGTTTCGTTACCACGTCAATGTGTTCTTTCTTCATGTCGTCTGCCCCTGTAATCAAGTTATACATCGATTAATTAATTTCTACATGTAATTCAATTTCAAATTACATGTTTTAATCTTAAAAATTACGATTGGTAGTTCGTCTATCGAATCATTGTCGGGAATATTTCCTATAAATTCATTCGCATCTTTTCAATGAATAATTTTCAATCTGGTAAACTCTTACACGTCTCGAATTTTCCCTGTTTATTGTAGCCACCTTTTGTATTATGAAAATACCACTCAAATGAGTTTACGAGATGAATAGAAAAACAAACCAATTATCTACAATGATCACTAGCCAAATGTACAACATAGGTATAAAATTCATACATTTTCAGTTAAAAATTACAAAGTACTTACGTATCGATAAGTATAAGTATATGAACCACAAACCGGCAAAAAAATAACAACTTACACAAAATGGCGCCAAACAAACATCCCTTCTAATTATTTTCACAATGTTGGAAAAATTCGCTAAATCAAACAAAATCGCCATTTAAAATAAGAAACTTTCTGAACAGAACTAACCACGCGAACGGACAGCAGAATGAGAAAAAGAAATCGCGTAAAACTCAGAAATTGACACTTTGAACCAAAGTGGTATAGATAAAACAAGTGTACGCACTCCCATAAGCCGCCGTGTTCAGGCCGTGGCGCGAAAGTATGTTAGAGTTAATTTATCCCACTGCAGCGCTGGCTGTCTATTGCGATGGAAAATTACATTGGTTTAAATGGGAGAATGTGCATTTCAAAATTTTTGAATCGTTAAGGAGGGTAATTTTCATAATTGTTAGATTCGATCTTATGTAAAATTCACCGAGCTTTCCGATGGTGTAATTACTTTTTGATTTTGTGCGATAGTTTTCGAAAAAAATTGAGATAAACAGTAAGGTGTTGTAGATTGTAGACTAGATTTTTCCGGGTTTTTTATTGTTTATTTCAATTTTTTTGAAAACTATCGCACATAATCAAAAAGTAATTACACCATCGGAAAGCTCGGCGAATTTTACATAAGATCGAATCTAAAAATTATGAAAATTATCCTCCTTAACGATTCAAAAATTTTGAAATGCACATTCTCCCATTTAAACCAATGTAATTTTTCATCGCAATAGACAGCCAGCGCTGCAGGCGGATAGTTTAGCTCTAACATAGTTTTCCGCCAAGGTCATTTCAGAGTGCGTACACTTGTTTTATCTATACCACTTTGCTTTGAACCTTTCCTTCACATATACACACACGCGCGCGACAACACCTTTACGTATTTATATCAAAGTGGTATAGATAAAACAAGTGTACGCACTCTGAAATGACCTTGGCGGAAAACTATGTTAGAGCTAAACTATCCGCCTGCAGCGCTGGCTGTCTATTGCGATGGAAAATTACATTGGTTTAAATGGGAGAATGTGCATTTCAAAATTTTTGAATCGTTAAGGAGGATAATTTTTATAATTTTTAGATTCGATCTTATGTAAAATTTGCCGAGCTTTCCGATGGTGTAATTACTTTTTGATTATGTGCGATAGTTTTCAAAAAAATTGAAATAAACAATAAAAAAACCGGAAAAATCTAGTCTACAATCTACAACACCTTACTGTTTATCTCAATTTTTTTCGAAAACTATCGCACAAAATCAAAAAGTAATTACACCATCGGAAAGCTCGGTGAATTTTACATAAGATCGAATCTAACAATTATGAAAATTACCCTCCTTAACGATTCAAAAATTTTGAAATGCACATTCTCCCATTTAAACCAATGTAATTTTCCATCGCAATAGACAGCCAGCGCTGCAGTGGGATAAATTAACTCTAACATACTTTCGCGCCACGGCCTGAACACGGCGGCTTATGGGAGTGCGTACACTTGTTTTATCTATACCACTTTGGTATTTATATACATAGGTAGTACACTTAGTACAGTATGTACTATATATGACCAACAAAAACACCAAACACACAACGATTTTGAAAAAAAAAAAAAACACGAAAAAGTGGATTTTTAACTCGTACTTACAGTCAAAATATTCCGTCGCCATTGAACTCGACACCAAGTACTAGAAAATTACTAGAACACATGTTAAAAAACCGAACACAAAGAAACGACGAGACGGAGACGAAAATTTAAAATCAAATTACACAACTTCATAAAATTCCATTCGGGAAAATCTGTCTTCGAAAGCTTGCTAACAACGTTACAACAATAAGAACTAAGAAAACAAACGTTACAAAATGCGGTCGCGTCATATAATGGAAACTAGAAATTTATTAGTGCTGGGCAATATCGATAGTTTTGGACTATCGATAGTCGGACTATCGGGTAACCAAACTATCGATAGTTTACTATCGAAGTTATGAAACTATCGATACTATCGACGATAGTATCGAATGTTTTTCAAACTCCTAATTTCCCACCTTTTATCGGCCATTTTTTGCTTTTTCCTCTAGTTTTTCCTTCCCCTTACCTTGAAAAGTGTTTTTTTATTGTTATGGGTCAAAATTTTCAAGCTTTTTGTAATATTTTTCATCATGATGGAAGTAAAGGGTACACAGAAATGAAAACAGCCGTCTTTTTCCCCCTCCCTTTTCAGTTATAACTCGGTTTTTTATAATTTGGAGCAAGTATAAACGTTAAACTATGGAAAGGAAATCATAATTACGATTATTTCAAACGAAAATTTCATTTTTTCGAACGAAAATTGCACTTTTTACGTCAAAAAAACTATCGATACTATCAATGAAACCATCGATAGTTTTGACTATCGTCGCCAAAGAAAACTATCGATAGTTTTCGATAGTTGAAAAAGAAACTATCGATACTATCGACGATAGTATCGAAGATCGCCCAGCACTAACATGAACGCATATTCGACAAAATCTTCACGGCGTAAACGTAGGTAAGCGTAGTGATCTAGTGAAAAAAACTCGACACCTATCTCAATCAGTCAATCTTATTGAAAAGTAATTGTTCGCAATATGGTTACAAGCACTTTAGTCATTGTAGTCGTATCATTCGTATGGAGAATTGGAGATCGAAAATCAGAAATTAATGAATAACCCGTACCGAAACAGCGAATTCAAATTTCACAATCATGACTTACTCCAACATGTTCTAGTTAAATAAGCAAATATAAATTGAATAACGTACCATAGCAATTTGTAACACGAAATTCAAAGTTTAATAACCGAAAACAGAACACAAGAAACACACGTACTCAAACTGAAACTGAAAGACGCTTTGATTGGAATGTGAAAAGTTTTCAATTCATTTGTGGCAGTGATTGTAGAAAGGGCCGTTAACTGCGATTTGTGAAATTTGTCAGGAAAGCGAAAAAACAAAACTGAAATAAATGTTATCACGTCGTATTTTTCCCCTCTAATTTCTTTATTTATGGTGAATTAATTATTATTATTATTGGTTTTTCTTTTTCCTTCGCGTTTAATAACAGAATATTTATGAATATTAAAAAAAATTATTTATAAGATTGCAAGCGGCGTTACAATAACCAGTTTGGAAATATCGTATTTCTGAAGTTGGGAGGCTCACTTCAAACGAAAAATTAAGGGGTTAAAATTGATTTTTGGGAAATTTCAACTACATAGGGTTGTAGAGGAAGGTTTTTAGAACAAAAAAACAAAAAAAAAACGAAAAACGATTTTTTGACATTTAACGGCTCTTTTTACAATCACTACCACATTTTCAGTAAAAAATGGAGGGATATTTTTATTTGGCATCCGTATTCATAGCATCGGCCTGATGATAAATTATTTTAGTAGTTCTATGTTTTGTTAATAGTTAATAGAAGCGCTATATGCAGAATTGAAAAATTATTAATTTTGCATTAAAACCAGTGTTCAAAACCGAAGGATAGAAGTTCAATTGGTTGTGGTGGTTGTGGTTTCTAGGGCGCTATAAAAGGGGGTATGCTGGTCAGCCATTTTGTGCCTTAGAAAACGCCCGAACGCTGGAACTCGTTCCACGACGTTACGCGGAAGTCCGATCAAACCGGTCACGTTCGAACTCCCGCGTAACGTCGTGGAACGGGTTTCAGCGTTCGGGCGATTCTAAGGCACAATATGGTTGACCAGCATACCCCCTTTTATAGCGCCCTAGTGGTTTCATGTTTCTTTGTAATAAAGTTGTTCCTGGTTCTGGTTTTTGAATTGGTTTTTAGTGATGGGCTGAAACGGTTCCATTTGGTCCTGATATTTTCTTTTTTTGTAATTATTGATTCTGGTCTTGAAATGGTTCTGGTTTATAATTTTTCGCAAAAGGTTCGGGTTTTTGGCTTAATTTTCAAGATTTTCATCATATTGTTCTGGTGGTGGTTCTCAAAATTGAAGATCGTTTCAATTGGTCCTGTTCTCCCGGTTCCATTTGGTCTTTCAAATTTTTTTTTGAATTTGAATAAATTTTTAAAAAACACACAAAATTACCAACACTGAGTATTCACAAGTAAAATGACGAAACAATGGATGAATATGTTATTAGTACGTAAAAAGAAGAAAATTAAAGCAGGTAATGAAAGGTTGATGATGGTTTGGGTTATTGCAAGAATTCTCTGAAACTACTGAATCAAATTTGTTGAAATTTGGATATGATATGTAAAAAAAAAGTATTTCGGGTAGGCTGATCGAGCCATTTTTTTCATTTTTTTCCAAATTATGAAAAATATTTTCATTCAGCAATTTTTTTTTTGAAAATCAGAAAAATGAATAGCATCTAGGTATATTCAAATTTCATCAAATTTTATTCTGTAGTCTCAGAGAATTTTTGCAGAAACCGTCATCAAATCTTGCATTTTTGAAAGTTTTATTGAAATAATTATAATGACAATTGAAACTTTTATTAGGTACTTTTATTTTCTTCTATTTACGTACTGGAATCATAATTATTCGTTCATTGTTTCATGTTTCATCATTTTACTCCTTTATAATCCCAAAGAAAGCTGCAGATTTGCAGTGCACGATAGACCCGAATTAATTTCTACAATATGTAGAGCACCCTTGACCGTTAACTAACATTAAAAGTTACTTGGATTTTTTTTGGAACCAATTGGAACCGATTCACAAGCTGGTGGTGGTGGTGGTTCTGGTTTTGGTTTGAAATTAACTGAAATGGTTCCTGTTGGTGGTGGTTTTATCTGGAAATACATTTGCTGGTGCTGGTGGTTGTACTAATTTTCAAACTTTGAAATTTTTTCTGGTTCTTCCAATTGGGAATCTCACTTTTCCCCCTTTGAATAGGTTCTTTTTGGTCTTTTTTGGAAAATTTTCAACACACTTCTGAATCGGTTCCAATTGGTCATGGTTCCCGATTGAAAAATCTAAAAAAAGTGGTTCTGGTGGGTTTTGGTTCTGGTGGTTTTGAACACTGATTAAAACTAAAATTATTATTATTGTAATTTTGTCTTGTGCAAATTTTTATATTTTAAACAAATTTTTCAATCTTAATTCTTCATTAAAAAAAATAAATGAGGTATGATACGATCAAACAAACACAAAGTGCAGTTAACCAATTACAAGTTTAGATTTTTCATTTTTTCAGCGACCACGTGTTAAACAAAAATGAATCGTAGTAAAACAAGAAAATACTTACAATAGGTTATGCGACGAAAAAAGGCTGCGCTTCGATTTAAACTAGTCATCGAAACAGATGCACACGTAATCCACAATCCACGAACTTATTCCATAATGCACTGAAAAATTACACAAAATAATTAACAATATGGAAGTTTTCAATACGAAACACGAATTCAATAAACTTTTCGTCACGCCAGAACTAATTCCTAGAGTCCGAGTTACCAAAATGGTATCGTATCGGGAGCTTTCGGCGGTTTCCGAAGGTGTTCGTTTGACTTGTTCGAATTTTTTCATTATTTTTTACGTACTTACGTATAATACAATATACAAAATTACATACAGTAGTTATCGGTTATAATGACATCGGCGGGACCCTGAAATCTGGTCACTATAACCGGTAGGTCACTATAACCATACTTTCCTCTTACAGCGAAATCGACATTTTACAGGATTTAAAAGCAAACAGGCTCCAGGCTGAAAAAAAACAGCAAGTGGTAGCGATGGTTATCATCTCGAAATCTGTTGTACTTCTCACAATAGATATACCAAACTGCTTGTCTTCACCTGACCGCTTAGGATCATTAATAACACCTACTCGCCAGGAGTAGATTTGCTAGTCTACATACAAAAAAGTGATTTTTTCAATGTAAAGGTCACTATATCCAATATTTTTTACTGAAGGGACTGAAAAATCACGTTCTTACAACCGATATGTTCTTATAAGCAATGTCATTATAAGCAATATAATTTAACATTAGTCTTATGGAGTTCTGCCGGGACTTTTGAAATTGGTCATTATAAGCGGTATGTCATTATAACCGATGTTTTTATAACCGATAAACACTGTATATTGTACTTTTATGCAGTTTAATTAGCTGAAATGAGAAGGACGAAGACGATTGTTTAACATAACATCAACCATTGAAAAATTGAAATTTTTTCGGCATCAAAAAGTATAAAAATTAAACATGTCATCAGGGGTGCGAAACCTTAATTTTTTAATTTGGGTTACGGGTTCAGGTTATTTTTTTTGTAAAAATAACGGTTAGGGTTATTTCGGTTTCTCAAATCAGGGATGGAAACCGTAACCGAAACCGTAACCGAAATTCCATAAAACCGCTAAAAAATCGCTGTAAAACCGGAACCGGAACCCGAACCCGAACCGAAATTTTAAACAATGAAACCAAAACCGGAAACCGGAACCGAAATGGTTGAAAAAGGTCATCAAAACCGAAACCGAAACCAAAATAATATCATTTCGGTTTCGGGTTTTTACTTTTTAAGCTTCGTTTTTGGGGAATGGAAACTGTGTTCATAATTTTGTCAAATGCTTCACGTTTTGAACAGTGTTGGCAAGTTGTTTAAAACACTTTCGTTTAAAACGTTTAAAACATGTTTAAAACCAAGAAAAAAAACAAAATCTTGTTTTATACGAAAAAATGTTTTAAACAGTTTTTTTTTGTTTTAAACATGTTTTTTTCTATCTGGTTGTTTTTTTTCAAAAATGTGTTTTTTTTATATAAAATTGAATAAAAATTTTGGCTCTCAAGTTTCGACATCATTATTCAGGTGATATGTATACTACAGTACAGCTTGTCGCACCCCTAGTGCAATAACAACACATCTCAAAAAAATTTGACCTTTGTATTTTTTCCTGAAACGTGCTCATCTTTGATCAGTTTTCAATTTAAATCAAAAATAAAGAAGTTCATTTTGTTTTGAGATGTGTTGTTATTGCACTGGAGGTGCGTTGTGTCCTGTGTATAGTGTACACCGATAACTTCTTTTATTTCCTATATTGGAAAACCTAAGATCAGTTTTATTTTTCCGAAGATATTTCATATTTGCCAAAAAGTTGAGAGTATCTCACAAAATTCTCATTTCTATTTCTACTTCTCACCCTCCCCTCCCCTCCAAAAAATCAAAAAGAACTGTAATAGTTTATGATGAACAAATTTGCTCAAATTCTTTTTAAAAATTTATCAAATTCCATAAAAAATTAACAATGTGAAAAAATCTTGAAAGAAAAAATTTTTGTATTTCGAACATGTTTTTTTTTTCGTTTATTAAAGCGTTTTTTTGGTGTTTAAAACACGTTTTTTTTGTTCCTAATTAAAACATGTTTTAAACAAAAAAACGTTTTAAACAAAAAAAAACATCCCAACATGTTTTTTTTAAAAAAAACTGTTTTTTACCCAACACTGGTTTTGAACTTATCGATTTGCTCTTCTCTTCTTCATCACTTGTTTTCTTGCAGTTAGAGGTATCCCTGCGGTTTTCTTTGGAATGTTTTGAATTTGTATTCATTTTTAACGTATTAAGAACAGTTTTAAACTTCAAATTTCACAATCGCGACTTACCAACAATCATTTTTCGATCATACATAATGACATTATCGTGGAGCGTCATAAAACGGTTCCTTCCTGAGAAAAAAATAAAAAATTTACTCCTAAAAACGTAAAAAAACAACAAAACCGAAACCGTTATTTTGAACCGAAACAGTTATTTTTTGCTGTAACTGTAACCAAAACCGAAACCCGAAACCAAAATAAAAAAAAATGAAACCGAAACCGTAAACCGAAACCAAAATAAAAAATCTGAAACCGTAACCGCTAAACCGAAACCGATATTTTTTTCCATTTCGGTTTCCATCCCTGTCTCAAATTTAAAAATAAAGGTTATGGGTTATTGATTATGGTTTGCCTGGAAGATTTGGGTTATGGGTTATGGTTTCGGGTTACGGTTATAAGGGTTATACCATCAGAAAAACTACATTTTTGTCATATATTTTTTCTTGGTACATAAATCGTATGTTTCTTGAGTATGAAGTCAGAATTTAAAGTCAAATTTTTTGGGGATTGGGCAATTCGATTCTTTATTTTAAAATTAAAACGTAAAAAAACACTGAAAAAAGGGGAGAAAAGGGAAAAATGAGGGGGAAAACATGGGAAAAAAGGAAAAAGCCTAACTGTAACCCAAATAAATTTGAAGGGTTACGGGTTACGGGTATTTCTGCTCAATTTTATTTCGGTTATGGGTTATGGGTTTTCTATTTCGGTTTTTGTTTCGGTTATGGGTTATGGTTATTTTTCTAACTCAAAAATAAGGGTTATTTAGGGGTTACGATTAAGGTTACGGTTACGGTTTGGGTTCGCACCCCTGCATGTCATGTCATAAGTCAAACATAATTGAATTTTTTTTTTTGGTTCCAGTGAGTTGTGCCTATTTTATTTTCGTCATTTTATAGTTTTATAACTTTTAATTTTACTGATTTACTTTACCTTTTATTTTTTTTAAAATGGCGAAATAATTATTTTATTTGTTTGCATAAATTATCAATTCTAGGTATTGAATTCGGATATTATGTTAATTTTTAAATAAGTACCTAAAATTTTTATACAAAAAAAATATTATAAAATTGAAAATGAGTAAAAAGAAAAATTTTAACTTTTTTTAAATAGAATATTTTTGAAAAAAATGTGATTGTTTAACCCAACAGTGAATTAGTGATTCATTCAGTGACAGTGACACAAGAAAATAATGAAATGACTTGAGATATTTCAAAATTAATACCACAAAGAGTAGAAAAATTGTAAAAATTTGGTACAAATACTTACAGGAATCAAAAAATCCCAATATTACCATTGAATATTTTCATGACAATGTATAATTTTTATATTTTGATGCTAAAAAAGAGTTATTTCCGTATCCTCGTTTAATTAAACAATCCTTTTTCCAATTTTAGCTAATTTAACTGCATACGTACAGTATAATAGATGCAGACGTACGTGAAAATGATGAAAAAATTCGAACAAGTCAAACGAACACCTTCGGAAACCGCCGAGAGCTCCCGATACCGTTTTGGTAACTCGGACTCTAGGAATTAGTCACGCCAGATGCGAAGTCGCCACGTCATGTCACAGACGTAAAAAAAACGGTTAAACAACAAACTAAGGGCCGGTTTTTCAATCGCTAGTTTAAAGCAAAAGTAGGGGAAATAACAGTCGGTTAAGCGCTAACCGCCAATCGGAAGTGTCGGTTAGCGGCTAACCGACGCTTCTGATTGGCGGTTAGCGCTTAACCGACTGTTATTTCCCCTACTTTTGCTTTAACTAGCGATTGAAAAACCGGCCCTAAACAACACAAATAACGTGGTGATTTCTGATTAGTTGTTTACGATTCAGTGCTGCATATTTAAAAAAATTAAAATTTGAGCATTTGACATTTCGAATTTTATGTACGTAGACACGAACGAGATTTTACAAATTATTAAATACTTGAATAGGTATTAGCTATTAGGTATACCTAACTAAACATTTCGAGTTTTGCTGAATTCGAACTCATTTTTACAAATTCCCCAGAACTTTTACCAATCTGTTTCGGGTAATTTTATGTACCTATATTCAATTAGATTTTGACCTCGGATGTCTAGACTTCAGTCAATTTTTTTACGAGGTTCCTCCAAACTTAATACTTAAAGAAACCGACGTCGCTTTTTCAAAAATTGGACGATTTTCTACAAATGAGTTTTCCAAAACCAGAACAATTTTCTGAAAATTCTATAATTTCACAAAATTCCAGTTTCTCTTCCGAAAAATCGATAATTCTCTCTCAGAAAATAAACGTTTCTCAAAAGATGGAGAATTCAACAAAACTTCAACGATGATTTTCTAAAAATTAAGAAAATTCCAAATAATTTTCGAGATTAGAACGAAAAATTTCAAAAAAATTGAAAAATTTCCAGAAACAAATTACATATTTTCAGGGGTGCGGTGAGGGCATACTTTGGATGAGCAACTCATCGTTGAAAATTTTGGGGGCCTTATTAAATTGCCAAGAATACAACTTTGATTAAAAAATAGATACAAATTTCAATTTTAATTTAAAGAAATAAAAATATGAGTATAACTCGACAAAAATTCATTTAAAAATACCCCACTAGACCCCCAGAATAAGTTTTTCAAAAATTTTCGCCCTCGCTTCGCTCGGGCAATATTCATTCATTCCTTTTTTTAAAAAAAAACTGATACCCATTTTTGCACTCCCACCCTTTTTTTTATAAACATACTAAAGCTTGAAAAAATTAGGATATTGGTGAAAGTAGGAGGGCGTGTTTGGAGAATTTGGAAGGGCACTCATCGTTGACTCAGGGGGGTCACCGCGCCCCTGCACATCTCTCAAATAGTAAAACAATTTCTTTCAAAATATTGCCAGTTTTCAAAGAAATTCGGTACCTAAAAGTTTTTACGAAAAGATTTCAACTACTAAAAAAAATGACCGAGTGATTTCTCTTCCCCAATGAAAATCATCAATTAAATCCATAATAATAATTAATACGTAAATTGCGAACACCTATATAAAAAAGTTGTAATTTTAAAAGAACACCAGTCAGGCAAATTTCATCTTAAAATATCGCTGAAAAATAAATTTTTCGGTGACGTATTCGGAAAAATATTCAATTGTTGAAACTCGATCTCAAAATATCGTCCAGTCACAAATTCGTTAACACATCCACGTTAATATGCATTGTATTTTTTAACATAATTGCCTTTTTCTCCTTCAATATTTATACTGCGGGCGTTTTTCAGATGAAACCAAGGTAGCAAATCATTTCACTGGCAGAAAATGATCTAAAACCGAATGGAAAATTAAACTAGAAATATACAACAGACACTCACCATCGCATTTATCGTTTCATGGTAGGTGGTACTCAGCACTTCAGCAGAACTATGATTTTTACTCGATGTGACGTCAGAAAGTGGACGAAACGATCCGGGTAGTGTTGTACATAGTTCGTAGCGACCAAAAATTCATGCTGATTTCGCCGAAATTTCGTAACAAATTATTCCAAGTGACAGATAACTTCGAATTTGCTCGCATTCTGCATAAATATCAGTTCAATTCTGTAAATACCTATAGTTATTTTATTTGAAAATTTCGCAAAGAAAAAAAAAATGAATCTTTGATTTTCAACTTTTCAAAATAGGTATCCAAGTATCTACATTTACGAAAACCGTGAAAAATGAACGAATTCAGACGAAAAATGGGCGAAGAGTGTAAAATTATGTATTTAGTGACTGATATAATAGGAAAACATTTTTGAACTACATAACATCGACTCGTTTAAGGATGGAAATGGATTTAAAAAATTCGTTTCTTGCATTTTTGAAAGTCATTCATCCATACAGGCGCATACAGGGTGTCGGGTAAGTGGTCTGCCATACTTCATTTTTGGATATACATCTAACCGGTACCACTAAAAAAACCGTGATGAACAAGTTGCATATCTTGAAAATAGAAGGGGCAAATGATGTTTTTTAAAAAACCACGTAACAATTTTTTTCAACCATGGGAATGGATCGTACTTTGAAAACTGAATAAATTTTCATTATATGAGACGCAGCCAGGGATACCCGACCATATGTCGGAAAATTTTTTTTTCGTTTTTTTGGCTCTTTAAGTAGTACAGACTTGTACCTTTCTAGACACTTCGCACGTCGATCGGGAACAAAAACTTTTTTGGCTCAAAAAAACGGTAAGGGGTTAGTTCATGGTTTTTTTCGATTTTGGAAAATTTTTCAAAAATTCGGTGTAAGGCTAATTCGAGGTCGCTGAGTCCGAATTCGAGGTCCATTTCGGTCGTCGGACCTTCGTTCGAGAGTTATGGCCAATTTTCACCTCAAAAACGCGATTTTTGCGCAAACGAGCGCCTATCGCGCTAAACAAACGCCAGATTCGTAATCAGCGACCCCGAATTAGTCGAAAAACACACTTTTCGCGAGTTTTTGAGACACTTTTTATTTTGGCCAAAATTGGCCTCGAAAACGGCCGATATCTCGAAAACGGCGACCGATCGGGAAAAACTGATGGCGCCATTGAATTCGCCGTGTCCGAATACCCCATTCTAGACACTTCGCACGTGTTTTGGGAGCACAAAAATTTTTGGCTCAAAAAAACGGTAAGGGGTTACTTCATGGTTTTTTTCGATTTTGGAAAATTTTTCAAAAATTCGGTATAAGGCTAATTCGAGGTCGCTGAGTCCGAATTCGAGGTCCATTTCGGTCGTCGGACCTTCGTTCGAGAGTTATGGCCAATTTTCACCAAAAAACGCGATTTTTGCGCAACCGAGCGCCTATCGCGCCAAACAAACGCCAGATTCGTAATCAGCGACGCCGAATTAGTCGAAAAACACACTTTTCGCGAGTTTTTGAGACACTTTTTATTTTGGCCAAAATTGGCCTAGAAAACGGCCGATATCTCGAAAACGGCCGATATCTCGAAAACGGCGACCGATCGGGAAAAACTGATGGCGCCATTGAATTCGCCGTGTCCGAATACCCCCTTCTAGACACTTACCTATATTCTATATCTTTGCACCACGTCAGGGAGCATTCCCAAGCTTTGGAAATAAGAAATAAGAATTTTTTAACCAATAAGAATAGCGACATTGCGAGAAATATTTGGCTATGTTTTGGTACAGTCAATTTCGATTGGTGGTAATCACAGTAATAATTCTTAGGGCCGTATTTTAAAACATACCTTAAGGTATCCTTAAAAAATAAGGATACCTTATTTTAAGGAATAGTTTGGTATTTTAAAACCTTCCTTAGGAGAACTTTGGTAAGAGCTTCCTTAAAAGTCATATTTTAAAACCTTCCTTAATTTCGTACGTGTATTGCTTTAAATACCATGTTGCCAAATCTTAAAAGATAATTCACCCAATCAAAACGCGTTATTCAGATATAATTGGCTGTATTTACTTGTTATTGCAAATTTTATCAATACTTTTTGTAATCAATATTGTATCGGTGTTTGAAGTTTCCATAATTTTCTAATTTTGTTTCTATTTTGTTATTCTGGTGTTCCATTCATAATGAATGAAAAAAAAAGAAGAAATAAAGAAAATCAGAATCGTCTATTCATTTTTTGTTGCTAAGATATCGATTTTATTTTTTTATTGCCATATCAAAAATTTTCAACTTCACGTATAAATTTTTCAAACGGAAGTTTGTCAAAAATTTTTAAGTACGTACCTACAACTTTTTTGTAAATTACCTCGTGAATTTTGTCATCAACGAGGTGCATGGTCTGAATAACAGAAGGCAAAAGGTGCTGCTCCTCAAAGCAAATTTTCATTTTTATTCGGAACAATTACGTTTGAATTCGGAAATATAAAATTTACATAAATATGGTAAGACTAATGACCCTGTTGAAAAATTGATAAATTTCCCATTTTGAGTCTGAAAAATTGAAGAAAATTAAATTTCAGGAGGAAAATTGAAAAATTCTACACGAGAAATTATCTCTATTTTTAGTTCTCTCTTCCCTGTACCCCTCCCCTTGACAGCTTCAGATCTTCTTTCACAAAACATCCCTTCAATTTTAAAAATAGACCACAATAACTAATCGTATAAGTAGGTGAATATGATTTTTTTTTAAATTCGTCTTTGTAAATTTTTATCCATATAGTCATCAGCAAAGACTATAATCTTTGGAATAGGTGTAGGTATATGTTAATAATGTGCATTATATTGATAATATTGTGGTCTACCATCATATTTTCACTAAAAAAAACTATTTATAATGTAATTCAAATATCATCACAACTGTAAACTTGTAAGAACAAAACAATTTGTTTCCTTAAGGTACCTCGCGAGGTACCTTAAGGTATTCCATGTCTCATCGATAGAATTTGTGTTTTAAATCTTGTTAAGGAACGTTTTAAAATACGAATTCTGTCTAAGGTACTTTTTAAGGTACCTTAAAAACTACTTAAAAATAAGGTACGTTTTAAAATACGGCCCTTATATTTCTTATTTCTTATTTCCGATGCTCGTGAATAAACCCTCATTCGGTGGTGGAAAATATTAAATTTCTAGCTCATATGATTTCCCGGGGGGGGGGGGGTGAAAAGTTTTTGGTGTAGTTCCACACCAATACCAACATTTTGGGGATCCTGTGTAACGAAAAGTTCAAAGGGAGTGGAGGAAAATGAAAACCTTTTTTTCTTTTCTCAGATTTTTTCCAAGTTCGATCTCTTTCATCCCTCTAAATTATTAATATTACAGCCATGCCTTAACGATAAAAAAAATTGAAAAAGAAATAGTTGAGTAATGAAAATTATAATTAGGTACTTAGAACAAGTGAAAAACATATTGCTTACATTGGTAGATGAGATAAAGAATAAAGATATCACTTAACAATCATTTTTCGGTAGTTGAATATTGAACGAATGATTACCGAATTCATAAACAAAGTAAACTATTATATCACAGGTTCGACTTCGATTTACACTTCGATGTCGATTGTATCATTTCGTATCATTCGATTCGTTGGCTTTGACTAAATCATCCAATTTTTCTTGGATACTTTCTAGCGTTTGGAAAAATTTACCCAACTCTTCTAGTTTGAGATCTATTACGGTGGTAGATGAGGGATTACTTTGATTTGCAGTCTTCAGTTGTAGGATAGCTCTGGATTCGATGGTGTCTCGATGCGTATCTGACATAGGAGTCACGTTGACCATCCAATTAACTTCTTGAAGCTGTCGAATTACCGATAATTAGGGTACAATGATTGAATATAAGAGCGAAGTAAACGAAATTTTGTACTTACGCGGAATATATCATCTTTTTTGATCTGTTTCTTCGTCGAGTCACCGTTTTCGGAGATTACCAGTACTGAATTTTCGGCATTCATGGTTAATCTGCAGAGCAATATGGGGAATTAGATCGATAAAACGTACATCATAATTATTTATGAAGTAAACTTTGAAAATATACGATAAAAAAGTAGAAAAGTTCGAAATTTTTGCGAAAAAAACATCGACAGTAACGTCGATGGAAAAAAATGAAAAATTTGCAGAAATGATAAAAATTGATAACGTTTAGTTCATATTTTTCCGTGGCTGCGCTGCCAACCGAAAATTCAGTAGTTTACTTTTTTAATCGGTAGAAGCGCTGTAAACATATTTTGAAATTCGATCTTTTCATTTTTCATCTGTGACGTAATTTTTTTATCATGAGTGATTTTTATTGCAAATTTCTCACGACACATTCGTCGCCGGAGACGATGTTTTAACATCTAGTATCGTTTTAATTTAGTTAATTCGCAATTAAAACAGTCTCCCGATGGCGGACACAGCTGTAGCATCGAGAACCTGCGAAACGGCGGAGTGCCAATTTACCAGCCAAGCTGCAATGTCCAACTTGTGTCAAACTGGGCTACAAAATCATACTTCTGCTCTCAGGTAAAATTTTCAATCTCTATTTGAACTAAATTGAATCCTTGCTCTTACTTTGCTATTTTGTGCAGGCATGTTTCAAAGGAAGTTGGAAAACTCACAAGTTGATCCATAAATTGATAGGTAAGCATAGCCCAAGTATTGGTGTGACTTTTCGATACAATAAAGGTCTGATTTTTTATTACAGAAAATGCCGAGACGGAGAAGAATGCTGATTCTTACCTTAGTTATAATCCCTGGCCTTATTATCAGTTCACTGGTGAGTGTTTTTGTCATATTTATTCCGAAGAAGTGTTTTAATTTTCAAACACAATGATGATTGTTTCACAGTAAAATTACGTCCATCTCCTCAGACGATGAAA
>JAVBJF010001153.1:0-19431 GCA_033439095.1 Pseudococcus viburni | reverse complement strand
AAGTTTTCTTTTCCCTATTAACCAAAAAATGGACAAATTCAAAAACTAATGATCTGGCTTAAACAGTGAGGTCAGATTTTCATCCATTCATTGGTTTAGAATTTAGCTGCGAAGCGAGGTACAAAAATGTGATTTCAGATCAGGAATATAGATTTTTGGTGTTTCACATTTTCAGCACTGTGATACTTCTACTTTCCCGTGAGAATTTTTAGAAATAGGTACTGAAAATAGTTTTCAACTCAGATGTAGCAATACAGCAACTACTCAACAGTGGTTGAATTTTAGTTTCTGTTCAATGGTAATGTAAAAAAATGTAAATTTATCAATTACAAATCCAATGGTCTATTTTCACTTCTTTTATAATCACATATGCAATTTAAATAAAAAATTAAAATTACTCACCACAATAATATTAAGATTCTTGTATGAAACGCCATATAAAAATTAAATCTTACTTCAATTCGCATTTAAATAGTTATCATTGTTTTTCAAAGTTGTCCCATGATAAGTAAAAATAATTGCCGTCCGGAGATGTAGTATAAGGGGGAAGATTGTTGGTGCTAAATGCGTGTTAGGGGAACAGCTGGATTACATTTCCATATCCATAAACTGGGCGGACCTCCACCACCTTTGTCCCCTTTTTTCGCCACCTTTGGTCCTCCCATTCCCCACTTGCGTTTTCCCCGCATTTCCGCCAATTTTTCCACTTCCCGTCGTCTCTTCAGGTTTCTGATTATGGGGGCCCTGATGAAATGGGACCATTATGATGAGGACCTGGAGGAAATGGGGACCTCCGGGTGAAAAGGGCCGGATGATAATGGGCAATCTTGGGGTTAGGTTTGAAACCACATATGCCATCTAAGTACAGCGAAAATCCACATTGCCCAAATTTTGAATTTGATGCACGATGATAACTAGGTAGTAGGTACACAAAATCAACTTTTATAATCACCTAATTACCATACGGAAGCTTGAACTAGACGAATTTGACTGAAAGGACATTTTATAATCAGTAGTTTATATTTGTGAATCTACCATACTTACTCCTTATCTGTCACTCCTACCTTGCATATTTCATGGTTAAACAATCAATTTGCGCTTTACGCACATGAAAAATAATTACAGGTATGCAGTAACGCTAAAAAAGTTAAATTCGAGATCATAAATTTAAAAAAAAAAGATTATGAGACAGATTTACAACTTTGATCAGAACTTATAAAAAACAGATTCAGTGTTTGCGGATTTTTTTGTACAAATTTAGAATTTTCGGGTAAATTATGTGACTGATTTACAATCTCGAACAGAAACGATGAAAACACGGTTATGTTGGTGGAATTTTCTGGTACAATTTTAGAATAAATTATAGCTATAAAAATGTTGTAAAAGAGGGAAATTATTATCTAGCGAGGGAAAAAATGTACGAACTTCAAATCTAATTTCACTCGCATTTCTGTACCCGTGGGTGGCGGGGTTGCCAAAAAATTTCCATTCCACTGGTTAATTATTTTGATCAGTGGTTTTAAAAAACAACTAGAGTGAAAAATTGATCGAGAACCGAAAAAATAACTTCAAAGACTCATATTATTTAGTTGGTCTTGGAGCATCGGCAAATGAGCCGTATAGGCTCATTCCATGTCAATTCGAGCAGGTTTAGACCTTGGGTCTTCCGATTGCGATCAAAACTTTTTTTACGGGTTCCCCTCGATGGTCTAATGAAATAATCACCGAGATTTCCTTCAGGGGGGGGGGCGGCTCGTAATTTTCGCACAATTGGGATTTTTTGCAAAACGGCCCAACTTTGAAGGCTCATATCTTGAGATTGGTTTAGTTAAAAATGAATCCGTTGTTGCGGTTTTGTAGAGAATTAAAAGAAGATTCAAAATTGATAATCTAATCACGTTTTGAAAAGTTCAAAGCTGAGGTTTTGTAATGAAAGATCAACTTTCATGATAATTACAAATGCTAAGGGCTACCATTTAAAATTCTGAAAAAATTACTATAAGAAAAACTTTTTATGCAGTTTTCTACCAATTACTTTTTAAGATTGGATCTCAACACCCTTAGGAGGCACAGGGGTCCTCAATTTTGGTCACAATTCAAAGAAATTGCAAAAATGAAGTAGCACATTGATTTCTACTAATTCGAAGACACTGAGTTCGAATATTTGTTTAGTTTTTAGATTCGACCCCCTTAGTGTCCCCCTAACCCTCCCAATTTTGAGAACCCCTTGCAAAAAATGAAAATATCGAGTGACATATCGATTTCTACTAATTTGAGGGTGCTGAGCTCGAATATCAACTTACTTTTCCGATCTGTCTCCCCCATGCCCTATAATGACCCCCAATTCGACCTACTTTTGTGATTTACAGCTTCATCCTTATTTTTAAAAAATGCCATCATTTCCAGTCTTTTACCAACAACTTTTTCACGAAATTGTTATGTACCTTGGATAAATATTTAAGCACACTTTTTCATGTAGACGTTTGCACACTAAATGACTTGAAGCGCACTTTTTCATGTAGACGTTTGCACGCTAAATGACTTGAGGAAGCCAAAGTGATGATTATTTTTGGGAAAATTCTCACATTGAGTAAAAAAAATCGAAAAATTTCATTTTTTGAATCGATAAAATTGGGAAAATGAATTACATAGGAAAGTATATTTGTTTTTGGATATCAAAATTTTTCGGTGTTCAGTTAGATAGGAATATGAGACTAGTATGTTATTAAAAATTAAATTCTTGAAAAGTCTCTAATGAAAAAAAATGGTCAAAATTTTTGTCCATACTTTTTTCTGCACTGGGTAATACATAATATTTGAAAATTTGAAACCCTTGAAAACAGAAAACTCATGAAAAATATTGTACTTGAGGCGTTTTTTCTTCCAGAAAGTTGAAATGTTCTATAGTAGAAAAGTTTTTCACCACCACCCCCCCCCCCCCCGACTCCTGCTCGTAACGCTCATTTTGCCTTCCATTCATAATCAAGTAGATTTTTAAATTTTAGGTAAAGGATCTTTAAAAACTTGGAAAAAGCCTGGAAAATCTGAATGAATCGAAAAAAGATGCTATTGTCAAAAAACACGTATGATCCTTTTTTCAGTTTTGCGAGTGTGTGTAAGGCTGGGTGGTAGGGTAACTGAGGGTAAGAAATATACCTATCTAAATTTTTATAGTTGAAAAAATTTAAAAATTAATTTGAAAAAAATTGGTGGACTGGGACACCTTTCAGAATGAAATGAATAAAGTCCAAGTCTCTGCGTTTAAATCTTTTTTTATTACGTGAAACTCGAAAATATGCTATTTAAAAAAAAGTACATTCTATGCTTATGGCGTTGTTATATATTTTATCACACCGATATCTAGTAAAGTAAAATTCATCACGTTTTCGTGATGGTACCTACCGTTCAGGAAGGTTGTTTATACGTCGAATCTATCAAAGCTGCCAGCATATCTTTGGTCACGTTGTACTGAGCTTTGCACTTCTAAAAATACATAGGCTCAATATCACAATGGAAACAAGAATCGCAAACTCATGAAAAAATTTCTATCAGTAGAAATAAAATTACCAGAATGAAATCCCTGACAGTCACACCATCGTAAGCTTTCTGAAAACTCGTATCGATGGCTTTAATTGCCTCTTTGGATCGACGAGTCGAGAAAATAATTATCCACAGAGCAAAATTATCTTCACCGTCGCCATGACCGTGAAGTAAGCGAGCGAGGTATTCATTTTCGTCTTCGATGTAACGAGCTGTAAAATGTTTGAATGGGTGATAAAAATACTCAATTTATTTAAATGAATCATAATGTGTTGAATTTTTACCCAAAGAAGTGTACAGGTCGACCAGATCTGCATTACTGATACCCTTGATATCATCGATGATGTTTCCAGCGTGCTCATTATAACATTGTATTCCCTTTTTGGCATAGTTGATTGTGTGTTTCATTAACATACCTTCTAATCCTGTTCTACCTTCTAGTCTGTCATTCCATTTTTGCTTCTCTGCAAGTAGTCTTACGATTGAGTATTGTATACCTCTGATAAAAGAGGTATCCTAGCTGGCAATGAAATTTTAAGCCGAAACAGAGATTTTTTGAAAGTACATCATGAAATAACCTCCTGGGCTATTCCATGCTAAAACAGACCAAAAGTGAAGTCGGGTCTTCTGATTTCGCTCAGATTTTTTTTATAAGTTCCCCTTGGTGGTCTATTCACGAAACCACGATTATTTTTTTTCTAACCCTCAAGGGAGCTGGGGGGGGGGGGTGGGCCTCGTAATTTTCATGCAATTGTGATTTTTCGCAATACTTTGGGGAAAACCGTTTACGGGGCCTGAAGGAGAATTGAAAGTAGATTCAAAAGTGATAATCACATTTTGGAAAGCTCAAAGTTGAACTTTGGTGGCGAAAGGTCAACTTTCATGATATGCACAAAATATGAAAGCTACTATTTAAAAATCTGAAAAAATTACAGTGAGTAGCCCTTTTTACCCTTTTCTCAACCGACAAATTTTCAAGATGGGATCTCCAGACCCCGAAGGGGGAGGGGGTGGGGGTACAGGGGTCCACAATTTTGACCGAAATTCAAAAAAATCGATAAGTCGAGTAATACATCGATGAATACTAATTCGAAGGCGCTGAGTTCGAATATGTACTCAGTTCTTTTATCCGACCCCTCTGAACCCCCCCTATTAGCCCCCTCGATAGGGCCAAAATTTGAAAAAATGAAAAATAACGTGCGACCAGTCGTTTGTTAGGTTTTTAAGGGTGCTGATTTCGAATATTTTATTATTTTTTGGATTTGACCCTTGAGTGCCCCCCTGGCCCCCCAATTTTGGGGAAAGGTGGGTTAAGATATTAAAATGGCGTGTGACATATCGATTCTCACTAATTTTGGTGCGTAGAATTCGAATATCGACTTACTTTTTGATTTGACCCCATTCCTCGCGCTTTAACCTATGAAAAAATACGAATTTGAGGGGAAGTAGTTGGTTAGATCACGAGGAATGGGGTCAAATCAAAAAGTAAGTCGATATTCGAATTCTACGCACTCAAATTAGTGAGAATCGATATGTCACACGTCATTTTAATATCTTAACCCACTTTTCCTCAAAATTGGGTAGCTAGGGGGGCACTCAGGGGTCAAATCCAAAAAATAATCAAATATTCGAAATCAGCACCCTCAAAAACCTAACAAACGACTGATCGCACGTTATTTTTCATTTTTTCAAATTTTTGCCCTATTGAGGGAGCTAATAGGGGGGTTCAGAGGTTTCGGATGAAAAAACTGAGTACATATTCGAACTCAGCGCCTTCGAATTAGTAGTCATCGATGTGTTACTCGACTTATCGATTTTTTTGAATTTCGGTCAAAATGGTGGACCCCTGTACCCCCCCCCCCCCCCCCCCCCTCCTTCGGGGGTCTGGAGATCCCATCTTGAAAATTTGTCGGTTGAGAAAAGGGTAAAAAGGGCTACTCACTGTAATTTTTTCAGATTTTTAAATAGTAGCTTTCATATTTTGTGCATATCATGAAAGTTGACATTTCGCCACCAAAGTTCAACTTTGAGCTTTCCAAAATGTGATTATCACTTTTGAATCTACTTTCAATTCTCCTTCAGGCCCCGTAAACGGTTTTCCCAAAAGTATTGCGAAAAATCACAATTGCATGAAAATTACGAGGGCCACCCCCCCCCCAGCTCCCTTGAGGGTTAGAAAAAAAATAGTCGTGGTTTCGTGAATAGACCACCAAGGGGAACTTATAAAAAAAATCTTCCTCGTGATCTAACCAACTACTTCCCCTCAAATTCGTATTTTTTCATAGGTTAAAGCGCGAGGAATGGGGTCAAATCAAAAAGTAAGTCGATATTCGAATTCTACGCACCAAAATTAGTGAGAATCGATATGTCACACGCCATTTTAATATCTTAACCCACCTTTCCCCAAAATTGGGGGGCCAGGGGGGCACTCAAGGGTCAAATCCAAAAAATAATAAAATATTCGAAATCAGCACCCTTAAAAACCTAACAAACGACTGGTCGCACGTTATTTTTCATTTTTTCAAATTTTGGCCCTATCGAGGGGGCTAATAGGGGGGGTTCAGAGGGGTCGGATGAAAGAACTGAGTACATATTCGAACTCAGCGCCTTCGAATTAGTAGTCATCGATGTGTTACTCGACTTATCGATTTTTTTGAATTTCGGTCAAAATGGTGGACCCCTGTACCCCCCCCCCCCTCCTTCGGGGTCTGGAGATCCCATCTTGAAAATTTGTCGGTTGAGAAAAGGGTAAAAAGGGCTACTCACTGTAATTTTTTCAGATTTTTAAATGGTAGCTTTCATATTTTGTGCATATCATGAAAGTTAAGCTTTCGCCACCAAAGTTCAACTTTGAGCTTTCCAAAATGTGATTATCACTTTTGAATCTACTTTCAATTCTCTTTCAGGCCCCGCAAACGGTTTTCCCTAAAGTACAGCCTATTTCAAGATATAAGCCTTCAAAGGGTAGTTTGGCGAAAAATCACAATTGCATGAAAATTACGAGGCCCACCCAACAGCCCTCTTGAGAGTTAGAAAAAAAAATCGTGGTTTCGTGAATAGACCACCAAGGGGAACTTATAGAAAAAAATCTGAGCGAAATCGGAAGACCCGACTTCACTTTTGGTCTGTTTTAGCATGGAATATCCCTCCAATAAGTGTCCAAAATTTCAAGCGCTAAAATTCATATTTCGAATTTTGGAGAATTTTTGAATTAAAATCACCTCATCGAGCTGCAAAATATGAACATTTTCCTAATCAACAAAAAAAGCTGTAATTCGGTATATACTGTATTTTCGACCTTCTGAACCAATTAGAAGTGGTTTCGAGACGTGTTAGAGTCTCCAAAAAATTTAGGAATTTTCTAGCAACGAAGAAAATTTTATAAAAATTGATCATAAAAACGGGAATAACTCGCAGCACAATTTTCCAAAATTGGTACTAGCTCAAATCCATATTTTTCTCCAGCAACTTTGAAAAATATACCTCAGTGTACGCATCGAGGTGAAAAACTGGAAGTAGATGAAAAGAGGTACCCATTTTCGACCTCTCGTGTCGATTGGAAACTGTTTCGAGACATTTCAGAGACTCATCCAAGCATATTTTTCAATTCTTTCCAAAACAAAGGCTCTGGTGCAATAAGGGGGTCATTTGGCCTCAGGTGGAATTTGGTAGAAATTCTTACGCAATTCGATTTGCATTGGTAAAATAAGATTTTAGAGCGTATGGGCGAATTTTTATCTCATCCCTTGGGGGCTGGGAACCCAAAATACACGTTTTTCAAGCTAAGAACTTCTAATAATTCTCTCTCCGCGAGTTTTCAACCGATTTTTTTCTAACTTGGCACGTAGGTAGAGGTACTAGAGGGAAGTGCTCTGAAAATTTTTTCAGATTTTTTCGACCGCTTTAATGACCTTGAAATGGACATTGAAAATTTCAAATCGCCCTGGGGAGGACACAGTTTTGGCGCTGTCTCAAATATTTTTTCAAATTAAAATTTTCCAATGTATTTCACAATGCTGAAAATTTTTTCAGATTTTTTCAAGTGGTGGAAAGTAGTCCAATACTCAAAAAACGGGTGTAATTCATCATTTTCGTAGCTTAAAATCATTGTTTTTCATCAATTTTTCATTTTTTATAGTTATTCAAAGGCTCAGACTCACCTTTTGCCAACCATTTTCCTTGGTCACAGGAATCGTCACGTTCGGGTCCGTATATCGAATTATCAACTCGATCTCCCTGTTGTTGTGTAAAAATTATTTAATAATCGCGTCCTTGGAAAAATATTCATGGTCAAAAATAAGTTTTACTAACCTCAATCCAAGCTTTCATTGCGGATAAAAAGGGATCTTCTAGTTTTCCACAAGCATCGTCGAACTTGGTGTCGTGTTCTGTTCAAGTATGACGAAATTTCTCATAAGGTGAAAATTTTCTTAGGAATGCATTAGCAAATAAAACAATGACGATATTTACGACTATTGTAAACTTCCTTGAATTTCTGTCTGCTTGCGATTTGTATGTAAATCATTGTGATGTAATTTGTATCCTGAAGATCCAAATAGTATCCTAAGTATTTACTGAAAACGGTCACAGGATCGTTGACCAAAGCGAAAAGTAAATCGTTGTAGGGTTTTTTGTCAACCAGTGGGACGTACTTGGGATCCACCAATGGTTTCTATTGAACATCTTGTTAAGAAATTTCTGCATTTGGATATTATTTGATTACCTACTCGAAAATAAGTAATTGTTTTTTACTCACTCCTCCATTCAAAGGAGCGATTGCTTTATTTATGTCAGCACATTGTTTCTGGGTTCGATATGGTAGAATACTTGCTACCACTTTATGGTCGAATTTCGAATCCACTATGGCTTTAGCGTCTGCGTTTGTATCGACGGGGGCACATGAGCACCAATTTGTTGTCTAGAAATTTTATCAGGTTGACGGGGTGAGAAAAATTAACTAACGTAAGAACAACCTGCAAAAACTTAAGTAGAAGAATTTCAATTTTTTCCCTCAATTTTACATTTTTGAGTAGGTACCTACCTAGGTATCTAATTATTGGAGAATTTCTCGAATTGAAGATTTGAAAATTTTGAAAAAATTCTACCCATTATTAAGAAAGTTATTAGAAAATTCACCCCAAACTAAGGCAGTTGAAATAAATCCATTTAAAAATAAACTACTCAATTTTCATAGATATCTATTTGGAATTTTTTCAAGAAGTGAAAGTTGCATTTTTTTGACCATTTTATTAAAGCATTTCCTTCGTATTCCAACTTACTTACCCCTTCGAAGATCAAAAATAAGAAAAATAAAATTAAATGTTGAAAAAGTACACGAACACACATTTCGACTTCAGTTTTTTTTCGGTACGGCGGTTTTCGACGTATTATTTCGATTTATACCTGTCGAATGATTTTTATTGAAACAGGTTTTTTTTCGAGAAAAAATTTATCGTTTTATGAAACAGATTTTTCATCAATTTTTGTGTACTTAACTTTGAAATTTATCTTGTTTGTCACCGAAATAACGCGCGTGCTTGCGTATTGCAATATTCGGATTATTTTTCAGTAAAAATCACGCTGTAAGCTGAAAATGTGAACATGAAATCGATTTATTTTGATTTTATCTCTGTAACGTGGATAAATCTAGTTGTGTGATTCAAATGATCGAGTTTTGTTCAGTTTTGATTCTTCATGGACGAATTCAGGTGATTTCGTATTTTTCGAGTCTTAAAATCATAATGTCATGTTTGATCTGATGAAAATAAAAAATTTTGAATATGTATGAGTAGGTACTCTCTTAATCTGAATCAGTCAAATTGACTGATTAAAAAAGATAGAATTGAGTCACTGATTGGCAGTCAAATTTCACAGATTAACAGTGGAATCAGTGGAATTTTGCTGCCAATTCAGTGAATCAATTTTGTCGATTTCAATCAGTCAATGTTCAGTTTTTGACTGATTCAAATTAAGAGAGTAGGCTTTCCATTTTGAGGTTTTTTTGAGGAGATATTCCCAAAAGTTTTGATTTTTTCTAAAAGTGCTGTAAATTGTTGAAAAATAGGTGTTTTTTATCCTTAATTTTTGGTCAAGGAAGTGAGTGCAAGTACCTACCTACATAATGATATATATCGTACCACACTCAGTATTTCTGGTTAGAAGTGAGGAAAAAATTTGAAGAAAATATAATTATGTTGCGTAGAAATGCCCAATGAACCATATTATGAAAAAAATTGACCTACGATGAAAAACCAAAAGTCGGCGTGAAAGACCGAATGCCTCAAAAACAAAATTAGGTTTTACAATGGGTACCACAGAAGTAGGTGATAGAATTGGTTCATCTCATTTCTAAAATCTGAAAAAACGACTCAGCAATTTTTTCACAAAATTGTTATTTACCTTGGATAAATATTTCAGCACACTTTTTTATGCAGAATTTTGCACGCTAAATCACTTGAGGGGGCCGAAGTGATGCTTTCTTGGGAGAATTTTCGCATTGAGTCTAAAAAATCGGAAAATTGCTTAACAGGCATCATAGCAGGTCACTTTTTTAGAGTGTTTGTCACTTTTTTCGACTTTGGTCACTAAAAGTCACGTTTTCATCCAAAGGTCACTAAAAGTCATTTTTTCCTCCCAAAGTCACTTTTTTCGCATTTTCAAGCAAAAATTCAAATTTTCACGTAAAAATTGTTATTTTTCAAAATTCTTTAAGAAAAAAATAAAAAGTTGATAATGATTTTTCAAAACAAATTTGCCCTCGCTTTGCTCGGACAGTATTTCAATAATTATATTTATAAATTTGAAAAAATTCTGTTTTTTTAAATCAGTAAAGTAATTGATTTTCGAGTCAATTCTTCATTTGACAGAATAAGTAAGTAATTTTGACTAAAATAAATCAATCAAACTATTGAAATATCACAGATTTTCAACGAAATTCATTTCACTGATTCAAAAAGGCGCAGTTTTACGAAAATTGACTAATTTAGATTTAGTGAGTAGATACCTAATACCTATAGGTCATATATTAATTGTTTGTTCCAAAAATCTCGTCATTTTTCAATTTTTCTTTGCTCAAATCTGTTTAATTAAATTAATTATGTATATCTGCCTCCTAAAGTGCCACTATAAAAAATTAGATTTTCAGATTACCTAATTTTTTCATTGAATTTTGACCCCCTCCCCATATTTTTTCTTGAATTCTCAGCCCTCTTTTTTTTAGCTATAGTGGTGGTGAAATAAAAAAAGAGAATTTTTTACGAATTCCAGAACATTTTTGGAAACTTTTCAACATTAAAATTCGGCAACACTGTGTGTTACAACCGTAATGAAATTATTATTATTTGTTTATAGTTTTAACGAAGGAAATTAATAAAATTATTTAAGTCGTTTCAGTTTATCTTTAAAATGATTGCAGGACACTTCAAAAAAAATTGTCCCCTCCCCCATCTAATTTTTGGTTATATTTTGCTCATTTTTTGATTACTTTTTGGTTACTTCTTGTTCGAAAAAAGTTACTTAATAATTACAAAAAAAAAATTTCCCCAAAAAAACTGTAAAAAAATTCCCCCGAAAAAATCGAATTTTTGGTCACTTTTTGGTCACTTTTTGGTCACTTTTTGGTCACTTTTTGGTCACTTTTTTCTTCGAAATTTCGCTATGATTCCTGTTTTATTGAAACGATAAAATTGGGGAAATGAATTACATGGAAAAGTATATTTGTTTTTCGAAATCACAATTTTTCGGGTCTCAGTTAGCTGGGGAATATGAGGCTAATGTGTCTTTGAAAATTTTATTCTTGAAAAGTCTCCAACGAACAGCAGGAAAATTTGCAACACCCCCCCCCTTCTACATGTAATGCTCATTTTTCCTTCCATTAATAAGGAAGTAGATTTTTAAATATTAGGTGGGTAAAGAATTTTTAAAAACTTAAAAAAAAAATGGAAAATTCGAATGATTCGAAAAAAATACTATGTTTAAAAAAATATATTAATTAGATCCTTTTTTCAATTTTGTGAATGGTAGGGTAACTGAGGGTAAGAAATATAGGTACCTAATACCTATGTATCTAAATTTTTAGAGTTGAAAAATTGATTTTTTAAATTTGGTGGACATGGACACCTTTCTGAATGAAACGAAAAAAGTTCAAGTCTTTGCGTTTACACCTATGTTTATTACGTGAAACTCGAAAATATGCTAAATATTTTTATATATGTGACCCGTGCAGGGAAAAGGTACCTAAAGTCGGATTTTTCAAAAATGAGTTTTTTGGCTTAAATGATAGGGGAGACTATGCGGAACATTTTAAGACCTGGATGAGCATCTTAAGTCAATTTTTCGGTGAGATAGAGACATTTGAAAATTAGAAGAAATCATGACTTTCAAAAAAAAAAATAATCGAAAAAACACGTTTAAAGCTGCGTAGAGGTCTGAACTATCTAAAAAAGCAAAAAAAAAATTTTTGAAAAAAATTGTCCATTTTTCATATTTTTGTCTCTAACTTAAAATTATGTTTTCCGACTTTAGGTACCCTGTCCCTGCACGGGTCACATATTTTTTATATTATTAATTAATATTCTATGCTTATGCAAATAATCAGCTTGTCATATTTTTTATCACACCGATATCTAGTAAAATAAAATTCATTAATTTTTCGTGATAGTGTCTACCATTCAGGAAGGTTTATACGACGGATCTATCAAAGCTGCCAGCATATCTTTGGTCACGTTGTACTGAGCTTTGCACTTCTAAAAACACATAGGTTCAATATCACAATGGAAACAAGAATCGCAAACTCATGAAAAAATTTCTATCAGTAGAAATGAAGTTACTAAAATGTAATCTTTGGCAGTCACACCATTGTAAGCTTTCTGAAAACTCGTATCGATGGCTTTAATGGCCTCTTGGGATCGACGAGTCGTAAAAATAATTATCCACAGAGCAAAATTATCTTCACCGCCGCCATGATCGTGAAGTAAGCGAGCCAGGTAATCATTTTCATCTCGAATATAACGAACTGTAAGATGTTTGAATGAGAGATAAAAAATATTCATTTTTTTTTTTGAATGAATCATAATGTGTTGAATGTTTACTCAAAGAGGTGTACAGGTTGACCAGATCTGCATTATTGATGTCCTTGATATCTTCGGCGATATCATCAGCTCCATCAGCATAACATTGCATTCCTTTTTTGGCATAGTTTATGGTGTGTTTCATCAACATATCTTCTAATACTATTCTACCTTTTGGTCCGTCATTCCATGTTGCCATCTCTGCAGTTAGGTTTTACGATTGAGTATTGTATACCTACCTCTACCTCTGACAAAAAAGGTATCCTAGCTGGTAATGAAATTTTGAACCGAAACAAAGATCTATTGAAAGTACATCATGAGACAATCCTCTATAGGTATCCAGAATTTCAGGTGTTGAAATTCATTTTTAAAAAATATTTTTTCTAATCAATAAAAAAAAAGTGTAGCTAATTCGGTATATACTGTATTTCGACCTCCTGACCTCCTGAACCAGTTTGAAGTGGTTTCAAGACGTTTTGGAGTCTCCAAAAAATTTAGGAATTTTCCAGCAATGAAGAAACTTGTTCTACGCGTAATTTCCTATCGGAAGGGGTTTTTCATTTTTCAAAAACACTCACTTCCTTGACCAAAAATTAAGGGTAAAAAACACCTATTTTTCAACAATTTACAGCATTTTTGGAAAAAATCCAAACTTTTGGAAATATCTTCTCAAAAAAGCCTCAACACGGAAAAATGGTTATGAACAATCGTGTTCCTCGTGTAATTTTCTATCAGACAGGTTCGTCTTTTTTCGAAAACACCCGCTTCTTTGGCCAAAAATTAAGGGTGAAAAACACCTATTTTTCCAATATTTACAGTATTTTTGGAAATTATGGAAATACGAAGCTAAAAGTACCCAAAATGAGTATTTTTTTTATACATGCTGGTAGGGTATTCTAAAAAAAGTCACCGCAAAAATTTCAACCCCTACCGTTAATTATAAGGGAGGTTATTGAATACTGCATTTAAAAAATCGAGGTTGTGGAAAGAAAAAGTACCATAAACGCGATGTTATTGCTGATTATTGGTGATACGAAACATTTCTTTGCGTCGTTGTAAGGATTCAAAAACGATATGTTAGTCATGGGGGTTAAGAGGTGAGGGGAGAAATTCAAAATTTAGAAAATTTTCATGTTCGGTGTCAAAAATTAGGTTTTTTGGAATGCCAATTACAATTGTGAGATCGTTTTTTTGTGAAAAATCAAAAGAAGTTGTGGTCTTAGTGTTGTGTAATTTCATTTTATCATTTTATTTTACTTGGAAGAAATTGTTGGCTGTCTTTTACAATAATAAATTTTAACATATAAAAATATTGACGTTGAAAAAAAAATTAAAGAAGTTGGAACAAAAAAAAAATTACCAAAATTTTGAATTGTCCTCTTCGAGCCACCAAAAATTACGAACCAAAATTATGCAAATCGAATTTATGACTTTTGCCTGTGCCTTTCGGAGGCTCCTTTTGATTTTTCCTAAAAAACAATCTCAAAGTTGTAATTGGCGTGCCAAAAAACCCAATTTTTGACACCGAACATGAAAATTTTCTAAATTTCTTCCAAAAGTGCTGTAAATAGTGGAAAAATAGGTGTTTTTTACCCTTAATTTTTGGTCAATGAAGTGAGTGTTTTTAAAAAAGAAAAAAACCCTTCCGATAGGAAATTACGCGTAGAACAATATTGTTCATAACTACTTTCAATTTTGAGGCCTATTTGAGGAGATATTCACGAAAAACCGGTTTTCAGCGGACGTTTACCCCTCCCCTGGGGGTAGCGGAGGGTTGTGGGGGTGTCCATTTTAGTATGTTGTGTAGTGGACCATTACAAACGTAAAACGCGAAAAAAAAATCAGGCTTTAGTTTTTGGGGGTCAACTCCTAAAATGCCTGGACTATATAAAAATGGACCATAAAAACGCATGTAACTCATAACACAATTTTCCAAAATTGGTAACTACTAACTCAAATCCATATTTTTCTCCGGCAAAATTTTTTGAAAAAAATTGGAAAATATACCTCAGCGTACGCATCGAGGTGAAAAACTGGAAGTAGGTGAAAAGAGGTACCCATTTTCGACCTCTCGAATCGATTCGAAACTATTCTGAGACACTCCTGAGACTCCCGGCATATTTTTCAATTCTTTCCAAAAAATAATTCTGCTTGAAATGGCAGTTTCGAATTTTGGAAAATTGTGTTTTAATTTATCAAATAAGTCACTAGTATGAATAATCCACGTATTTAGATTCTAAAGTTCATTTGAACCGTTATTATGAACTTTTCATCAGTGCAGGAAAATTCCAAAATTTTCTGATGACTCCAAAACGTCTCGAAACCACTTTCATTCGATTCAGAACGTCGAAAATAGGGAATATACCGGTTTCCCCCTTTTTTTGGTTGATTATATCAAATTTTCATATTTTGCGGTGAGATTTGGGAATTTTGAATTTTCAAAAATTCGCCAAAATTTGAGAAATGAACATTAACACCTGAAATTTTTATAATGAAGTTCATTTTTTTCGGTCAAAAATTTTACTGCTGGTTGGGATACCTCTCTTATGAGGGTTATTTAGGTATCTAATAGGTTTACGTATTCAGAGACTCAGACTCACCGTCTCCCACACATTTTCCTTGGTTGCAGGCATCATCTTGTTTGTTATCAACTCGATCACCCTGTAGTTATACAAAAATTATTTAATAAGTAATCGCGTCCTTGGAAAAATATCCATGGTTAAGTAATACAAAATCATAAGTTTTACTAACCGCAATCCACGCTTTCATTGCGGTTAAAAAAGGATCTTCTAGTTTGCCACAAGCATCGTCGAATTTGATGTCGTGTTCTGTTAAAGTAAGTATGGAAACATTTCTCTTAAGGTGAAAATTCTCTTAGAAATGCATTATCAAATAAAACATTGACGATATTTACCACTATTGTAAACTTCCTTGAATTTCTGTCTGCTTGCGATTTGTATGTAAATCATTATGATGTAATTTTTATCCTTGAGATCCAAATAGTGTCCCAAGTATTTACTAAAAACGGTCATAGGATCGTTGACTAAAGCGAAAAGTAAATCGTTGTAGGGGGTTTTGTCAGCCAGGGGGACGTACTTGGGATCTACCAATGGTTTCTATTGAACACATTGTTATGAAATTTCTGCATTTGGAAATACGTACCTAATTTTATTACCTACTCGAAAATATGAAAATATTTGTTGCTTACTCCTTCATTTAATTGAGCAATTGCTTTGTTTATGGCAGCACATCGTTCCTGGGTTCGGTAAGGTAGAATACTTGCTACCAATTTTGGGTTGAATTTCGAATTTACTATGGCTGTGGCATCTGCCATTACATCGTCTTCGGGGGTACAAAAGCACCACTTTGTTGTCTAGAAATTTTATCAGGTTGACGGGGTGAGAAAAATGAAATCTCGTAAGCAGATCTTTGTAAATAACGTAAGAACAATCTGCGATGACTTGAGTAAAAGAATTTCAATTTTTTTCTCAATTTTACATTTTTTTTAGTACATAGTACCTAATGATTGGAGAATTTGTCGGATTGAAGAATTAAAAATTTCGAAAAAGTTCTACTCATTATTAAGAAAGTTCTTGGAAAATTCACCCTAACTGAGGAATTTGAAATAAAATTTAAAAATAAACTAGGCCAACTTAATTTCCTTGATATATATTTAGAATTTTTTCAAGAAGTGAAAGTTGTACCAATTTTTTGACCATTTAATTAAAGCATTTCTGTCGCATTCCAACTTACCCCTTTGAAGATCAAAAATAGGAAAAAGAAAGTTAAATGTTGAAAAAATACACGAACATACATTTCGACTTCAGTTTTTTTTTCACTACGACAATTTGCGAATATATTTCGATTTATACAAATCGAATCCTTTTTATTGAAACAGTTTTTTTTTCAAAAAAATTTATCGTTTTATAAAACAGATTTTCTATCAGTTTTTATGTACTTGACTTTGGAATTTATCTCGTTTTTTCACCGAAATAACGTGCTTGCTTGCGTATTGCAATATTCGGATTATTTTTCAGTAAAAATCACGTTGTATAGCTGAAAATGTGAACACGAAATCGTTTTATTTGCATTTTATCTCTGTAACGTGGATAAATCTACTCTCTTAATTTGAATCAGTTAATTTTCACTCGTTTAAAGTCAAAATTGAGTGAAAATGACTGAAAGAAATTGTCAGAATCTTGTTAATGCCAAATTCACTGCGAAAAATATAATTTCACTGATTCATCCAGTTAAAAAAAAAATACTTTACGAATCAGTTGGAAAACTACCAAAATTTCAGTAATTTTCACTGATTCAATAGTAATTATTTTCATTTAACGGTTTTAACTGGTGTTTTTTCCACTGTAAATGTTATTTAGTCAATTTTCACTGGTTTGCAGTTGAAAATGACTGATTGAAATCTACAAAATTGAGTCACTGTCGAATCAGTAGAACTTCACTGATTCATTCAGTATAAAAAAATCATCTATGAATCAGTAGAAAAACTACCAAAACTTCAGTAATTTTTCACTGATTTATCCAGTGAAAAAAAAATAGTTTTGAATCCGTTGAAAAACAACCGAAACTTCAGTAAATTTTACGGATTCAGTAGTAGATTTTGTAATGTACGAAATGAATCGATGATACGAGTATTTTACTGAATCATTCAGTTAAAATTGAAATTTTACTGATTCTACCATATCACGCATGTTGAAAAACATCACTGACTAATCAGTTGTCTGAGAAATAATTTACTGTTACAAATTGAACCAGTGATATGTTGACTGATTCAGATTTACAGAGTAGTTGTGTGATTTAAATTATCGAGTTTTCTTCAGTTTTGATTCTTCAAGGACGAATTCAGGTGGTTTCATATTTTTCTAGTCTTAAAATCATTTGATCCGATGAAAATAATTTTTTTTGAATATGTATGAGTAGGTATTCTCTTAATCTGAATCAGTCAAATTGGCTGATTAAAAAAAAACAGAATTGAGTCATTGATGAAATCAGTGAAAAATTTACTGATTCAATTAGTGAATTTTCATTTTTGAATCAGTAATTTTTTTCTCAACTACTGAAATGAATCAGTAGATTGAAATTTTTACTGATTCATTTCAGTAGTTAAGAAAAAAATTACTGATTTAAAAATGAAAATTCACTAATTGAATCAGTAATTTTTCACTGATGGCAGTCAAATTTTACAGATTAACAGTGGAATCAGTGGAATTTCACTGCCAATCCAGTGACTCAATTCTGTCGATTTTAATCAGTCAATCTTCGGTGTTTGACCGATTCAAATTAACAGAGTATAGGTACTCTCTCATTTAGAATTTAGTGAAAATTATCGAAAATCACTGAGAAACAGTCAGAATTGCAGTACAGGAGAAAATCATCCTACAATTTTTTCGAGCTTTTGAGGCTGGGATGGTTTTTGGGTTGAATTTTCGGATGAATTTTTATCCCAAAAATCATCCCACGATTTTCGAGTTTTTGAAGCTAGTATGATTTCGAAATTCGAAGTTGAATTTTGGAATGAATTTTCATCTCAAAAATTACCCTACGATTTTTCCTAACCTTTAAGGCTGGGATGAATTTTGAAATGAATTTCCATCCCGAAAATCATCTTAAAATTTTTCGAGCTTTTGAAGTTGGGATGGTTTTTTGGTTGAATTTTAGGATGCATTTTCATCTCAAAAATCATCCTACAATTTTTCCAAGTTTTTGTGGCTGAAATGAATTTCAAGATGATTTTTAGAATAAATTTTCATCCCAAAAATATTTCCATGGGTTTCCCGAGAAGATGACTTTTGCCATCAAAATCATTTTCACAAGTCATCCCACTACTTTTTCGAGCTTTTGAGGTTGAGATGATTTTAGTTAACAAGAAATAAATACCCCTTCATTCGATCAATATACCCAACCGAACTATTGTTTATTTATTTTGTACACTAAATTAATCTTCAAAGTAATACTTGAGTTCTGTTACCAGCCATATTTTTATATTCATTAAGCCGCGTATTCTCTCCAATGAAAATGGATATTTTTAAAAAATGGAAAAAGTATTAAGATATTGAAGAAAACACATTTAAATTATTGACATTTTAAACAAATTTGTTAATTTTTCACTCCGCCTTAATGCAGGTACGTAATAAGTAGGTATGTAATATTTGGTGCAATCAATTGTATCAATCATCTTGACCGTTTTGTGACGTCGATTGTTGTGAGCTTGGTGGCGGGTTCATATTATAAGATACATAAGTCGGATCTAGCATACCTGCCAGCATATCCAAGAACACCTTATCTTCGCAGTTACAATTCTAAACAATAAAAGAAAATCATAATGTCATCAAAAACATGAACAAGATTAAATCTAAGAAAAAACTTGAGAACAAAGTGAAACCCCACCAAAACGAAGTCTATCAGGCAAACGCCATCGTAAGCAGCTTTAAAAAGCATCTTTCGCGCTTTCATGGCTTCTGGCGTTCGAAAGAGTTGACAAGACGACTATCCATATTGCAAATGTATCGTGTTCATCGCCCCCCCCCCCCCCTCCAGTGATCGTGAAAGTCTCCGAACCAAAAAATCGTTTTCATTTTCAATATAAATCACTGAAAGGTTTAAGGATAAAATGATTTTACTGGATTGATGGTGATGGGTAACAAGGAGGAATGAGGTGCTGGTTAAAAAAAAAATGTGTTTACCCAAAGAAGTGTATAAATCGATGAGATCTTGATTTTTAGCGCTTTTGATGTCTTCGAGTAAATCATTGGGGTAACATTCGATACCTTTTTGGGCGTATGGTATCGTATGCTTCATTAACATC
>JAVBJF010001152.1:0-19452 GCA_033439095.1 Pseudococcus viburni | reverse complement strand
TGAAAATCATGCCCCGCAAAATTTATTAAAATTAATGAAAAAAAAAATTATTTCGACGAATAATTCTTCTAGAACATAGAAAATTGGATATTTTAGAAATTAATTTCTTAAATTCACACTGATAAATGATAGAGTGGTCACTGATTCGATAAAACATTTCAGTAAAACGCTTGCATCTGGTTGTGGCAAAAAGGGAATAATTTCAAACGTATGCGCATGCGCAATGCATCCCCCCCAACAGTTTCCCCTTTCCCTCTTCGTAAATTTTTTCAATTTTATTTCCGTACTTTTAAAAAATTGCATTTACCTACTTAATTACTCACTTATTCAGTTGAAGGAAATTTTGAAAAACATAAAGTTGAAAAATTTCTTTGAAAATTGGGAAAATTTTTCCAATTTGGAATTTTTTCAACTTCGATTTTCAAAGTTCTTTTCGACTTTTTTGTTTTTTAAAATCTCGTCCAACTCAAAATTTTTTCCCAATAATTTCAAAATTTCTTTTAAATTTTTTTCAAAAAAAAATTGGTAATTTCATGTTTTTTAAAATTTATTTATTTCTTCCAATTCAATAATAGGAAGAATAAGAAATTGAAAAATTAAAATTATTCAATCAAAATTGGACAAATTTTGGTAAGATTGAAGTTTAAACTGTAGGAGAAATTTTAATGGGTATGACTTCTGAGAAAAAAATAGAATTAAAAAAATAGGAAAAATAATTCACGAGTTGAAATAATTTGAACTTTGCATAAATTTGAACTTGGATCGTCGAGGTCGAAATCCCATTTGCGTAAAAATGAATTAAGAGCTAGTCAGCAAAATATGCCATGAGAATCAAAAAATATGTAAAACGTTTTGCCTAACTTGTATTCTGAAGGAGCAAAAAAAGAAAAACCTTTATGAATCTTACAATATTAAGGGTATTCTTTACCTCGCGAACAGAAAGTGCGGTTTCGGGTTGCCTATAGCTCTTCCTACGCATTATGCCTACGTCACAAACCTGTAGTCGAATCACCATATGAACGACTAGAAATCATGATCTACCAGGGTGCATTCAGCGACAACGTAACGCTACGAGGTTCTCTTCAACACCCCGTGCATCCCTTACCTCGCATCCCTTATACCTCCTTTTTAACGAGACAATACAATGGACAATATAAGAATTGTTTAGATTTTACCACTGGCTACTACACAGTAAACATATACGTATACGATGAGAGGTTGAAACACAGAAGAAACAGCTATTTTATTTTCTCGAAGCTCGAATATTTCTTTGCACAAAAATAATTTGAAAGTTGAAATCTCGTAATTTGTAGCGAATTAAGCGACCTACCAAAAAAACGATAGATACCAAAATTGTAGAGAATTAAATTTTCTTCTAGTAGTCAACGGTCAAAATTGTTCTGCATAGAAGTAGCCGTTTTCACGGTACCATATTCTCAAATAAAGTTGAAAATTATTGTGATTTAACGAATTTTAATGTTCAACTTTACTTGAGAAATAACTCCTAGAAAAAAATTAGCTGAATAGAAAGGAAAATTAATTCTCTAAGACTTTGTTTCTGATTTCTTTTTTTAATAGGATGCATAATTTGCCTAGAAAGGGTATAAGCCGGTTAAGTATGGTCAGGCATGCCACACAGATTTTGGGGAAAAATAGTGCACTTTAGTGGCTTTTTATGAGGCAAAAAGTGACCTGTTTTTCGAAAAAAGTGACCAATTTTTCACTTTTCTTCATAAATAAATACACCACCTTCCCAAAAAAAGTCACAACTCAACTGTATTTCTCTCTGTGATAGTACTGAAAAAATACTTTTTTTCTGAAACATTTTTTTATGAAGGGTAAAGGGTGCCATATTTCGACCACTTTTTTTTCAAACTTCCACCAATCAAAGACTTATTGAGGTAGAAACGTCAGAAATAGTTTTAAAAAATACATTGATCTTTCCTCCACCACCCCTTAAAATTTTGAGCCGATACGATCATTTTTTGTATTTTTTTTGTGATTTTTTTCTCAGGAACTCAAAAATTGATTTTGAAATTTGGAATCTTAATTCCGACCACCAGCTGATTTTCGTCTTCAATGAGCGGAATCTACCCGAAAAGAATTTTTTCATATTCTTCTTTCACAGAGTGAACAAAATTAGTATTTCGAGCCCCATATGTTAGCGCATATTTTCGCATATTTTGGATATAAACGCATATTTTTACATATTTTGCCATTTTTTGCGCATAATTGACCATATTCGACCATTTTACTCGTTTTTAAGCATATTTTACTCAGTCGTTTCGTCTTTTTTTTACTCTTTTTTTTCATCTTTGCCACGCAAAATTCCATTTTTTTTGCATTTTTTCCATCTTATTATGATTAGAAAATGAAAATGACAATCCGTCTTGTAGAATAACTTTTTACTGAAAAAAAATCGTAATGTTCTGCATTTAAAAAATTAAGCTAGTATTTTTTAAATTTTAAGCAAGAGCAGAAGGTCGTTTGAATGAAAAAAAAGTGACTTTAGAGTGAAATAGGACTAATAGTGACTTTTGGCCAAAAAGGACTTTTAGTGACTAACCCTGAAATAGGGGACAAGTCACTAAAAAAGGTGACTCTGTGGCATGCCTGTATGGTGGTTTGGCCTTGGAAACCGATCTGAATCGCTCCTACCCCAAAAGGTCACCCCAGATGAGAAACTATCGTGACAGAAATTTTGGACCCCAGAGTAATTATTTTGGGGGGAGGGGCCAAAACGTGTTTTTTTTCCGTCATTTTTTCAATTTTTCGTAATTTTTGCCAATTTAGATAGAAATTTTGCGTTTTTTTTTCAGATGGATTTTAGAGAGTCTGAAGAACAAAACCAAATAAGAAATTTTTTTGGGGCAATTTTTTCGCCGAGTTATGGCGTTTTGAAAATTTTGAGCCGCCATTTCATCCCCCTGCGGTCATTTTTGTAAAAATTCGAATAACCGATACCTATTGGTATCGATTTCATTTGAATCAAACCTCCTGAAAAGAAATCTGCAGTCGAATTTCCATTTGAGCAATTTCTTCGCTACCTTCCGCCGTCAAATCAATAATTAAATTACATTGGAAAATAATTTTCAGAACTTTTTAAATTGATATCTCTTTTAGATTTCTTTGTCCTTTTGTGGATAGATGTGCCTTGAAAAGTACTTTTCACTCACGAAAAAGTCTTGTGGCGTATCGATTTACTACATAGAATTTTTTCTGCTGATCATAATGTATACTTCACAATCACAACACTGTTATTTCAGTTTATTTCCAAGATCTAAGATTTGAAAGACTTATTTTGTATAGGTATAAGTCAGAAACACTAAATAATACTAACATCATCAATTCAAACTACTGTATATGAGAGAAAGGACTTAGGTGTAACGAAAAAAAATTACACTTAGGTCTCTTTCTCATGTTCAGTTTTTAGAGTTAGTATTATTCGGTAGTTTTTCTTACTTATACGACGACAATTAAATTGTCATCAAACTTTATTATTTCCAGTATAATAAAATTTAATTTAAAATAATAATAATAATAATAATAATAATAATAATAATAATATAATAATAATAATAATAATAACATAACTAATAATATCGACCCCGTTCACTGCAGTACAAATGATTTTTCGTACAAAAAAATATGAATCGGAAGTGGTTGTTCGAAACAGATCATGTTGATTTAAAAAAAAATAGTATATTTCAGTTTCAGTGCAGTAATTCAGTTCACCAATTTGATTCTCCACAATACTCTCGTGGGAAGTCGGAAGTTCACGGGCTAAAGTACTTTTCAAGGCCATTTCTATCCGCAAAAGAACAATAATTTAAAAATTTCTGAAAATTTTTTAATGTAATTATTGATTTGACGGCGGAAGGGGAGCGAAGAAATTGCTCAAATGGAAATTCGACTGCAGATTTCTTTCATGGAGGTTTGATTCATATGAAATCGATACCAATTCGTCGGAATATTCGAATTCTTTAACAAAAAGTGACCGCGGGGGGGGAGGGAAGGGGCCGAGGAACAGGGTTCTTCGATACAATTTACCGTTGACCTTGGGATGAAAATAAATTTTATAAAATAATCGTTTTGGCAAAATTTCCCCCATGACTAGTAAGGTACGTAGATATGCGAATTTCGGTTATTATTTTACAACGCGAGGGTCCAGCTTTAATTTTTTTTCACAATGTTCCACCACTCCAAAATTTTTGAAATTTATATGATTGGATAAATAAAACCTTTTTTTGGAAAAAAATTCCATTGTAGGGTTGACCATTTTTTCAAATGGCGGCTCAAAATTTCAAAACGCCATAACTCGGCGAAAAATTGTCCCAAAAAAATTTTCTTATTTTGGTTTTTGTTCTTCAGACCTCTAAAAATCCATCTGAAAAAACCGAAATTTTCTATCTAAATTTTTGGCGAAAAATTACGAAAAATGAAAAATGACAAAAAAAAACACGTTTTGGGCCCCTCCCCCAAAATAATTGCTCTGAGGGTGCAAAATTTCGTCACGATAGTATCTCATATGGGGTGACCTTTTGGGTTTGGAGCGACCGATGGGTTTCCAAGGCCAAACCACCAACTTAACCCCGGCTATACCCTTTTCAATTTTCTACAGACAATTCTGAGAAATGAACTAGGAATTCGCAAACTCGACAAAATTTTACCAAAAAAAACTTCACTATATGGGCCTTTTCTGCAGTGGTGGAAAAATTTCTGAAATTTTTTTTGGATACTCCCAAAACGTCCAAAACGATTGTAATCAATTTAGGAGTTCGAAAAATACGTTATATTCCAAATTTCAGTATTTTTCCCTAGATTAGATCAATTGGTAATTTGCAGGGCGATCAAGAAATTTGAAAAAATTCAAAAATTTCGCCAAAAAATAATTCGAAAAACGAATTGAGCACCTGAATCCTGATAGCGGTTATTTTATGATTACCTTTGATTTATTTTTTTGTTTCGGCTCAAAATTTACTTTCGGTTTGGGATACCTCTATTGTAACTTTTTTTTTCAATAGCTATAGTTGGGGCAACTCTCTTCAAGTTCGTTTTTAAGTAGGTCTAGGTACCTATCAACCTTGAATTTTCTCAATTCTTAAACTGGATTTCTTATATTAAATTTTTCGAAATTTTCATGAAAAAAACGACTTACAAATAATATAACATACTTACGATTAAGTGATTATTTTCAATTTTGGGTTTTAATTTTTTCGAAGAGATCTCTCCGATTTTTATTTTTGAAAAACCGGGTTCAAATTTAAAAAAAGAAATAATTTTTGAAATAAATGCTCTATTTATTTTCAAAACTAAATTTTTTTAAATGAATGTATGAAAAAAAAAAACTATTTCTTAAGTTTTTTTAAATGACACGACTTTTTCAAGTTTTAAAAAAAAATATTTTTCATAATCAACAATTTTTTGATCTTTTTTGAAAAAAAAATTTCGTTGTTTTCTCTCATCAAAATCAATTTTATTTAAAAAAAATCAATATCGAGATTTTATTTATAATTTCAATTTGTTAAATAATAAATTTCAAAAAATTATATTTCAAATTTTTAATATTTGGGAAAATTATAATTGTTCATCTGATTTTATTTTTATTCTTTTGGAACCCTTCTCCTATTAGCGAAACCCTAGTTCGCCTTCCCCTTCCCCGCCACCTCAGATGATCGTAGCAGGTATTCGACTTTCGAAGTAAAAGAAATATCACTTCACTCCTTGCCTTCTTGGTGAAGCACGTCAATCTATATTAAAATAAAACAGTTTGTGGTGAAGAACATAGCCCTCATACTTTAAAACCAAAATAATCCACGAACACTACATTTTTTCTGCTGAACTGTTGGCTGGAATGCTGTCGTCATATAAATGTCCCGCCACCCGCTTTTTCGTATATCAATCTACTAAACTTACATACCGGATTACTTCGCGAATTTTTAAATTTTTGAAAAAAAATTTTTTCACAAATTGTTTAAAATAAGTAGATGAAGCAATGTATTTTGCCAAAATTAAGATTTATTCTTCAACCTTTTCATTACACTGCTGCGACTTGCCGTTTCCTGGCCATTTCTAGTAAACTAAATTAATAAATACGAAAAAATCTTAAAAATACATTGCTAGATAAAGGTTTGAACTTACATTAAAAACAAACCCCATTCAAATCCGTTCATAATTTGCGGATTAATCCGGCATATAAAATTTTGGGGTTTTTTCCCCCCCCGCATTTACTCTAACGAGGGTGTAAAGAATACCCTTAATACTTGAGTTGGACAACAAGTGTATCATATTTTTTGTTTCTCTCGGACATGAAATTATCATTTGGTCACATCAAAATTACTTATATGATTTTCTGAGAAAATCTTTTTCCTACCATTTAAACACATGTAAAATACATGTAGGTAAAATCGAATTATGATCGCATAAGTCAAGACATTTTTTCAAAACGGGCACCCAACGATCTGGAATTTTGATATCGCGTCGCAGCCGACAAATTAGCCACCTTTTCATTCATATTTCAGAGGAGACAGTTTTGAGTCCCTCTCAGAGTTACAAAATGCCGCATCGCGGTCGTAAAGTCCAGGATCCAGGGACTAAATTCACCCAGAATATGTATCAGGCATAAAAAGAAAAAATGATGCGAAATATGTTGAATTTTTCCCACTGTTTGACTCATGCGAGTCTTAGTTACCATACAACTCGATTTTTTCAAGTTCACATTATTTTCAAAAAATTTTCTACTCCAATTGGAGTTTTTTCTCATTTGTTAGCATTTTTTTTTCTAACTCCAATTTTTCCGATTCACCCAAAAAAAAATTTTGTCTCCTATATATTTTCAACTCCAATAATTTTTCTGAAACTGTTTATTCGTAAGTTTTTCTCTAAGGTCTAAATTTTTTCTCAAAAAAATTGCCACCTTCAATGAAATAAAATTTTTTCTTCAAAAATTATTCTCTATTTTTTTTCAAAGCTGAAATTTCTTCTTAAAAAAAATATTTTCCTACTCTGTTGCAAAAATTTCAACTTTAATTCTAATGAAAGTTTTCTCAACTCTAAATTTCTTCTCGATTTTTTTTTTCAACTTCGTTATTTTGTATTTTTCGACTCTGAAATTTTGAGAACTCAAAAATGAAAAATTTTTAAGAGAATTTAAAGTTATTAAAAATTTTGAGATCTAAAAATGAAATTTTTTTGAGTTGACAGTTTTTGAAGCTCTCTTATTTTGAATGGCCCTAGCCCTTCATTTTAGATGTTAGCAAAAAATTCGCACTAAAATTTTGTTCAGTTTTCATGTAGGTACCGCCCATTTCCATAGTTAAAAACTTGTTTACTTACGTGATTTTTTTGGAATTCTGCATTTGCCCCTCCTTCATTATAAAAATAGGCAACATGTTCAATCTCAAGTTTTTTTTGTGGTACTCGGCTTATATCCAAAAATTAAGTATCATCCACCAAGAGAATTAAAAAAAACTGTCGTCCAATTTTTTGGGTTAATGAAACATTTGGGGGGGGGGGAGGACGTCATCGTCAGGTACTTTTACCATAGTCTCATTCATCAAAAAATTACACTTGATATATAAATAATGTATGTACCTAATCAAATTCGTAAAAAAATAATCGTGATATCAGAAAATTCGTACAGACGTTACAAACTTTGCAACTACCAAGGTACCTCTTACCAATTCACCGCAGTTCATTTTTCCGAAAGAATTCAATAAGACGAAATTCTTTCAGTAGGTATTTTATTCACTTGATTTTATAGAATTGTGTTAGTTAAAGTGTCAGGGTAATACGATTTTACGATTGTGCATATGATCCATACGGCCTAAATCGGGTATTGCCATTCTGGCAATCATAGGCACGAAATTTGAGAAATGCCAGATCTAAGCGTGATTTTTCACCATAGTTACGACTGAACGATGAAATTTATCGTGGTAATATTCAGAGAAATATTCAATAATGGCACCAAAAATACCATACTACCTTTTTAGTAGGCACATTTACATAGGTAATTGGGGGAAAAAAATGGGATTTTGTTTTATAAATTCGAAAAATTTTTCATTTTGAGACAAAAAAGCTCATGAACCAAACATTTTCCCATTTTTTGCCTTTCCACTCTAAATAATCTCATTTTTTATTCTTCCTAGGATATCGAGTCCATTCCAGTGAAAAATTAATTTTCAACGTGTCCCATGCTTTTGGTCTTTTTGAAAAATTTTTTGAATAGAAAATATATTATTCTACAGTTCTAATTCAAAAACAATTTTTTTCAAAAAATGATGATTAAAATATAAGGTCAATTGGGGTAATTGTAAATTTTTCAGAAAATTGAACCGATTTTGTGATACTTTTTTTCGTTTTAGCTCTGGAGTAAGAAAGCAGGATTGAAATTTTTACCCTGTATCATGAATGTAGAGAGTAATATGGCGTTGGTTTGCTCGATTCGTAATGTCATTTCCGAAATGTATGGGATGGACTTCGTTTACAATTGGACAAGAATATTTACATAAATGTAAATGCATACTTTTTGCCCCATAAAAAACGTATCCCTCAGTTTTTTTGCACAATTTGAGAAAAAAATATACAGATTAAATATTTAAAACGCATGAAAAAACTAACTTGTAAAAAAAATTCAAAAAAAAAATCAAACCAAAAACAGTGAATATTTTGTGTTTTATAATTTGTGAATCCCATTTAAAAAACACGTGTTTAGCAATTACCCACCCTGAAAATTTTGATGGGTATTTGTGAATGCTGCAGAAAATTAATTTCTCAGCTTCACAACCATAAGAATTGAATTTTCATCCATTTTTGAATGTCCCTGTAGAACTCAATTAATGCATCAAACAACCACTTTTTCAACTTTTTTTCTATTTTTTTCTCGAATTTTGAAGATTACTTAGATTGTGTGAAAACCAAAATTTGATATCATGTTTTTTTCATCGCGAAATTTTTCATAACATCTTTCACCAAGACCCCAAAGTTTTTTATTATATGTAGTAAGAACAATTATTCAAAGTTTTTATTTTTGGCAACTCCAGTTCACTAGATGCATCTAAGTATTTACAGCATGACTTGTTTACAATTACCCCATGTTTACAAATACCCCAAATGACCTTACCTACCTAAACAATTTTAAAATACGATTTCCAACCCCCCCCCCCCCCCCCACGGAGGCGTTTTCAAACGAAATAACTGCAACAAATTGAAGGAAGGGCAAAATGATTTTTTTTTCAATTTTGCCGGTTCAAAATATAGGGTTTCCACTATTACTTACTCAAAATGAAATTAATTCACCATTCAGTTGAGACTTAACTAAATTAGAAATTGTGATTGAAATTATTTATTTTAGGTACATGATAAGTAGGTACTAAATTATTCGTAGTAAGTTCTATCCCAAAAATTTCGAAAGATAAGCATCCAAGAAAATTTCTCAATACCGTCGATCCACATCACAGAAACGAATAAAAAATAAAACATTAAGTACTGAAAATACAAAAATAGTATAACTATTGTAGTAGGTATAATTGATCACCGATATTCCATTCAATCTACCAGCCATAGCGTTGCAAACTTCCGCAATCACTTGGGTGGATGCATCGAAGTACATATTTTTCCAAGCAGTAGTTATCATCACCTCCGCAGATTTTGCAACAATATAATCGATAGTGCTGGATTTCAGTTATATGGGCACTATGGAAAATCCGCTAAAATCAACGTATCACCTTGCATTCCTCGTCCGATCAATTCTTTCTCAATCATGCGTCTTGGCTCACTCTTTCAATCCAACGAGATCATATTTTTCCAGCTGCGGCCAGTAAACCATCAGCCAGCCTCTCTAAATTTTACTGATTCATTAGTATAAAGTATAATTCAACATTTTCCTCCACAACTTCGTTCGTCGAAATCTGAAATCTCCACTTTATCGTGTAAATTCTCGATCGTATTTTTCATGTTTAAACATAGCGGCAAAACTGAGCTGCGAGCCATCAAAATCAATTTGTGAGCTTTTGAAATTTTTTACCATTCGCTGATATCACGACGTCGGTCAAATTCTTCATTTTTTGAATAACGTTTTCCTTGGACATCCCTCGATTGTAAGACAAAACTTTGGAACTTTCGACTGGCATTTAATCGAATTGAAATAATCCAAACGTTGGAGACGGGAATTCGCAAAAGTAAAAGTTATCTCTGCAATAAATTATTAGTTTATCATTCGATGGTAATTTGTAATAATTTTTTAATCAAGCTGAAGTAACCCCAACCCTTCATCATCCTGATGATTTTTCAAATTTCTAATACGTGTGCTTACATGTTGTTTACATATTTTTTTTTTGATCATCATCAAAATGGAAAATTTAAAATTTTCCAAAATACTTTTGAGCATTCACTCGTACTCGTAGAATCCAGGTATAAAAATAACGATGAAATCATTCATTTCGCTACTTTATAGTTTTTCTATTTGGATAAAGATTTAAATACCACTTGCATCCATCATCCTATACAGTAGCAAGGCAAAACTGGCGACCTCAAGAATTTGACCTTCTCCCAGTCGTCGTTTTGTGGAAACTGTAATCATGGATTACCCATAGGTAATTTGCTTTTATAAATTTTGATCTTGGTATCACTCTATTTTTGTATGGACGGCTCCATCCGGTCCGAGAGTAGACGATTTCTAAGGTGGTTGGTCCTAGGAATCACGAAAAGTTTACCAGATGATTATGGGTTAAGTATGTTCTAGGGTCTAGTTCGTTTCTTTCTGAAAGAAAAAAATCGCCATAAGAAAAAAACTTGAAAGAAAAATTTTATCGACAGTAACTTGGTTGGAAAACATTAAGCGACCAAATACTTATACATCAAAGTTTGAAGATAGCACCGCTGCAAATTGACCCCAACTACTAGCAAAAAGTTGATTTCGACGAAAAATGGAGAAAGCTATCCTCTGGAGGAGAAGCGAGTGGAAACGAGATATTTAAAAAATCTGTTTTTAGGATGGAATGGGTCAACCTTCAACTCACCTGGTGACATCATTTTCTTTGTTTTTGAAAACCAGAAAATCAGTGTTGCGCTGCATGCACGCTAAAAAAAATGCTGCAGTTATGGAGGTCACTTGTCACTTTGCAGTTATGAAAAGGTCATTTACGCCCCGGAACCGGTCATAAGCTTTGGAACGAGTTATTCCACAGATGTACTACCTTACGACTCGACAATGCTCAATATGCATGTTGGAACCCCCTCTTTTTCCCATAGGTGGCGCTGTACACAGATAAAAAGTATGAGACAACAAAAACAAAACAAAAAAAAATTGAACTAGGATGAACACATTCCTGACAGTACTCGAAAAACTGACACAAAATTGACGTTTTCAAAATTTTTCCCCACCCTTCATTTTCTCTCCCACCGCCCTCAAATTTTGCCAATTTTTAAAAGGGAAGGGGAGAAAATTGGAGAAAACAATTGAAATAATGAAAACTATATTGTAATGTACCTCAACGAGGGGAAGAAAAATGGCGGTAATTCCAAATTTTTTCTACCTCCCTCCATTTTCCTCTTCCACCCCCTTCTCAAATTTCAAAAGGGAGGGGAGAAAATTGAAAAAAATTGAATGATGAAAAAATGAAAAAAAATTTATTTTTTTTCACATGGTAAAGACTCGGACGAAAGAAGAAAAAATGGCGTATTCAGACTTTTTCTACCTCCCTCCATTTTCTCGTCCCACGCCTCCATTTGATGTCTGATTTTTCAATTTCAAAGGGGGTGGGAGAAGAAAATGAGGGAGATAGAAAAATTCTGAATACACAATTTTTTTTCTTTCGTCCGAGTACATTAAATATCGTTTTCATTACATATTTTAATTTTTTTCAATTTTCTTTTCTCCCCTCCGTTTTGAAATTTGTAAAATGGTGGTTCCAAAAGCTCATGTCAGGGTTCGCGGGAATTAGATTTTAAAATGTGTTTAAGCAAAAAGAAATTAATTGGGATCGAATGACAAAAAAAACTGAAATTTGGTATAGTTTAATCCTATTTTTGACATCGTAGAAAATGCGATTGTAAGTATGTAGTTTCAAGACGTTTTGGAGTCTCCAGAAAATTTTAGAATTTTTAAGCACGCATAGAGAGGTCCTGTTAAAAACGGTCCGATAATGAACGTTTAGCACCTAAAATACAGATTCTAATACTAATGTGTGCTTCTCACATATACATAATAGATGGCCCACGAACAATTTCAAAAATCACAATTTTGCACTTAGCCACTTTGCAGGTCATATCTTCAATTCCTCGAGTGAATGAGTATTGAGTAAAGACTTTGTCCTAGGTAACAAGCAATTTTGATAATGATTCTAAACAAAATCATTACCGACGTGATAGCGTATTCAAATTTAAAAAAAATTAACAGTCATCGTGATTCCATAGATTGACGAGACCTAGGTCTAACATCTACTTACAATGAACTTTCGTTTCATATAGGCCTACAATTGTTACGACCGATACGCATTATAATAAATCTTCTACATTTAGGCCTATTTCTAGGTGAGGTTGATATGTTCTAGGTAAATGGTAATCGTGATACGTCACCTCGAATTTATTTAATTGTCGTAGCAACGAAGACAAATTAAACTAGTTTGATCCTAGGTATAACAAAAAAATGAATTATTTTCACACGAAATTTTTTTGACTAGAGCACACTTTCTCTAACAAGAAGCTGCATTGACATTGATAACCAGTCCATTGATAACTCTCCATTCGTAAGGTCGCCACGTGGCGTAAGTACAGAATTTTCTCTTCTGGAAATCTGGCAGTTGTCAGATTTTAATGAGCCATACCGTATCAGTCCAGAAAGCTATTAATTCGAACCACTAAATCGAAAGGCGACAGATCAGGTGTCCTTTGTTTGGTGTTGGTCACTTTTATTTTCAAGCGTGTATCAAACTACGTTGTAAAGTTTTTTTTTTTCGTGTCCTCGTATTTTCGTAATGTTTAAAACAATTTTCTCAATATTTTTAAACTCCTTTATTATTTTTTTCAATTTCTTTTCAGCCTTGAAAACTTTTTCAAACTCTAAAATTGTGCATCAATTGTGTCTCAAAATTTTTTCAAACTTGTCCATTTTTCTCAATTTTTTTCAAATTGTAAAATTTTTTCTCAAAAGTTATTCAGTTTTGTAAAATGTATCTCGAAATTCAACCTTGAAATTTATTCAAACTCTGAATTGTTTCATCAATTGTTCTTACAAATTTTTCAAACTGAAATTTTAATTTTTTTCTAATTATTTTTTCAAATTGTAAATTTTTCCTCTTCTAATCCTGTAATTACTTCCATTTTAGTATTTTTTTCTACTTTTCCCTCGAAATTAAAAAAATTCTCGAACTTGAATCTTCTCAAGTTTCAATCAGGAGATTTCTTCAGGACCCATTCTCAACTTGTTTTCCAATACGATTTTAAGAGAAGAGCTTGAAATTTTTTCCTGGTTTTTTCATGCGGGGAGGACTCCAGTAATTTCGTGTACGTTCATTTTTGAGTGAGTCTAGCCTTGTGTACTAACGCGTAACGTGTGCCAAACTGACAGAAAAGGTTCTGCATTCTGGGTCACGGGGATGCTAATTATTTGTATCCATTGATTGACATAAATACCAGGGGGGGGCTATGTGTCCCCAAAAATACGATTTTTTTTTTTGTTTTTTTTTTCAACATGGGAATGGACAGTACTTGAAAAATTGAACAAATTTTCCTCTTATGACTTTTTGCATAACATTGAAATTGAAGGGCTATAAAAAATTTGTTCAAAATTTTTTTTAAAAAATAAACTAATCAAGGGAATGGATCGTACGTTGAAAACTGAACAAATTTTGTTCAGAAGACTTTTGGCTTAACACCAAAAATGAAGGGACTGCGGGTCATTCAAAATGAATGGAGTTGAAAAAAAAATTCAAATTTTCTCAATTTTGAATCACCCGTAGCTCCATTATTTTTGATGTTGGACAAAACGTTTTTTGAACAAAATTTCTTCAGTTATCAACATACTATCCATCCATTCCCTCGATTAATTTATTTGCTGAGAATTCTTTATGAACATATTTCTTTGTAGCCCCTTCAATTTTAAAGTCGGGTAAAAAGTCATAGGAAGAAAATTTGTTCAGTTTTCAAATTATCATCCGTTTCCATGGTTGAAAAAAAAAATTCGTGATTTTTTTGAGAAACAGCATCAGCCCCTTCAATTTTTAGGATAGGCAACATGTTCATCTAAAGGTTTTTTTCAATGGTATTACCCGGTTATAATCAAAAATGACGTATGACAGACTACTCACCGAACACCATGTACAATCATTTCATCTTCTTTCAAAAAATCGTCAATACACGAGAAACAATTTCATTTATTCGATAATAAAAAACTATGTGCAACAGGAGTCATTATTTTTTGTATTATTATGGCATTTCAGAATTATTCAGATTATGAAATAATGTTTGAATTGAATAAGTATGTAGGTACTTAAAAAAAATTGAATTGAAAAAATGTTGAAAAAAGTTGAAAGCTTTGAAGTTTAGAAAAATTCCAAAAAAATTTAGTTTGAAAAAATTTGAGTTGAAAATTTTAAGAAAAGAAAAATCGAGTTTGAAAAAGTTTCAGAAACAATTTTGGGTTTGAAAATATTTCAGGGAAAAAATTTGATTTGAAGAAATGAAGAGAAAAAAATTCTAGTTAAATGAAAAATCAAGAAAATCAATCGATAGTTTCTCGAACAGTCAGCAGTTTTTTTTTATAGGTATGTGTTTTTAAAAAGACGTCACTCATAAATCATAACGTTACTTGCCATCTAATTCTGAGAAAAATTAAATAAAAATTAAAAACGTAAAAATTGAACTACTTATATGTAGGTGCTTTAAGTACATTGCGTGTCCCATTTTTATTATGTTTTTTTTAGAAATTTTATGAAGAAAGTACGAAAGTAGGCGGAGATTTGGAGTGCCATTTGGGATGCGGGAGCATTACTTAAATCTCAGGAAATTTTAGAGGATTTTTCCGTGTTTTGGGCTGAACATTGAAGAAATTTGAGAAAAAATAGGGATTTTGACCTACTAAAATGTGTTTTTTGCTCATTTATCATAATTATTTTCTCGAAAAAATTGAAAACAATCGGTAGTTTGAAAATGAATCGGTAATTTAGTTAGCAAATTTTACTCAAAAAAACTACGTAATTGTCGGTGGTTTACAGGAGGTTTTTACAAAACTACCGATTGACCAATCGGAGGTATTTCCTCCTGTAACATCACTACTCCAATGATGAGAAAATCGCCGATAACTCGGCCAAAAATTGACCAAAATTCAAAAACTAGGGCACCATTGAATTCGTCTCATTGAGACGAATTGAACCGTACATTCGCAATTGATTTTTGTCAGGCACCTAAGATTTTCATAACTATTTATTAAAATGCTACCATCTGGTTTCAGAAATATGTATCTAAAGATATCCGAAGCGCGCATTGGTTCTTTTTGGATCACAATTCCCCCCCTCCCCTCGGAAATTTCCCGTTAATTTGCATGGGGTTTTCTTGATTTCTCCGGTTCAAAAAAGGGGTTTTACACCATTTCTTACTTAAGATGAAAATTTACCATTCAACTAAGATTTTTACTAAATTAGAAGTCGTCATTGGATTTAAGTAGGTACATATTTATTTTACACAATACAAAATTCTAGGTATCTATTCCAAAATTTACAAAAGGTAAGAATCAGTAAAGAAATCCCTCTGAATAATCTTCGATCACATTACAAAAATCAAATACCTACAAAATTAAAAAATTAATGAAAAATATAAACATAAGTACACCTTTGTAGTAGGTATAATTGATCACCGATTTCTATTCAATTCGCCAGCCATAGCGTTGCAAACTTCCACCACCAATTGTGGATGCATCGGAGCAGTATCTTTCCAAGCAGTAGTTTTCATCACCTCCGCAGATTTTGCAACAATATAATCGATAGTGCTGGATTTCAGTTTATTGGGCATTATGGAAATCCGCTAAAAAATCAACGTATCAATTGCATTCTCAACTGATAATTTCTTAATCAATGCGTCTGGCTCAACTCTTTTAATCCATCGAGGATCATATTTTTCCGATGCTGCCAGTAAACCATCGGCCAGCCTCTCTATTTTTTTTGATTCATTAGTATAAATATAATTCAGCATTTCCTCCACAACTTGTTCGTCGAATCAGAAATCTCCACTTTATTGTGTAATTTTTCTTTCATACTTTCATGTTTGAACATCGCGGCAAAAACGGGACTACGAGCCATCAAAATTAATTTGTGAGCTTTGAATTCTTTACCATTCGCAGATATCACAACATCGGTAAATTCTTCATTTTTGAGTAATTCTTCGACCTTCTCTTGTAAACAAAACCTTTTTAACTTTCGACCTGGCATTTAATCGAGTTAAAATTATGCGAACTGATCGAGACGGGGTCCGCAAAAGTAAAAGTTATCTCGCAATAAAATTATTAGTTTATTATTCGATGCTAATTTATAATCTTTTTCAATAAAGCGGGGTAACCCCAACCGTCATCATGTGATATTTTTCAAATTTTCTAATCGATGGCCATACATGATTGTTGACATATTTTTTTTGAACATCATCAAAAATGGAAAATTTAATTATTCCGAATACTTCTGTACATTCACTCGTAGAATCGAGGTACAAAAATAACGAAGTATCGCCATTGCGCTAATATTTTTGCCATTCGGATAAAGATTTAAATACCATTTGCATCCATCATCTGCAGTAGCAAGGAAAACGGCGACTTCAATGATTGTTTCTTTCGTCAGCTTCGCCTTGTGGAACTGTAATCGGTGGTTGCCCCATAGGTAATTCGCTTTAGACATTTTTATCTTGGTATTACATCCATTTTGTATGACGGTTCCATCCGGTCCGATGAGCTCGAATATTATCGATGATCTGTACAGCAGACATTACGAAGATAGGAGGTTCTAGATATCACGATAATTTTCCAGATGATTATAGGTATGTCTGGTTTTTTTTTCTGTAAGAAAAAGAGAAGAAAAAATTAATTAAATCGACTGATTTAGTGAAAACGTCTAAATAATTCATTGAGTAAATATAAATAAGGCATAATCTGACATGTTTCTACATACTTACTAAAGTAAATACCTAACTAAAGATTTTTACGATGATGTAAAAAAAAATCACAACCAAACGTGGTGGTATAGGTATCTAAATTTTTGAAAAATTGATCAGTTATATCGATATCAAAATGGATTGACGAATCCTAGGCCTAACACCAACTTACTTTTGATAAACATTCATTTCAAAACTGAAAAATCACCGATAGGCATTTGAGAAACTTGTACGTTTAGGTCTATTTTTAGCTAAGGTAGATAATAGGATGAATGATAATCATGATACTTACTTTGAATTTATTAAATTACCGTAGCAACGAGACAAATTTAAAAGAATTGACCATAGGTATAGCAAAAATTAAATGATTTTCACGCGACGTTCTTTCTTGACTAGAGCTACCTTGATAACAGGAAGCTGCCTTGACACTGATAAGGTCATACAGATGGCAGAGATGACATGCATGAAGTTTCTTCTTCTTGAAATCTGGCAGCTGCCAGATTTTGATGAGCACCCAGTATCAGTTCAGGAAGCCAATAAAGAATCTCAATTTTTCCTCTTTTCACTTTACATATTATTTTGCCATATGATCAGGGCTGGTAACTGTCAAGTTTAGCCCAAAGCATCAAGCTTTAAGCCTTTAGGCCGATGATTTTCCTGAAATAAGCCATAACTTTGAGCTTAAGCTTAATTTTTTAAATTTCAAGCTTAATTTTTTTTAGCCTAAAAATAGAACTTTCGGTTTTTTTTTCCATCTTTGCATCTTTATCTTTTCGTTTTGATTAGTTGTCATGTCACCAACCAGGTGTCGTAAAACTTGGTGTGTTGCACTTGTTGCACTTTTTATATGCACGTGTCGTCGCAACGTCGTTTTTTTTCAAGTCCGAATATTTTCGTCGTTTTTCAACCATTCAAAATTTTCTCACTATTTTTTTTTCAATTTTTTCCAAACTCTGGACTTTTTTCAATTTTTTTTCAACTTTGAAATTTCTTCAACTTTTTAAATTATTTATCGATTGTTATAAATATTTTTTTAACTGAATCTTTTTCTCAATTTCTTTCCAACCCTCTCCCATTGAGAATTTTTGAAAAATTTCAAAGTACCCATTGAAAAAATTTCTCGAATTTTTCTCGTAAGTGGTTGTAGGAAGCCAGGGAGGATATTTTATTTTCCACGCATTTTCCAAGTTATGAAAAACACGCCCAGTGCATTTTTCTTCGTTTTGAAAAGATGGATAGTATGGGGAGGAGTGATAATGTAAAATCGCAGAATTATTTATATGTGTTAAAATATTCATATTCATACTTGTATGTGTAATCCGAGCTACGGAGGTCTGATCGTGAAAATGGGCAAAGCGAAAATAAAATCATTTCGGAATTTAAAAAAAATACAAGGTGTTCCATGAATCGTCTGCCAAACATATTTTTTTCGATACAACCAGGTACATAAAAAAACTCGACTTGAACATGTTGCCTATTTTGAAAATTGAAGGGGCAAATGCTGCTTCTAAAAAAAACACGTCAAAATTTTTTTTCAACCATGCGAATAGATAGTACGTTGAAAACTGAACAAATTTTCACTTCATGACTTTTTGCCTTACTTCAAAATTGAAGGGGCTACAAAATAAATTGTTCAAAAAAATTCTCAAAATATTAATTGATCAAGGGAATGGATAGTACGTTGAAAACTGAAGAAATTTTGTTCTGTAGATTTTTTACCTAGCATCAAAAATGAAGGGGCCACAAGTCACTCAAAATAAATGGGCTTCAAACAATTTTCAAATTTTCTCAATTTTTAATGACCTTTAGCTCCTTTATTTTCGATGTTAGGCAAAAAACCTACTGTCAGGGTGGCGATAGTTTACACCTTCACCCTAAGGTTCCAATGTATCCTACCATCCAATCCGCTGATGCTCGAAGTATAGTTCTCCCCTTTTAGCCGGGGGCGTAGCTTTTCACTTCAACTCACCTTCTTACTAACACATGGTTTACCCGAAGGTACTTGAAATGAAACAACACAAGTTACGTTACACAACATGTATTGTTGCCGGCTAGCGGTTTTAAGACTAACTTGCACTTTTTCTCTAACACGAATTGAACAGTTACGTAGCTATCTACTTGGGAGTCAGATAACTACTCAACGTGATGGTGGCTTTCACCCACCATCGTCGGTCTCACTTGCAGCCTGGACCAGTGTTACCACCTGGCAGGAGCGGGCATTCCCTCCGTGACATATGCCCCTTCAACCCTTGCAAAGGTGGGTGAAGCTCAACCCTTGAAAGGGATGAAAGAAACATACCTTCACATGAGAGGAATACGTCA
>JAVBJF010001151.1:0-19534 GCA_033439095.1 Pseudococcus viburni | reverse complement strand
AAAAAATCACTTCTTGAAAATTATGACGAATTATAAAGAAACATTCAATACAATGGCCGTATTGTAATATTTGCAATTTACGTAATAATAACGATAATTCTATTTATTTTTAGATATAGCGAGACGAACCGAATTCTCTGTCTGCTATCGCTGTTTCAGATAAATAATTCGACATTGTGTGTTCGTTTCCTTCACCTAGGCACCTAGTTGAACAGAAGTATTTGGTGATTATGATGTAAATGTGATGAGATATTAAAATGGAATACTACCAATCGAAATAACTGATAAGAACCACACACGGCCGCATTAAAATTTCAAAATGACTGTTGAAAAGAGCTCGATTGTTTTCGCTTTGATCGTAATCCCTGCTTTGGGTAAGTGAAGTGTTTGAATTTTTCTCAAAATGTAAATTAAAAACCTTTTATTTTTGGATAATTTTTTTATCGATGTTGTTAAATAGTCGACGCTTTGACGATCACCATCGAACAAGGTACGATAAATGGCACTTATTTGAAAGCTCGCGATGGAAAATTATTCAATACTTTTTTCAGTATCCCTTATGCTCAGCCTCCCGTTGGCGATTTACGATTCAAAGTGAGTATTTTTCCAATATAAATTAATATTGATTATTGAGGTATAAAATACCATCGTGGTTGTTTCGTACACAGCCCCCCGTCGAATCCAAACCATGGTCAGGAATATTCAACGCCAATGTACCTCCGCCAGCTTGTGTACAGTTTTCGAGAAAACTGAACGGGATCAAGGGTATCGAAGATTGCCTTTATTTGAACGTCTACACGCCTTTGGTTAGTTCAAAAGTGGATATTGTCGATCTCACGATACATTCGCCTCGGATAATTTGAATTTGTGTCTGTAGATGATGAAATCTGTTTCGTCTAGGATGCTCGAGAAGGGCAGAATTTATCGGTTATTTTTTATATTTACGGCGGAGTGTATAAATCGAGCTGGAATCTGGTCGATGGACCGAATTATATCATGGAGAAGAATGTTATTTTGGTGCAGTCGAATTACAGAAATGGTGCATTAGGTAAAAATTTGGAAAAAATTCCGCAATTGCTGGCGTAATATGAATATTCAATTTTTCACTCTTCGTAACAAATTATCTGCTTTTTAGGATTTCTGAGCACTGGTGATACAGTAATTCCAGGAAATTTCGGCCTAAAAGACCAACTAATGGCGTTAAAATGGGTTCAAAAGAACATCTATCGTTTCGGAGGCGATCCCAACAAGGTCACTTTACACGGTCACAGTTCCGGAGCAGTCTGCGTCCATCTGCATACTTTATCACCTTCGAGCAAAGGTATATGGTATATTATTCCTATTCCAGTTGCTGTCATTCGATAGAAATTTATTTTTCTGCATTGGCAGTTCATTAAATTAAAATTCACGTTTTTAGGATTATTTCAAAAAGTCATCATACAAAGTGGTAACGGAGACTGTGCTTTGTCGTATTTCGGTCCGGATGTAGTTCGGGGTGTTTCGAGAGAATTCGCCGTCCGAGCAGGATGTCCGAGTGTAAACTCTTCCTTAGATATTTATCAATGTTTGATGAACACGAGTGCCGAAACGATGCCTTTAATACAAGAGCAAATGTATGTAAGTATAAGTACATATTTTGAAAGAAATTGAGCATCACTTTTTTTCATTGAAAAGAAGACAACTGATTCAGGGAAGAACCGATGTTGGCATTATTGAGAGGGAAAAAAACTGAAAATCAAAATTGAAAAATTGAATAAAAAATCGTTCAAAATGAAATATTTCTAAATATGTTAAACCAGGTCATAATTTTTGAAGCTTTTTTTGACTCGGAAGTGATTTTTCAGATAAGATTACAATTCTGGAATTCCTGAAAAAGTAATCTGCTCCTTCAGCTTTTTTTAGTCATATCTAGTTATAGGGCTTACAGAACTGAATCAAACTGTTTAGGTCTTCACATAATCTAAGCTAAAAACCAAAATACCCATAACATTTTTAAAGTTCGAATTCACCCAATTTTTCACAATTTTTTATCAAATTTTTTTATTTCTTCAGCGAATACAACCACCAACTTGGTGTTGGGAAAGTTCACGAACGTTGAGTTCGCACGGTAATTTATTGTCTACCATTTCATTCATAAACTAGTAAACATTATCAAAAATTAGTGAAAATATTCAAAAATCAGTGAAAATAACCAAAAAGCAGTGAAAATTATCAAAAATGAGTGAAAATAATTTTTTGATTATTTTTACTGATTTTTGAATATTTTTACTAATTTTTGAATATTTTCACTGATTTTTGAATATTTTTACTGATTTTTGAATATTTTCACTGATTTTTGAATATTTTTTACCGATTTTTGAATATTTCGACTGTTTTTTGAATATTTTCACCAATTTTTGATAACGTTTATCAAAAGTTACTGAAAACGGTCATAGTAATAAATCAGGTTTGTAAAATTTTTGAAATTTACTGAAAAATTAGTAGAATTCTTTACAAAATCAGTGAAATTCTTTCTAAGAATCAGTGAATATTCGCTGAAATTATTACGAGTTCAGTTGATTTTTCCTGAGCTATAACTTTGAGTAGGTATTCAAATCAATATGATTTTTCACAGATTCAGAATGAGGGAATACATGGATAATGGATATCCACGAAACATAATCTCAACTGACACTAGACATTTTTTCGTTGCTTTTTCATGCTACCCCCCCCCCCCCCCTACAATGAAGAAATAGTTACGTTTTGACATTTATTTTCATATTTTGTTAATCTCGTTTTATTTTCCATTCTGTGGGATTTCGAATCGAATATGAAAAAAATTTAAAATTATCAAGTCATCGTTTTTCATATCGAACTTTGCCAACATCTGGTTTCTTTCCAATCGGAAATGAAGTACCATGCATAAAAAATATACTCTCATTTCGAATCAATGAAATATCACAGATCACCGGTCAGAATTGCAGCATCAAAAAAACAGTGAAAGCGATTTTTCACTGATTATTCAAAGAATTTCACAGATTTCTCAGTGAATTTCATAAATATTACTGAGTTTTTAGTGAATTTTCACTGATTTTCAGTAATTTTCTTTCAGAAAACATTTTCACTGATTTATTACTGCGCTGCAATTCTGATTGTTTTTCAGTGATTTTTGATCAATTTCACTTATTCAAAAATGAGAGAGTACGTATTTCCTCACTCTAATCACCGAAAAATCACTGATATACAGTCAAGATTGTAGCATCGAAAAATTGGGGATAATTAAATAAAATATCAATCACTAAAATTAATGAATTTTTGAAAAAAAAATTGACGATTTTTTCTACTGATTTCTGATATGAAGTGATTTTTCTAATAAATTTCTAATGATCATTTGAATCCCTTGATCGATTTTTTGTGGTTCATTTCAACGATTTTTACTTTTCAGAAACGAATTTTTACTAATTTTTCCATTCGATAAAGTTTTCTGAAAAATTGGTGAAATTTTTTGAAATCAGCTATATTTTTCAAAAGTTGGGGGAAATCATTAAAAATCACTAAAACAGATATCCGGAATATCACCAGAGAAAAATCAAAGACAATTTTTTGCTGATAAGCATTACTGAAAAATCAATGAAAAAATCCCTGGATATCAATTATTTTCGTCAACTTTCCTAGTGCTCCAATCTTGTTTGCTTATTGAGAAACTTTCACTGATTCTAAGTAAGAAAGCACAGTTAAAATTACAGCAAGAAAGAAATCAATACGTATGGATGAAATAAAATCACTGAAAAAATTACCGAATAAAATTTAGCAAAAACTTCGCACAATTTGATCAAATTTCATAAAAGTTCAATTTACGTGGTAAAATCGATACAACTCGCTGAGAACCCATGATAGTTATACAATAAAATTAATAAAATTTAAATCACTGGAATTCACGGAAACAATGAGTAAAAAATTGTTTGTAAATCAATGCCATTTACATGACATTCATTTTTCAAAAAAAATCGTCAAAAATTAGAAAATCAATTTAAAATTACTTAATAAACAACTAAAAATTAGTGAAAGTTCTTGAAAAATCAGTGATAATTTACCGAAAATCATCACCTAGATTTTTTTGATTTTAAGTGAGTTTTGTCGTTTTTTCTCCCCTCTACATTGCAGTTCTGCTTAAAATCACTGATACATACATAGTCAGAATTGCAGCACAGGAAACTTTCTGAAATCAAGTAATTTTTATTGAATTTACAATAATTTTTCAATCCACGCCATCAATTTTTGGTAATTTTTACCTATTTATCAGCGTATGTCACTGATTTTTTCAGTGAATAGGCACTGAATTCAAGTGATTTTCAATGATTTTACAGTAAAAGTCATAAATTCTTCGTGACTTTCATTGATTTTTTTTAGTAATTTCCACTGATTATACAATAAATAATCACTAATTATTACTGATTTCAACTCATTTTTTCACTGATCTTTTTTTTTTCTGAGTGTTGGCAGAATTTTTAAGATTTGACCCTGCTATAAAATGAGATCAATCGTTAGTTTGAGCCTCTCCTCCTCCCCTCGCTGAAAAATTGGTAAATTTTTTGGAGACTGCTGATTGTCTTGAAAGCTTTTCCGCTTAATTTATAATGTACTCTCTCATTTAAAAATCAGTGAAAATTATCGAAAACACTGAGAAACTGTCAAAATTACAGCACAGGAGAAAATCAGTGAAAAATTTTTCATTGAAAACAAATTGGTGAGAAAAATCAGTGAAAATCAGTAAAAATTTACCAAAGTCAGTAAAATTTATGAAATTGGCAGAAAAATCAGTGAAAATCTTTGAAAAATCAGCGAAAATTCGCTGAAAATCAGTGAATTTTGCTGATTTTTCTTGAGCTGCAATCCTGACTGTTTATCAGTGACTTTTCACTGATTCAGAATGAGAGACAGAGAGTAGGAAATGAGTCGTATACCCTAATTTTAAAAAGAATCGGGAAATTTTCCGAGTGATGCCAGCCACCTTTTTGTGAATGAGGGAAATATATTCTGCTTTTTCATTCTGAATCAGTGAAAAGTCACTGATCAACAGTCATAATTGCAGCACAGGAAAAATCAGGTTCACTGATTTTTCAAAGAATTTCACAGATTTTTCAGTAAATTCCATAAATATCACGGAGTTTTCAGTGAATTTTCACTAATTTCCAATGATTTTTTTTCACTGGCTCGCTTTCAGTGAAATTTTTTTCGCTAATTTATTACTGTGCTGCAATTCTGACTGTTTTTCAGTGATTTTTGATCAATTTTACTGATTCCGAAATGAGAGATTGAGTAAAAATGGACTTTACTTCGTATAGATTTGGGATATGGATCCTGATGCTGTATTTAGACCAACCATCGAAGACGTAAACGCGGAGCGAGCTTTCTTGACAGATTTTCCGAAAAATTTGAAATACCATTCGCCCGATTTACCTTGGATTATTGGATTGACCACAGGAGAGGCAGCTTTCAAGGTGGCCAGTATGTAATGATTTTATGATTATCTGCGTCATCCCCCCCCCATTGGCCATTTTTTTCATCAATAATTCCGCCTTATTCTTTATCGAATCATTCAGGATATTTAGAAAATGGCGCCGGAAGAGCATCCGAAATCGACGAAAATTACAAACTCCTGTTCCCGGTCATTATGCAATATTTATGGAACTCGAAATCGAAACACTTGAATTATATTTCGCGAGCCATTCGAACTCATTATTTCGCCGATCAAAAAATAGGAGAAGAGACGGCCGTCGAACTGACCTCGGTAACTGCGATAAAAATTAATCTAAGAAGGTAAATTTCCACTCGAAGGAGAAAATTAATCGATATGATTTTTTTCGCAGATGCTCACCGAAGGATTATTTGGAATTTGTACGATTGACACAATTTTGAACTATCCTGGTCAAAAATACGTATACTGGTACAACTACGTGTCGAATTACTCGACGCAAAATATTCTTGGAAATTATGACGAATTTTTAGGTAAGAATTTCAAAATGATTATGGTTTTGGGTCATTAATACTTCGAGGTAGTTGGTATTTTTTGCACGTTAATTGGATCGAACCATGTACGTTGAAAAAAAAGACTCGAGATTACATTATTATTCTTGAAAAATGGTAATGTTTTTCATTTTAATCAAAACGATTAATATAATTTGGTTTTCACCATCAAGGTGTCAGCCACGGAGACGAGGTACATTTGTTTTTCTATCGCGATTATTCGGCCGAAGTGTTCACCGATCATGATGTAATGTTCAGCGAAGAATTAATCAACAGATGGGTGAATTTTGTTAACAGCGGGTATGGAAAAAATCACTCATCTCATGTGTAAAAATTTTAACAATTTTTCACGTAGGCTGATCCTATTTTTATCTTCTCTTTCAACAGAAATCCAAACGAACCGCAGAAAATAAACGAATCCATTATGGGTAAATGGGAACCGATGACGTCAAACAGGATAGAATATCTTTTCATCAATTTGAACGGTTCGATGCAAACAGATCTCTATAAGGGCACCTACGAGTTCTGGAAAAGTTTACCAATCGGTAGCAAGTATTATGGAGTTGAGCAGTGGCCTAGCAAGGAGGATGAGAAGATATTGAAATCGCCTGTATCATTCACGGATGAGCGTCCGTAGGATGCGGTTTTTATGCGGTTTTCTGTCTTTTGAATCCAGCTTCTGAACATTTTTATGTCATCCACAAATGCGGCAAAAAGCTGCTGCATTCTTCGTTTTTTTGAAGGGGATATAAGTTTTCAAAAAATGGTCTAAAATGATCAAACCGCCCCTACAAAAAGTCTCAATTTTTGCAAGTTTTTTGCTCATTTTGAAAATTTGAACAGCTTCAATTCTAAAAGTTCGTGATTTCAAGTCGTAAATGTCTGATAACGTCGAAATAACTATTTTCTTCGTCGTTAAAATTATTTTTTGAAAATTAAAAATGTTGAAAGCAAGCAATTCTTAAGAAATTACATGCCCCTCTCCTCTTCACCTCTGAAAAAATACGTTGAAGGAAAACCCTCCAAAACGACTCCGCGAAAAACCCAGTTTTCTACTAAATTCCTTTGAATAAAAATCGGGCCAACTTCATTTTATTATTGGAGGGGGGGGGGGGGAATTTTCGAGTAAATGGGCGAACATTTTTTTGTTTCGCTTGGAAAATGGGGCATTTTTATTGATTTCTCGTTACCAGAGTTGGAAAAACTTCATCAGCATTGAAAGAATTTCGTTGAAGGCGTATACTTAATTCAAATCAAATTGATCATTTTGTATTTGCAACTAATTCTTTGCTGTGAATGAGTGATTTTGTTGGTAGGTCTACGTAAGATGTTTTGCCTATTTTCACATTCCACGGAAGCTACTTTTTTCATACTTTATCTGACTAACTTTATTCTGTCAATTGTTGTAATAAACAGTTATGTTGAATGCGTATTTTCAATACTTAATTTTGAATGTTTTTGACAAAAAAACCTCTAGTAACAGTCATTTTTAAAGAATGCATTAGTATTCTACCGAGTTTTACTTTATTTAAAAAAAAATCAAAGAACTTGAACAATTTTCTTTGTATGTATTTTGAGCAATTTTCACGACATTTTTAAACAGAATTTTGCTGTATTTCGGGTCATTTTATTGATCTCGAGTTTTAACTTTTTAAATGGAAATTTCAATTTTTTACAGTTTATTTCAAGTCAACACAGCAAAAATTGCATTATGAATTTATAATTCTTTTTTTCAAAATTCTTATTCAAGTAGAAGTCATCAAACGATGATAAATATGGCGCAAACTTGAACTCTCCGCGTTTTCCCCCTCTTTTCCTTTTTTTTTTGAACAGGAAGGACAACTTTGAGTTTTCAAGATGGAAGCTGGTCGAAAATTTCACCCGAGGATAATCACAATTTCAGTCATAATTAGAGGTCAGAACTTTTTTTCAATCTGTTCCGAATTCAAAAAGAAATTGACGTAAATAAAATTTCAAAATTAGTTTCTCCTCTTCTGACGATGAGAACAATTAATTTAAAAACTAAAGAAATAAATTACAGTATGAGAAAAAAAATTATCTTCTAGAGTTGAAATTCTGAAAAAATGGGTTCACTCGATGAGTCTTTCTACTTTCTACTATTTGTTTGAGAAAAGAATTTTTGAAAAGTTGATTTTTCGATTTTTGGTGAATTTTTGAAAATTTAAAAATCCAGAGTTCATACTTAAATATTAAAAAAAAAAGATTCGTGATTTTTTCGTAATACTTTTTTGACTTCCAAAAAAAAGCTTGTTAATTATCTCCCAAAAAAATGAAAATTGTGCAAAATTGGTATTCTCTGATTTCAACGTTAAGACGTTATCCAAACCAATTTTTACACTTTTTCCATACCTCTTTACACCAAACACGCAAGTACAAGACGAAAGGGTACTTCTCAATCTTAATTTTCAAAGGAAATTAAACCTCCTGATAAATATAAAGGTTCGATTTTTTCTGCTTCAAATCATGCCTTTCAAGAAAAACAAGCTGATATTTAAAAAAAAAAGTAGGCAATGGTAAAATTTAAGAAAAATAAGGCCCCTGCATAAAATCAATATTCCAGATTCTAAGGAAAAAATTTACATGATAACAATTTTATTGCGGCAAAGTACAGAAATCTCTCTGTAAAACAAAAATTTACTCATTTTTGATGAAATTTTACTTGATATTCTCAACGTAATTTTTTTACGACTTCAATTGAACTGCAATATGTAAGTGATCCTCGCCTATTACAAAATAAATTTCATTTTCAAAACCATCGACAATTTTGATGAAAAATTCAACTTTGAAAAAAAATTTAACTAATTTTGGATATTTTACTTTTCCAGCGCTGAAGAAAGGCCCATAAAAATGGTCTATATGAACTTCAGCAGGTATAGTCGCAAATTACCCTGATTGTGACCTTTTTGATTGATAACAGCGTAATTTTCTGATATTCGTAACATTGAGTTAAAATCCTTATTTTTTTTTTTCAGGAAAAATTTTCAGCCAAAAAAAGGTTCTCAACTCAAAGTTATGAATTTTGGAAAATTTTGCTTTAATCGATCAAAAATAGGTCGCCAATATGGGTATTTCGCGATTATAGGTGCAGAAGTCCGTATTGACTATTCTTATGGGGGTTTCTCTGGCGCAGAATTTACCGAAGGCTCCGAAATGTCTCGAAACCACTTCCAATTGGTTTGGGAAGTCGAAAATAGGGTATCACCAACATTCAGTTTTTTGCCTCGATATGTTCGCAGTGGGCGTATTTTTAAATTTTTTCCAGGAAAATTTTTTGTCAAAAATATGGATTTGAACTCAAAGTCAAGAATTTCGGAAAACTGTGCTTTAGTCGATCAAACAGGTCACCAATATGAGTAATTTGCGATTTTGAAAACCCCTGGGAAGGGAAAAAGGGAATTCTAGAAGGGCATTTTTGGATGCACGAATTAATTCGGCCAAAACGAATTGCTGAAGTTCACATGGACCATTTTTATGGGGTTTTCTTCAATGCTAGAAAAGTCTAAAATTTCTTGGAGACTCCAAAACGTCTCGAAATCGCTTCGAATCGATTCGGGGGGGGGGGGGTGTCAAAAATAGGGTATATACTAAATTTCAGATTTTTTCGTTGATTAAATCAAATTTTTATGTTTGCAGGGACATGAGATAATTTTGAAATTTCAAAAATTCGCAACATCTGAAATTTTCGTAACAGGGTTCTTTTATGATGTACTGACTTTCAATTTATTTTTGTTTCGGCTCAAAATTTTACTTCGAATTGGGATACTTTCCTAGTTAGGGGTTTCTAAAGTAGTGAAAAATGCGTGTTTTTGTTTGGTTTTGATTTTTTTCAAGCATGTTGCACATGGGAGTGCCATAATTCCGGAATAATGGGTGTAGGGGGGGGGGGGTCAACATTTTTTCTTGGATGGTTTCACACTAAAAGTAACATTTTGGGTCACTTTTGGCCGATTCTAGGCCAACAGCCGTTTTTGACTCTTACCAGGAAAGGCTCTTTATGGACCAGTTTTTCTTAGAAAAAAACCCTGGTATTTAACAGAGGATTTTGATTAATTTGAACGAGTCAATCTAATTAAGTATTCTAAATTTTTAAAATCAGTCCTACACGAGACACTCGAATATCTTTTTCTATAAAAATAATCTCAAATATCCAGTCATACAAAAAAATTAATAGTAAACTCACCAAAACAATTCTGCAAAGACGATCAACTGCGTTCAGGATCCTCTTCGGTAATCTTTCGTTCCCTGAAAAATTAAAAAGTTGAAAATTAGAGTTGTGTTTTTTGGATTCCACATTTCTTTTCTAAAACTATAGACACTGTAGAGGAAGACTGCAAACGTAGGGGCTCCGGGGAAAGGAGATTACCGGAAAAATTGATAACAGTTTTCTAACGTTAGTTCCAAAAAATCTGCAGCCAATGAATTTTTTCTTCTTCAAAACATTAAAAAATGAGTTTCATTGGTTACAATTTTGTTTGACGTCAACTTTCTTTTTTGGAACTGCGTTCTAATTGGTGGAACTTGTGTCAGCGCCCCTACAGTGAGAATTAATTATTCCAAAAAAAGATGTAGCTATTTTCGGCTACTTTGCAGTCTTCCTCTACAGTGTCTATATCTAAAACTATTACTATGTATTTGAAATTTAATTCTTACATTTCAAAATTCCCCTTTTTTAAAATAAAACTTGGCTAGAACAACTAAAATTTTTCTTAATTACGAAGGGAAAATGTTTTCAAAGTTTTTACCCCATGCTGATAAAATATTGTAAAGAAGTGTAATTTTTGGACCTGTGGATATGGAATACTCTGGTGTAAAAGCACTAAACCACCAATATAATTGTTGAATAGATTTCGTTATGAAGATGCATCTCTGACTTAGCAACGAAGTTGTAAAAAAAAGTGTCCAAATTTTGGACCATTTGTTGTAAGGCACAGAAAACACCAGGTAGGTATGTAGATAAAAGCGATTTATTAATCCTATTTTCCTTCAAAAGTATTCCAATCGTAATTATTTGTAATGGTACTGGAAAAATTTAATCTCTATACTGATTTCTTCGGGGATTAGGTTTAATATTGTTCCAAAAAATAATCTCCCATCTATCGTGTAAATAACGATTTTTGTATTGGTTTTTAGTTAATGTGTTTGTTTTTTTTTTGTAACCTAAGAGAATATGAGAAAAACTCGGATGAAAAATAATAGATATTAATTTCACTCGAATAGATATGTATTTTCGTTCTCGACTACCAACGTCATATCGTGTTTTTCCCCCTGGAAATTAATCATTCGTATAAAAACATAAATATATTAGGTGGTTATGATAACTCAATCGAAGAGAAATGATTTGGGGCTAAAAAAAGAATAAGAAATAATTGTGCGAAGGACAAGAGGGATGACAATAATTCGACGAGAACGAGTGTTCATATAAAGCGGAGGGAAAAACAAATATAGGAGACGTTTTGGTACAGCAAGTCTACGTCTGCTGGCAATTTAATTTTGAATTTGGTATAGTAATGCCTACGGGTATAATGTGGCTTGTTCTATTTGCTCAGGAGTGCTGTAGAATTTGCGGTACTCATTTGAGAATTTACTTTACGATCGGGTCGATTTAATTAGTACGAATGATACGAGAAGTATTGTGAGATATGTCGATCACCAACATGCTGGTTTCTCAAAACAGTAGAAGAAGAATGATGCTACCTAGAAAAATGTATTTTTTCCACTTTCATAAATTCAAAATGTAGTAACGAAATTTGAAATTTGATTAATTTTTTGATATTTTATCAGATTTCGGAAAAAGTAGATAAAGATGTGACATTTCTGCAATTTTTAAACATTTTGTCAGATATTACAAAACTTATAGAGTTATTTTTTGGATCTGGAATTACAAGCCGAAAAACTTTACACTTTGTACATGATTTTTAATCAGGCGAAAAGAAAAACAGCGATGGATTTAGTAGGATTTTTTGAATAGGCGCAGAAAAACCAAGCATATGGGGAGGAGGAGGAGGGGAAATTTCCTAGAGAATATTATAATCTGAGATTGATATAAAACAATTCGGCTGTTTTTATGAATTACAAACTCTTTTACTATTTGGTCCAAACTTTTTTCAATGTGAAATAAACCTAAATCGCTTAAACTTTCATTGGTCATCGAATTTCTTGAATAATTTTTAATAAATCTCAGAAAAACATGAAACGAAAAAATGTTTGAAAAAATTCTAAAATGAGAATAAAATTTGAGGAGAAATTTTTAAATTATTGAAAAAAATTCTCGAGTTCGAAAAAATTAGAAAAAATAAAAATTATAAAAACAATTTGAAAAAATCTTTTTATAATTCAACTTCTAAAAAATGTTAGATATATGTGAAAAAAATTTTGGTACCTACCAAGGTATTAAAAATATTTTCAACTTTGATTTCTTAAAATTTTTTCTAATTCATTATGTACCTATTTTCAAAATTTTCTTCCAATTCGAAAATTTTTTCCGTACCTAAATTTTAAAATTTCGCTTCAATTTTTTTCGAGATCTAAAATTTTTTTAAACTTTAATTTTAACAGAAATGTTAGAATCCACCATAAAGATATCAAAATCGATGACAAAAATTTCAAACCCCACAGTAAAAATTTTAAATCCATAAGAAAAATATATAATTAAAATTCATGTTTTTCAAAATTTCTTCCAACTCAAGGAATAACTGGAAAAAATTAGAAAAAAAAACTTTAATGAAGATATGAAGATGAAAAAAAATTTAAAGAATCAAAGTTGGAAAAATTTGACAGCGGGAGAAATTTAAAAATTTTTGAAAAAGAAATAGAATTGAAATAGAAAAAAATCCAAGTTTTCAAAAATTTGATAAAGAATCAGAATATAAAAGTTACTTTTTAAAATCATCGTTTAACTCCACATCAGATTCTAAACAAGCTTCTACTCGTACTACAAAATTTTCAATTTTTTCAGAATTTTTTGAACACGTTTTTCAAGGTTTTTAATTTCGATATCATTTTGATACGCATGTTGAAAGCTTCGTCATACAGTTCATTAAAAAAGTTGTCAATTTTCTTGCAATCTTCCATATTTTGAAACAAAGATAAACAAGAATAAAAATTTCGCTCATCTGCGCAAAAAATTGTGATATATCTATTTTTTTTAGAAAAAAATCGAAAATAGTTTGAAAATAACTGACCGGGCCAACCTTTTTCTCAAAATGAGCTTAGCCCGCCCTTGACTCCGATACCTACTGAAAAAGAATCAATGAAAAAACTTTTTAAATGGAGTAATTATTGCATAATTCTGAACAAAGGGGAGAAAATAAATCAGAAAATTCAATGCCTGATTGAAAAAATGAGAAAAAAACAGGACATTTTAAACATTTTTGATAGAGAACAGAACAATAAAAGCAGGCTTTTGTACAAATTTTGGATTCCATCACACACCTGTTCTGTAAACAGGTAACTTTTCCTCCTGCAACCCCCTCCCCTCCATCGTAAAATGTTTGAAAAATATCCTATCAAATGCATTGTTGAAGTCTTCTTTCTTCATTATGAAATTCAGTTGGACACCTTGATTTACCGAGCTTCGAAATTTCTAAATTTGTATTTTGTATAGATTTTTCATTGAAACCTTCAATGTTTTTTTTGATTTTTAAAAGTTGAGCTTTACTTGAGAAAATTCCATCACTTCAACTTAGATACATTATTTGAATGTTTCTGTATCTACTTTGGATTTACTTACTGACAGCACAAACAGATTGACTGACTACGATATGTACGATTTCCAAAGTTGGGTATTTTCTTAGGAAATCCCAAAGTGAAAAAATACCCCTTTCTTCGCTTTCTATTGCCACTGGTGAAAAAATGAAAATGGTTTTCCAAACATTATGAAGCTGAAAAAAAATTTAGAGAAAAATCGAAACCCGATAGACTCGCGATCCTCACCCAATTAGGTTTATAAATAGAATGACCCTAAAGCAACGTATCGTACTTTTCTAATTTATTTTATAATATTCCCGATTTTCGACATATTTGCGAGAGTTACCTTTACGAAAGCTGTCGAGATTTCGTTACCGCAACAACATCGTGTGCAAGGAAAACAGTGACATTTTAAAAATTAAAGACATTTCGCGGCTTATTTTTCTTTTACCATTTTTTATACTTATACGGATCATTGACACTTCCTATCATTATTTTTGACAATCTACCTACGTTCTTTGAGATTCATGGTGACTTTATTATCCGCATGATGTAAGAATATTCTCCAATTTGTTTTGAAATCCGATCGCCCGTTGCCCGCGGAGCCTATCGAGCGACGACGTTTCTTCGTAAACGTAATATTCACGATGAAAATAATTCTTAGCGAATATCGTATATCCATCGCTTGAATATTCCTAGTTTAGTCAAATTTGCTCATTTAAGAGCCGAACTCGGAACAAATTGAGGGAGACAATTTTTTCGCGTCAAATGCTCAGGAAGGGATCCTACTCAATATATGCAAAACCCCCACCAAAATCTGCTCGGTGTTTTCCCACCTAGGTCAACATTTTTGCCCCAAAATCCAGTTTTTTGCATTTTTCTCGTTTCCTATTACTTTTTTTGAAAACTTGGTTCTATACAATTTTAAAGAGCGTAAAATTTTACATAAGATTTATTCTATAAAAATTTTTGTATGACCCCCTCCATGTGAGATATGCCCTCCCCATTATACCATTGATTGTTCATTATCTAAAACGTTGTGTTTTAGCGATGTTATTCTGAAAAAACACGATAAAATAATGTCATTTGTTCGGTGTCGTAAATGATACTAGGGGCATAATTGTTTTTACAAGGGGTACGAGGTCATCTATTATCCCCTACCCCACCATGGCGTAGGCATCATGGCATACTTTCACCAATATTACAGCTCTTTGAAAAGTACGGATTTCCAAAAACCTAGTTAATAAAAGAATTTTCTAGAAAAAAAGTGTAGATATACCATTTTTTTGAAAAATTCATAATTTAATGAATAAATAAATTTTGGCAGATACCCACCTATTTGATTTTTTTTCACATCGTGGTCAATAAAAAAAATGCCAAACAGAATAATTAAATTTATCGACATTTTTTTTGAAAAATTTATTACATGTACAATGGGCAATAATTTGAAAAAAAACGCCATTATTTTGATTACCTAGAAAAAGTAAATTTTTGAAAAATTAGAGAGCTTTGTTTGGCAAGTTTTTGCATTTTAGGCTAAAATTACCTCAGAAATAAATTCAGGAGCTTTGAAAATCCCCTTAAAAACATTTTTTTCAAATTTTGAATATTTTTTTGCCATTTTTAAAATGTTTTTTGGTTGAGGTTTTTAATTTAAATGGGCTCATCTCACGGGAAGGGGGCAGAAAAATTTGAAAAAAGGTGGTACCTACTTTAAAGTTCAAGAAACAGGATGTGCATTCGTCAAAATAAAGCTCACCACCACAAATGCAATACTCTGTTACTACAGTACCAACGTTACTAACACATAACGACATAACCGATATTTCACTTTTCAAACTATGTACTTCGTACACAACTGAAGAACCTGTTTGCACGACGAAAGGGGAAGTAGAAAGCTAGAAACCACTACTACAAATGTAAATTCTGTGTAAATACAGCACTAATAGGCTGAATACTCGTAGTTGGATCGGTTTCGATTTTTTAATATATACTCGTAATTATAATTATGTAAGAGATAAGAGATAAGAGAAAATGCAACGAATAGACATTTTTTGATTAAAAATGTACGGGACCAAGACTAGGTAATTTTCTCTGAAAAAAGTAACAAAATTATTTCAGAGTAACCGAGTAGGTACATGGTTTTTAATATTTCTCAAGACGCTGAATTCAAATATAAACTCATTATTAGGATTTGAACTCCCTCATCTTTCAGAATGTCTACACTATTTCAGAAATTATTTTCCCCGACTTTTCCAGATTTTCCAGACTATTTTTCCAATTTTTCTAGACCTTTTGCACACGATATTTATGAAACTGGGGGAGGGGTAAATTCTGTCACAGAAGCGAGACTTATTCACGACTGGATTTCTATTTTGGTAAGTATGAGCTTCTCTTGAAATGAAAAAAGATTCATTCATGTCAAACTTTTTTGATTTTCTCAATGAATTTAGCAAAGAATCGTAAATAACGCGTTTTTTTGAAAAAATTTTCTAAAATCAAAATTCTCATATCAAGTACCACGTAAATTGGAAATCGTAACGACGAAGTGCACAATTTTTTGAAAATCTGCTTTACAACATTTACCAACATTTTTGAAAGAATTTTTATACGATTTTTTAGGGGAAAAAACAGAAATCAAGTATTTAGTGCCTGAGTGAAGCGAGGGCGAAATTGTTTTGAAAAATCACATCAAAAAAACAAAAATTGACCCTTTTATTTGTACTGAGAACGTTATTGCAATGAGCCTTAGTATATTTCCAAACGCAACCCGAATACTAATACTTGAAAAAGTGTGATTTTTTGAAACAAAATACTCAACTTTTTTCAGTTCTTATTCCAATTTCAAATAAACATGCTGGATAATTTTCTATTCAATTGTTTTAGAAAATTAAAATTTGTCCAGCCTGATTGAAACATACACAAAATTTTCTATAAGAAAAGCATATTTGAAACCAAAAATGTGCATTTTTAAAAACAGTTTACAAGTCATTTTCGGTCTTAAGTAAACAGGAGGAAAATGGAGAAAACCACTAATTTTTAGTCAAAAGTATGACTATTGTATGACTTGTAGGCCCAAAATCGAAAGTATTATTGTATGATTATTACGCCCGAGCGTGGCGAGCGTATTTTTTTTAAATTCATAATTTAATGGACGAAAACATGCATTAAAATATCACTTTTTTGTTCAATATGGTTAACAAATGCCAAATAAAAAAAGTTACACATATTAAAAAACGGTAAAATTTGGCCCGAGCGATGCGACAGCTAAAAGATGAGCACAAAAACACTTCACAGATTCACTTTTCTTCTCAATTTTTACAAAATTCCAGCAGAAATTTCAAAATTCCCTGACTTTTTTAGACTCTCAAAAATTTCCCAACTTTTCCAGGTTTTCCAGAAAGTGGACAGCCTGGTCCCTTCAAAAATACCAGAACTTAGTCAAAAAATTAAACAACTCGGGTTGCACATATCGTTCTCGTTTGTCACATTTTCAACAATCCGGAGTTCAAAATCGAATTATTTTTCACTTAAGACCCCTTTACCAGCCTCCCACCCTTTTTTCACCATTATTATATTTTACGTGGAAAAATACAGAGTGTCTACTGGAATCCAAAAACCAACATTCGTACTATTTTCGTACCTTTTTTGTACTTTTTGAACCGTGATCATAAAATCACAGAAACTATCCCCCCCCCCTCAGTTAAGCACAGTCAATTTCAAACTGATGCAATGCGATTTTAAAAAATACAATTTTTTTCTCGTTTTTGAATTATTTTACTTATTGAAGAAATGAAATGAAAACTTTTGCACTGGACGAATTTTGAAACCTAAAATTTCATTAATTTTTTTTAAAATTTCAATGGTCAAGAGAAAGTTGAAACTTCGCAATCTCCTTCCTATGAATACTTCTCTGACGATTCATTAGAAAACGAAATACTACAACTAATTTACCTCCCTTTTCAATTCATCTTTTGTAGTGAAAGTGTACGTGTGCCCGAACGAAGCAAGGGAATTTTTTTAAAAAAATAGAGAATTTTGCCCATCAAAATGTTCATATTTTCAATATTTGAACGTCAAAAAAAATTCTTTCATGGATATGTATTTGGGGACAAAAGTGGCTCATTATCGATTTTAGAAAATGATTTTTTTTCTAAGAAATACATGTTTTGAATATGAAGCTAAGAATTTTTTTAAACATCACCTTTCGGCATAAAATTTTTTTAAATTTGTTTAAAGGAAGTTTATTAAGCCCGAGCAAAGCGAGGGCGAAAATTTTTTGAAAAAAAGCAATTTCAGCTGAAAAATCTTCATTTTTCGTTATATCGTTCATGTTTTTCAGGGCGCTGAGTTCAAATATGAACTTATTTGTTTGACACAATCTCACGAACATTTCTTCCTCCTCATAACCAAGACCGAAACGAAAAAAGAGAGGCAAAATGTTTATTTTTCCTATCTACCAACTGACTGAATAAATAATTTAGTCGGAAATAAACAAGACGATTTTTGTAAGTAAATTTTTATTCCAAGAAAATGCAAAACGTGAGCAATCCTGACATCATGGAAATCTTACAAAATTGAAAAAAATATTTTTTTCAATTTTGTCGATTTTACGATATATCTACTTAGTTGGTCATCATAACGAAAAACACATATTGTACATTTTCCTTCGAAGTTGCCATGTTATTCATTCCAATGCACATACTATTCAAACAGGATAACCTTCATTAACTTTGATTATGGATGATAAAACTATAGCTGTTTTGTTGACCTGAGCACCGATCAGCGACTGGCTCGATTTTAAAAAACTAATTTAGTTATAGTTTTACAAGTTTGTCATTAAGGTAAGAGAAATGTACACTTGGCTGTTGTTTTTCACGGCGTTCGTCGCCTTCGTTCGAGGTGATTTGAATTTAACAGTGACAACGAACAGCGGAACCATTAAAGGGACCAGACACATCGGACCCGAACGAACGTTCAAAATATTCTATGGTATTCCATTCGCTGAACCTCCGATCGGATCTTTACGATTCCAGGTAATATACGAATTTCTTTCCTCGAAAAAAAAAGGACAGTTTAAATAAAATATCGCACGATTGCAATCTAAACGAGTGCTCCGATCCTCTGGGTCAAAAAACCCGGAAGCAGCAAACACTTTCGAGCGATATTAATTCCTTAATTGTTTATTCAAAGTCCATTCGTCTCGTTTAATCGCAATATAAAGTTCAATTATTGCCGATAGCGATTTCCAAGTTTCACTTTGAACGAGTTACAGTTAAAAACGACCTAATTTCAATGTTTTTGTTTTCAACAGCCTCCTGTCCTGGTGAAACCGTGGTTGGATATTCGAGATTGTACTGAACCACCTCCAATATGCACCCAGCCTGAAAAATTCTCCGAAATCAATGGTCCCGTGGTGGGCCAAGAAGACTGTCTGTATTTGAATATCTACGTACCGAATGTAAATCGACCGGAATTAATTTTAGTAAAATTTATCATTGTACTGGCCGACAGATGGCTCATTCTATGTCAACTCGACCAGGTTTTGACCTTGGGTCTTCCGATTTCGCTCGAAATTTTTTTACGGGTTCTCTTCGATGGTCTAATGACGGCGATTCCTTCATTAGACCATCGAAGAGAACCCGTAAAAAAAATTTGAGCGAAATCGGAAGACCCAAGGTCAAAACCTGGTCGAGTTGACATAGAATGAGCCAGATGTGAATTTGATCATCTTTCTTATTTCAGATTTTCGTCAAAGGAATTAAACAAATGCCGGTAATTGTCTACATTCATGGAGGTGCGTGGCAATCTGGTAGTGCGA